>LR990921.1:8089851-8531149 GCA_905163415.1 Noctua fimbriata
GTATATGCGAAACCTGAAACACGTGTTTAGGATTTTTATGTAAAGAATCTAAGTACAAAATTTCAAAACTGTATCTTTTCTGTTACCTGGTTGTCCGCACAAAAACGTGGTCACCGGTCACCACGCGGCAAAACCGCGCGCGCGCTTCCAGCGTCGTCTTGAGCTCATTGACAATAATAATATTGGCAGTAGGTAGTCTAAATGATTGCGATAGGTACTTAGTGTCGCTAGGTGTCCAACTTGTAACCTTTTTTAAATATTTTTGGGACAAAACATAAAATGGATCAAAAATTATTGGAATCGATTCGGTAACTTATTCTGAACAAACTATATTCAGATTTCGCAAATACTAAAAATAATATTGTATAAATTCATCCAGATCTTCTCAGACTGACTTTTGAACTTTGTCTGCGTACACAATTTCATTTGATATATTATTTTCGCATCAATGTACAAAGCTTTATAACTCGGCGCCATAAAATAAAAAAGGTACCAATTTTAGTAGGTAGTCACGTTACAGTCAAAAATACTATATGTTTGTTACGCGTTTCAATCATACAATGACCAAGTGCGAAAATAAGGTTATGTTCTCCTGGCGTGATGTGTTCGTCGGATTTTAATGCTGTTACAGTCAACTATGAATAGACCTGCCCAACGACTTAAGTTTAATCCTCAATTTGTCTCAAATAGTTAATTGATTTATACCTAACTCAATATTTACCCGACTGCCAAGGAAGGGTTATGTTTTCCGCACGTGTCTTGTATGTTTGCTTTTTTTATAAATTTCTTATGCCTCGTATGTTTCAATTGGCTTAATGTATTTCGACAATTAAAGTATCATTAGATTTGACTCAAAAGCCCAAGTGTCCTTGGAAAGGTGATTTAAAAAAAAAATACGGATTTTGTAGCTAATTTATCGTTTAGGGTATCAAAATGAAGGAAATTAAAAGGAGATTATATATATACATATATAGGTACATAATACAATTTGTAGTCGGGTTTTTTGATACTTTTATTTAAATGTTACTTGTTTAAAATGTTGTATGTTGCTGTTTATTTGCCACATCTGTCGCACGCCCGTTAGAATGGGGGACCTCGAGTACTACGCGGCCACGACTATGCACGCCTTATCTCATGACCAGCCACTATCTTGAACAAAACTGGTCGGAAACCCGGTTGGGAGACCCAAGTTTCTTCCTGATCGAAGCTTTCAAAATCAATGAAAAAAAGGTAGAATAGTGTGCCAGCGAATAGTATAAACAAGGAATTGAAGAACAAGACAAACATCGAAGGCTCTGTTCTACCCTTAAGGATAATCACAGTACCTTAGGACTTATTGTATTCTGAGAGCAACAGAATTGCTGTGTTGTGGATGAGTTTATAAGTATGTCTCGTTTAGGTATAACTAAGTCCACAATAACGAAGCGTCAGAGCTGTTCATGACAGATTTCAATCTAAACTGTCGTTTCTGACATGACGCAAGAGCATTACTTTTATTTTTTTGATAATGCATAGATAACTTAATGCATTATTTACGTGTAGAAGTGACAAACTATCTTCATTAATAAAGGAACTACTTATAATTTTACTGAATAATGTTTAGCAAAGAATGTCTCGTTAATTTTAGGTCAAACGTTTATTGAAGACAACGATATCGCACAGTCCATCACACTTCTTCTGGAGTCCATGATGCTACAGAGTGAAGCGACTGACCACCTGGGATGGAGTGCTGTGACAAGCGACAACAATACCTCTCACAGTCAAAGATGTGAGTATATCCAATTTAGATCCCTAAAGTTACATATCAGAAATAGATCAGATATATGATGGGATGTCACAGGTTTAGACGGCCAAGTCACCGGGCCGAAGCGCGAAAATATTTTTTTACCAAATTGTTCTCGCAATAGACTCATGGGTTCAATGTGTTTATTATTATTTTTTTAAAAGAAACGTTGCCCCACACTAGAAATTTCTCCTGTATCGTGGGTGCGTTTACAAACAATAAAACTCACATAAACTAACAGCCAGACCTGGAACAACTACCTGTAGGCCATACAAATATTTGTTCCGTGCGGGAATCGAACCTGCGACACGCAGCGCAGCAGTCAATCGCTCAGCCACTCCGCCAACCGCGTCGTCAAATTTTGCTAACCATAAGTTGTTATTAGTGCGCGAAACACTCGAAAGTTCCATGATGAAATTTCAAACTATACTGAACAAAAATCTATATTCCAAAAATGTACCTCTAAATGAATTACCCATTAGGTATGTCTGACGTTGACTGCCAGAACCTAGGAAGTTCTTGTGATACGTTAATTTTAGCTAATTAGGATAGAACGATCAGATATTTTGTGTACTTGAGTGCGTTTTGAAATAAGCTATTTAGCTCTGAGAGGTTCTGAGAATTTTATTTTAATTCGATATATTTGTAATTGATACAAATTGCCGTTTTACGAATGCACGACGTGTTGTACGTAACTGTCGATGTAGAAAAAAAACGCAACATTAAAACTCTATGCGAAACAATTTTGTTTAATAGCAAAATTGTCGTAATGGGTTACAGTTTTATATTGTTCAAAAATATTATGGACTGAAGTAGTGAAAAGGGCCATATTACGCTTCGGTTTACTCAGAATGGCAATATGAATACAACTATATTCGATAAAATCTAGCGATTTGCATGGATGAATGGTTAATTTTTGCCATATTTTTTCAGACTCAAAAATGTCTTGCTCAGCAATAAACAAAACTCTACACTCTAGACGATAGATGGTTAACAGTTGAAGATCACCAGTGTCCAAAAAGGGACTCATCGTACGTATTTATATTACTTAATATTAGTTGGTTTAATTATCATAATTACACAGCTTATATGAAATGGCCATGTAATAGGTGAATATTTACAATAACTGGGCGAATGTAAAATGGCACAACAACATTACTTATTACAATTACAATGCATTAACTAATTGCATTATTTTCAAATAGAAGTGACAAATATCTTTACTCAAACTCAAAGTATTTGTCGGATAAGGCAGGATTTATTCCGTAACGCTTGTACATCATGGGGGCAGCAGATGTGTTTCGTGCAATGAAAACACACTGGGCGCGATACACTGTTTCTAGCAAAACTAACGAATTACTTGAGGTAACAACTTAACACAATAACACGGGTCACAATGAAACGGGTACAGTTCCAAGACGTCTCAACTCCGCCGCGATCAGACATTGACTGTCGCCCTCGCCTCGAGCTGAACATCAGGGCTCTGTAGAAGCACACTGTGGTGTGGGTAGACTTAAATTATTAGTAGGTCGCGTAATGTCACCACCGGCGTACTTGCGATTCATTTTATGTACTTTCTAACGACCGGCTCTATATTTATTTCAATTAAACCACTACAGGCACTTTTGAATTCTCAAAAACCAAGAATATTAACATAATTATCGTAATTTTGGATGCTCGTGTTAGCTTGTGAGCTATTTGTTTGTACTGCACCAGACAGGTATCGCTTCACCTTATGTTTAAGGTTATGAACAAAAAAATTAAAACAGAACTTTCTTGTGTGTCAGTCACAAAGATGTTTTTCGAGATTTTATCTCGGTTAAGCACGAACCGTAAAAATAGTACCACTAAAAAGAGCTCTCTCTCTATAAGGATTCTAAAAATACATTTTCTTATAATTTTAGTTAGCTCCCTTGAATTATATAGCTCAAATTTGCATAAAGTGGTCTGTTTAATAGGAAGGGAAAATAAAGCGGTTAGTGACACTGTTATAATCGGTGTTATAGTGTCGGTAGAAATATAACTAGAAGTACAAAATAATGGGCGCTCGTTACATAATTATGTTTCAGTGTAGTTCAAAAGCAATAAAATGAGCACAGCTTTCTCATTGCCGAATTTTATTTAACACCGAGCTAAAAATTTTGAAGCGCCAAACTTCAACATGACAGTTTTTTAACATAACTGACGTATTAAAACAGACGCGAGAGCATTACCTTTTGAATGGTATAATGTATTGGAGCTTATTGCATTATTGAGGACTAGAAGGGACAAAATATTGCTAAAAATGTGTTTATTTTAATGATGCTTGTCAATACTACAAAGCGCATTGAGTACTTTATAAGTTTGCCTTCGCCTTTATTTCAGACGGAGGTTGAAACATTACAGACGGAGAACCAACGAAATTACTTATCTTCGCCACATAGGAGGACCACCCAGACAAGCGTCAATCACTAATAACGATCCAGTTGTATCTCTATCGATGACTGTCACAACCTGGAAAACTGCTGAGCACCGTAAGTACCTCAATTCAGGTTAGGTATAAATTGAATAGACAGGTTTCTCATTATATTTATTCACAGCATTAAAATTAGATACTTCCCAGCTACGGTATCGGCTAGTGCAATAATATTGCGTGCTACTTTCTACAAACTAAAAATGTAAGTTTTATTTTTTCCAAATCAGAGGATCCTTTAACGACTTTGCTCTACTACTCATCGTTTCGAATTTCGCTTCAAAGCCGCAATTTACAAAGATGCTTCTATAAAACTAATGTTTTAGTTTTAGTATATGCGAAACCTGAAACACTTGTTTAGGATTTTTATGTAAAGAATCTAAGTACAAAATTTCAAAACTGTATCTTTTCTGTTACCTGGTTGTCCGCACAAAAACGTGGTCACCGGTCACCACGCGGCAAAACCGCGCGCGCGCTTCCAGCGTCGTCTTGAGCTCATTGACAATAATAATATTGGCAGTAGGTAGTCTAAATGATTGCGATAGGTACTTAGTGTCGCTAGGTGTCCAACTTGTAACCTTTTTTAAATATTTTTGGGACAAAACATAAAATGGATCAAAAATTATTGGAATCGATTCGGTAACTTATTCTGAACAAACTATATTCAGATTTCGCAAATACTAAAAATAATATTGTATAAATTCATCCAGATCTTCTCAGACTGACTTTTGAACTTTGTCTGCGTACACAATTTCATTTGATATATTATTTTCGCATCAATGTACAAAGCTTTATAACTCGGCGCCATAAAATAAAAAAGGTACCAATTTTAGTAGGTAGTCACGTTACAGTCAAAAATACTATATGTTTGTTACGCGTTTCAATCATACAATGACCAAGTGCGAAAATAAGGTTATGTTCTCCTGGCGTGATGTGTTCGTCGGATTTTAATGCTGTTACAGTCAACTATGAATAGACCTGCCCAACGACTTAAGTTTAATCCTCAATTTGTCTCAAATAGTTAATTGATTTATACCTAACTCAATATTTACCCGACTGCCAAGGAAGGGTTATGTTTTCCGCACGTGTCTTGTATGTTTTCTTTTTTTATAAATTTCTTATGCCTCGTATGTTTCAATTGGCTTAATGTATTTCGACAATTAAAGTATCATTAGATTTGACTCAAAAGCCCAAGTGTCCTTGGAAAGGTGATTTAAAAAAAAAATACGGATTTTGTAGCTAATTTATCGTTTAGGGTATCAAAATGAAGGAAATTAAAAGGAGATTATATATATACATATATAGGTACATAATACAATTTGTAGTCGGGTTTTTTGATACTTTTATTTAAATGTTACTTGTTTAAAATGTTGTATGTTGCTGTTTATTTGCCACATCTGTCGCACGCCCGTTAGAATGGGGGACCTCGAGTACTACGCGGCCACGACTATGCACGCCTTATCTCATGACCAGCCACTATCTTGAACAAAACTGGTCGGAAACCCGGTTGGGAGACCCAAGTTTCTTCCTGATCGAAGCTTTCAAAATCAATGAAAAAAAGGTAGAATAGTGTGCCAGCGAATAGTATAAACAAGGAATTGAAGAACAAGACAAACATCGAAGGCTCTGTTCTACCCTTAAGGATAATCACAGTACCTTAGGACTTATTGTATTCTGAGAGCAACAGAATTGCTGTGTTGTGGATGAGTTTATAAGTATGTCTCGTTTAGGTATAACTAAGTCCACAATAACGAAGCGTCAGAGCTGTTCATGACAGATTTCAATCTAAACTGTCGTTTCTGACATGACGCAAGAGCATTACTTTTATTTTTTTGATAATGCATAGATAACTTAATGCATTATTTACGTGTAGAAGTGACAAACTATCTTCATTAATAAAGGAACTACTTATAATTTTACTGAATAATGTTTAGCAAAGAATGTCTCGTTAATTTTAGGTCAAACGTTTATTGAAGACAACGATATCGCACAGTCCATCACACTTCTTCTGGAGTCCATGATGCTACAGAGTGAAGCGACTGACCACCTGGGATGGAGTGCTGTGACAAGCGACAACAATACCTCTCACAGTCAAAGATGTGAGTATATCCAATTTAGATCCCTAAAGTTACATATCAGAAATAGATCAGATATATGATGGGATGTCACAGGTTTAGACGGCCAAGTCACCGGGCCGAAGCGCGAAAATATTTTTTTACCAAATTGTTCTCGCAATAGACTCATGGGTTCAATGTGTTTATTATTATTTTTTTAAAAGAAACGTTGCCCCACACTAGAAATTTCTCCTGTATCGTGGGTGCGTTTACAAACAATAAAACTCACATAAACTAACAGCCAGACCTGGAACAACTACCTGTAGGCCATACAAATATTTGTTCCGTGCGGGAATCGAACCTGCGACACGCAGCGCAGCAGTCAATCGCTCAGCCACTCCGCCAACCGCGTCGTCAAATTTTGCTAACCATAAGTTGTTATTAGTGCGCGAAACACTCGAAAGTTCCATGATGAAATTTCAAACTATACTGAACAAAAATCTATATTCCAAAAATGTACCTCTAAATGAATTACCCATTAGGTATGTCTGACGTTGACTGCCAGAACCTAGGAAGTTCTTGTGATACGTTAATTTTAGCTAATTAGGATAGAACGATCAGATATTTTGTGTACTTGAGTGCGTTTTGAAATAAGCTATTTAGCTCTGAGAGGTTCTGAGAATTTTATTTTAATTCGATATATTTGTAATTGATACAAATTGCCGTTTTACGAATGCACGACGTGTTGTACGTAACTGTCGATGTAGAAAAAAAACGCAACATTAAAACTCTATGCGAAACAATTTTGTTTAATAGCAAAATTGTCGTAATGGGTTACAGTTTTATATTGTTCAAAAATATTATGGACTGAAGTAGTGAAAAGGGCCATATTACGCTTCGGTTTACTCAGAATGGCAATATGAATACAACTATATTCGATAAAATCTAGCGATTTGCATGGATGAATGGTTAATTTTTGCCATATTTTTTCAGACTCAAAAATGTCTTGCTCAGCAATAAACAAAACTCTACACTCTAGACGATAGATGGTTAACAGTTGAAGATCACCAGTGTCCAAAAAGGGACTCATCGTACGTATTTATATTACTTAATATTAGTTGGTTTAATTATCATAATTACACAGCTTATATGAAATGGCCATGTAATAGGTGAATATTTACAATAACTGGGCGAATGTAAAATGGCACAACAACATTACTTATTACAATTACAATGCATTAACTAATTGCATTATTTTCAAATAGAAGTGACAAATATCTTTACTCAAACTCAAAGTATTTGTCGGATAAGGCAGGATTTATTCCGTAACGCTTGTACATCATGGGGGCAGCAGATGTGTTTCGTGCAATGAAAACACACTGGGCGCGATACACTGTTTCTAGCAAAACTAACGAATTACTTGAGGTAACAACTTAACACAATAACACGGGTCACAATGAAACGGGTACAGTTCCAAGACGTCTCAACTCCGCCGCGATCAGACATTGACTGTCGCCCTCGCCTCGAGCTGAACATCAGGGCTCTGTAGAAGCACACTGTGGTGTGGGTAGACTTAAATTATTAGTAGGTCGCGTAATGTCACCACCGGCGTACTTGCGATTCATTTTATGTACTTTCTAACGACCGGCTCTATATTTATTTCAATTAAACCACTACAGGCACTTTTGAATTCTCAAAAACCAAGAATATTAACATAATTATCGTAATTTTGGATGCTCGTGTTAGCTTGTGAGCTATTTGTTTGTACTGCACCAGACAGGTATCGCTTCACCTTATGTTTAAGGTTATGAACAAAAAAATTAAAACAGAACTTTCTTGTGTGTCAGTCACAAAGATGTTTTTCGAGATTTTATCTCGGTTAAGCACGAACCGTAAAAATAGTACCACTAAAAAGAGCTCTCTCTCTATAAGGATTCTAAAAATACATTTTCTTATAATTTTAGTTAGCTCCCTTGAATTATATAGCTCAAATTTGCATAAAGTGGTCTGTTTAATAGGAAGGGAAAATAAAGCGGTTAGTGACACTGTTATAATCGGTGTTATAGTGTCGGTAGAAATATAACTAGAAGTACAAAATAATGGGCGCTCGTTACATAATTATGTTTCAGTGTAGTTCAAAAGCAATAAAATGAGCACAGCTTTCTCATTGCCGAATTTTATTTAACACCGAGCTAAAAATTTTGAAGCGCCAAACTTCAACATGACAGTTTTTTAACATAACTGACGTATTAAAACAGACGCGAGAGCATTACCTTTTGAATGGTATAATGTATTGGAGCTTATTGCATTATTGAGGACTAGAAGGGACAAAATATTGCTAAAAATGTGTTTATTTTAATGATGCTTGTCAATACTACAAAGCGCATTGAGTACTTTATAAGTTTGCCTTCGCCTTTATTTCAGACGGAGGTTGAAACATTACAGACGGAGAACCAACGAAATTACTTATCTTCGCCACATAGGAGGACCACCCAGACAAGCGTCAATCACTAATAACGATCCAGTTGTATCTCTATCGATGACTGTCACAACCTGGAAAACTGCTGAGCACCGTAAGTACCTCAATTCAGGTTAGGTATAAATTGAATAGACAGGTTTCTCATTATATTTATTCACAGCATTAAAATTAGATACTTCCCAGCTACGGTATCGGCTAGTGCAATAATATTGCGTGCTACTTTCTACAAACTAAAAATGTAAGTTTTATTTTTTCCAAATCAGAGGATCCTTTAACGACTTTGCTCTACTACTCATCGTTTCGAATTTCGCTTCAAAGCCGCAATTTACAAAGATGCTTCTATAAAACTAATGTTTTAGTTTTAGTATATGCGAAACCTGAAACACGTGTTTAGGATTTTTATGTAAAGAATCTTAGTACAAAATTTCAAAACTGTATCTTTTCTGTTACCTGGTTGTCCGCACAAAAACGTGGTCACCGGTCACCACGCGGCAAAACCGCGCGCGCGCTTCCAGCGTCGTCTTGAGCTCATTGACAATAATAATATTGGCAGTAGGTAGTCTAAATGATTGCGATAGGTACTTAGTGTCGCTAGGTGTCCAACTTGTAACCTTTTTTAAATATTTTTGGGACAAAACATAAAATGGATCAAAAATTATTGGAATCGATTCGGTAACTTATTCTGAACAAACTATATTCAGATTTCGCAAATACTAAAAATAATATTGTATAAATTCATCCAGATCTTCTCAGACTGACTTTTGAACTTTGTCTGCGTACACAATTTCATTTGATATATTATTTTCGCATCAATGTACAAAGCTTTATAACTCGGCGCCAAAAAATAAAAAAGGTACCAATTTTAGTAGGTAGTCACGTTACAGTCAAAAATACTATATGTTTGTTACGCGTTTCAATCATACAATGACCAAGTGCGAAAATAAGGTTATGTTCTCCTGGCGTGATGTGTTCGTCGGATTTTAATGCTGTTACAATCAACTATGAATAGACCTGCCCAACGACTTAAGTTTAATCCTCAATTTGTCTCAAATAGTTAATTGATTTATACCTTACTCAATATTTACCCGACTGCCAAGGAAGGGTTATGTTTTCCGCACGTATTCTGTATGTTTGCTTTTTTTTTTAATTTCTTATACCTCGTATGTTTCAATTGGCTTAATGTATTTCGACAATTAAAGTATCATTAGATTTGACTCAAAAGCCCAAGTGTCCTTGGAAAGATTTAAAAAAAAAATACGGATTTTGTAGCTAATTTATCGTTTAGGGTATCAAAATGGAGGAAATTAAAAGGAGATTATATATATACATATATAGGTACATAATACAATTTGTAGTCGGGTTTTTTGATACTTTTATTTAAATGTTACTTGTTTAAAATGTTGTTTGTTGCTGTTTATTTGCCACATCTGTCGCACGCCCGTTAGAATGGGGGACCTCGAGTACTACGCGGCCACGACTACGCACGCTTTATCTCATGACCAGCCACTATCTTGAACAAAACTGGTCGGAAACCCGGTTGGGAGACCCAAGTTTCTTCCTGATCGAAGCTTTCAAAATCAATGAAAAAAAGGTAGAATAGTGTGCCAGCGAATAGTATAAACAAGGAATTGAAGAACAAGACAAACATCGAAGGCTCTGTTCTACCCTTAAGGATAATCACAGTACCTTAGGACTTATTGTATTCTGAGAGCAACAGAATTGCTGTGTTGTGGATGAGTTTATAAGTATGTCTCGTTTAGGTATAACTAAGTCCACAATAACGAAGCATCAGAGCTGTTCATGACAGATTTCAATCTAAACTGTCGTTTCTGACATGACGCAAGAGCATTACTTTTATTTTTTTGATAATGCATAGATAACTTAATGCATTATTTACGTGTAGAAGTGACAAACTATCTTCATTAATAAAGGAACTACTTATAATTTTACTGAATAATGTTTAACAAAGAATGTCTCGTTAATTTTAGGTCAAACGTTTATTGAAGACAACGATATCGCACAGTCCATCACACTTCTTCTGGAGTCCATGATGCTACAGAGTGAAGCGACTGACCACCTGGGATGGAGTGCTGTGACAAGCGACAACAATACCTCTCACAGTCAAAGATGTGAGTATATCCAATTTAGATCCCTAAAGTTACATATCAGAAATAGATCAGATATATGATGGGATGTCACAGGTTTAGACGGCCAAGTCACCGGGCCGAAGCGCGAAAATATTTTTTTACCAAATTGTTCTCGCAATAGACTCATGGGTTCAATTTGTTTATTATTATTTTTTTAAAAGAAACGTTGCACGCACCCACGATACAGGAGAAATTTCTAGTGTGGACTAGAAATTTCTCCTGTATCGTGGGTGCGTTTACAAACAATAAAACTCACATAAACTAACAGCCAGACCTGGAACAACTACCTGTAGGCCATACAAATATTTGTTCCGTGCGGGAATCGAACCTGCGACACGCAGCGCAGCAGTCAATCGCTCAGCCACTCCGCCAACCGCATCGTCAAATTTTGCTAACCATAAGTTGTTATTAGTGCGCGAAACACTCGAAAGTTCCATGATGAAATTTCAAACTATACTGAACAAAAATCTATATTCCAAAAATGTACCTCTAAATGAATTACCCATTAGGTATGTCTGACGTTGACTGCCAGAACCTAGGAAGTTCTTGTGATACGTTAATTTTAGCTAATTAGGATAGAACGATCAGATATTTTGTGTACTTGAGTGCGTTTTGAAATAAGCTATTTAGCTCTGAGAGGTTCTGAGAATTTTATTTTAATTCGATACATTTGTAATTGATACAAATTGCCGTTTTACGAATGCACGACGTGTTGTACGTAACTGTCGATGTAGAAAAAAAACGCAACATTAAAACTCTATGCGAAACAATTTTGTTTAATAGCAAAATTGTCGTAATGGGTTACAGTTTTATATTGTTCAAAAATATTATGGACTGAAGTAGTGAAAAGGGCCATATTACGCTTCGGTTTACTCAGAATGGCAATATGAATACAACTATATTCGATAAAATCTAGCGATTTGCATGGATGAATGGTTAATTTTTGCCATATTTTTTCAGACTCAAAAATGTCTTGCTCAGCAATAAACAAAACTCTACACTCTAGACGATAGATGGTTAACAGTTGAAGATCACCAGTGTCCAAAAAGGGACTCATCGTACGTATTTATATTACTTAATATTAGTTGGTTTAATTATCATAATTACCAGCTTATATAAAATGGCCATGTAATAGGTAAATATTTACAATAACTGGGCGAATGTAAAATGGCACAACAACATTACTTATTACAATTACAATGCATTAACTAATTGCATTATTTTCAAATAGAAGTGACAAATATCTTTACTCAAACTCAAAGTATTTGTCGGATAAGGCAGGATTTATTCCGTAACGCTTGTACATCATGGGGGCAGCAGATGTGTTTCGTGCAATGAAAACACACTGGGCGCGATACACTGTTTCTAGCAAAACTAACGAATTACTTGAGGTAACAACTTAACACAATAACACGGGTCACAATGAAACGGGTACAGTTCCAAGACGTCTCAACTCCGCCGCGATCAGACATTGACTGTCGCCCTCGCCTCGAGCTGAACATCAGGGCTCTGTAGAAGCACACTGTGGTGTGGGTAGACTTAAATTATTAGTAGGTCGCGTAATGTCACCACCGGCGTACTTGCGATTCATTTTATGTACTTTCTAACGACCGGCTCTATATTTATTTCAATTAAACCACTACAGGCACTTTTGAATTCTCAAAAACCAAGAATATTAACATAATTATCGTAATTTTGGATGCTCGTGTTAGCTTGTGAGCTATTTGTTTGTACTGCACCAGACAGGTATCGCTTCACCTTATGTTTAAGGTTATGAACAAAAAAATTAAAACAAGACTTTCTTGTGTGTCAGTCACAAAGATGTTTTTCGAGATTTTATCTCGGTTAAGCACGAACCGTAAAAATAGTACCAATAAAAAGAGCTCTCTCTCTATAAGGATTCTAAAAATACATTTTCTTATAATTTTAGTTAGCTCCCTTGAATTATATAGCTCAAATTTGCATAAAGTGGTCTGTTTAATAGAAAGGGAAAATAAAGCGGTTAGTGACACTGTTATAATCGGTGTTATAGTGTCGGTAGAAATATAACTAGAAGTACAAAATAATGGGCGCTCGTTACATAATTATGTTTCAGTGTAGTTCAAAAGCAATAAAATGAGCACAGCTTTCTCATTGCCGAATTTTATTTAACACCGAGCTAAAAATTTTGAAGCGCCAAACTTCAACATGACAGTTTTTTAACATAACTGACGTATTAAAACAGACGCGAGAGCATTACCTTTTGAATGGTATAATGTATTGGAGCTTATTGCATTATTGAGGACTAGAAGGGACAAAATATTGCTAAAAATGTGTTTATTTTAATGATGCTTGTCAATACTACAAAGCGCATTGAGTACTTTATAAGTTTGTCTTCGCCTTTATTTCAGACGGAGGTTGAAACATTACAGACGGAGAACCAACGAAATTACTTATCTTCGCCACATAGGAGGACCACCCAGACAAGCGTCAATCACTAATAACGATCCAGTTGTATCTCTATCGATGACTGTCACAACCTGGAAAACTGCTGAGCACCGTAAGTACCTCAATTCAGGTTAGGTATAAATAGAATAGACAGGTTTCTCATTATATTTATTCACAGCATTAAAATTTGATACTTCCCAGCTACGGTATCGGCTAGTGCAATAATATTGCGTGCTACTTTCTACAAACTAAAAATGTAAGTTTTATTTTTTCCAAATCAGAGGATCCTTTAACGACTTTGCTCTACTACTCATCGTTTCGAATTTCGCTTCAAAGCCGCAATTTACAAAGATGCTTCTATAAAACTAATGTTTTAGTTTTAGTATATGCGAAACCTGAAACACGTGTTTAGGATTTTTATGTAAAGAATCTAAGTACAAAATTTCAAAACTGTATCTTTTCTGTTACCTGGTTGTCCGCACAAAAACGTGGTCACCGGTCACCACGCGGCAAAACCGCGCGCGCGCTTCCAGCGTCGTCTTGAGCTCATTGACAATAATAATATTGGCAGTAGGTAGTCTAAATGATTGCGATAGGTACTTAGTGTCGCTAGGTGTCCAACTTGTAACCTTTTTTAAATATTTTTGGGACAAAACATAAAATGGATCAAAAATTATTGGAATCGATTCGGTAACTTATTCTGAACAAACTATATTCAGATTTCGCAAATACTAAAAATAATATTGTATAAATTCATCCAGATCTTCTCAGACTTACTTTTGAATTTTGTCTGCGTACACAATTTCATTTGATATATTATTTTCGCATCAATGTACAAAGCTTTATAACTCGGCGCCAAAAAATAAAAAAGGTACCAATTTTAGTAGGTAGTCACGTTACAGTCAAAAATACTATATGCGAAAATAAGGTTATGTTCTCCTGGCGTGATGTGTTCGTCGGATTTTAATGCTGTTACAATCAACTATGAATAGACCTGCCCAACGACTTAAGTTTAATCCTCAATTTGTCTCAAATAGTTAATTGATTTATACCTAACTCAATATTTACCCGACTGCCAAGGAAGGGTTATGTTTTCCGCACGTATCTTGTATGTTTGCTTTTTTTATAAATTTATTATGCCTCGTATGTTTCAATTGGCTTAATGTATTTCGACAATTAAAGTATCATTAGATTTGACTCAAAAGCCCAAGTGTCCTTGGAAAGGTGATTTAAAAAAAAAATACGGATTTTGTAGCTAATTTATCGTTTAGGGTATCAAAATGAAGGAAATTCAAAGCAGATTATATATATATACACATACTTTTATTTAAATGTTACTTGTTTAAAATGTTGTTTGTTGCTGTTTATTTGCCACATCTGTCGCACGCCCGTTAGAATGGGGGACCTCGAGTACTACGCGGCCACGACTACGCACGCCTTATCTCATGACCAGCCACTATCTTGAACAAAACTGGTCGGAAACCCGGTTGGGAGACCCAAGTTTCTTCCTGATCGAAGCTTTCAAAATCAATGAAAAAAAGGTAGAATAGTGTGCCAGCGAATAGTATAAACAAGGAATTGAAGAACAAGACAAACTTCGAAGGCTCTGTTCTACCCTTAAGGATAATCACAGTACCTTAGGACTTATTGTATTCTGAGAGCAACAGAATTGCTGTGTTGTGGATGAGTTTATAAGTTTGTCTCGTTTAGGTATAACTAAGTCCACAATAACGAAGCGTCAGAGCTGTTCATGACAGATTTCAATCTAAACTGTCGTTTCTGACATGACGCAAGAGCATTACTTTTATTTTTTGATAGTGCATAGATAACTTAATGCATTATTTACGTGTAGAAGTGACAAACTATCTTCATTAATAAAGGAACTACTTATAATTTTACTGAATAATGTTTAGCAAAGAATGTCTCGTTAATTTTAGGTCAAACGTTTATTGAAGACAACGATATCGCACAGTCCATCACACTTCTTCTGGAGTCCATGATGCTACAGAGTGAAGCGACTGACCACCTGGGATGGAGTGCTGTGACAAGCGACAACAATACCTCTCACAGTCAAAGATGTGAGTATATCCAATTTAGATCCCTAAAGTTACATATCAGAAATAGATCAGATATATGATGGGATGTCACAGGTTTAGACGGCCAAGTCACCGGGCCGAAGCGCGAAAATATTTTTTTACCAAATTGTTCTCGCAATAGACTCATGGGTTCAATGTGTTTATTATTATTTTTTTAAAAGAAACGTTGCCCCACACTAGAAATTTCTCCTGTATCGTGGGTGCGTTTACAAACAATAAAACTCACATAAACTAACAGCCAGACCTGGAACAACTACCTGTAGGCCATACAAATATTTGTTCCGTGCGGGAATCGAACCTGCGACACGCAGCGCAGCAGTCAATCGCTCAGCCACTCCGCCAACCGCGTCGTCAAATTTTGCTAACCATAAGTTGTTATTAGTGCGCGAAACACTCGAAAGTTCCATGATGAAATTTCAAACTATACTGAACAAAAATCTATATTCCAAAAATGTACCTCTAAATGAATTACCCATTAGGTATGTCTGACGTTGACTGCCAGAAACTAGGAAGTTCTTGTGATACGTTAATTTTAGCTAATTAGGATAGAACGATCAGATATTTTGTGTACTTGAGTGCGTTTTGAAATAAGCTATTTAGCTCTGAGAGGTTCTGAGAATTTTATTTTAATTCGATACATTTGTAATTGATACAAATTGCCGTTTTACGAATGCACGACGTGTTGTACGTAACTGTCGATGTAGAAAAAAAACGCAACATTAAAACTCTATGCGAAACAATTTTGTTTAATAGCAAAATTGTCGTAATGGGTTACAGTTTTATATTGTTCAAAAATATTATGGACTGAAGTAGTGAAAAGGGCCATATTACGCTTCGGTTTACTCAGAATGGCAATATGAATACAACTATATTCGATAAAATCTAGCGATTTGCATGGATGAATGGTTAATTTTTGCCATATTTTTTCAGACTCAAAAATGTCTTGCTCAGCAATAAACAAAACTCTACACTCTAGACGATAGATGGTTAACAGTTGAAGATCACCAGTGTCCAAAAAGGGACTCATCGTACGTATTTATATTACTTAATATTAGTTGGTTTAATTATCATAATTACACAGCTTATATGAAATGGCCATGTAATAGGTAAATATTTACAATAACTGGGCGAATGTAAAATGGCACAACAACATTACTTATTACAATTACAATGCATTAACTAATTGCATTATTTTCAAATAGAAGTGACAAATATCTTTACTCAAACTCAAAGTATTTGTCGGATAAGGCAGGATTTATTCCGTAACGCTTGTACATCATGGGGGCTGCCCCCTTGATGTACAAGCGTTACAGATGTGTTTCGTGCAATGAAAACACACTGGGCGCGATACACTGTTTCTAGCAAAACTAACGAATTACTTGAGGTAACAACTTAACACAATAACACGGGTCACAATGAAACGGGTACAGTTCCAAGACGTCTCAACTCCGCCGCGATCAGACATTGACTGTCGCCCTCGCCTCGAGCTGAACATCAGGGCTCTGTAGAAGCACACTGTGGTGTGGGTAGACTTAAATTATTAGTAGGTCGCGTAATGTCACCACCGGCGTACTTGCGATTCATTTTATGTACTTTCTAACGACCGGCTCTATATTTATTTCAATTAAACCACTACAGGCACTTTTGAATTCTCAAAAACCAAGAATATTAACATAATTATCGTAATTTTGGATGCTCGTGTTAGCTTGTGAGCTATTTGTTTGTACTGCACCAGACAGGTATCGCTTCACCTTATGTTTAAGGTTATGAACAAAAAAATTAAAACAGAACTTTCTTGTGTGTCAGTCACAAAGATGTTTTTCGAGATTTTATCTCGGTTAAGCACGAACCGTAAAAATAGTACCACTAAAAAGAGCTCTCTCTCTATAAGGATTCTAAAAATACATTTTCTTATAATTTTAGTTAGCTCCCTTGAATTATATAGCTCAAATTTGCATAAAGTGGTCTGTTTAATAGGAAGGGAAAATAAAGCGGTTAGTGACACTGTTATAATCGGTGTTATAGTGTCGGTAGAAATATAACTAGAAGTACAAAATAATGGGCGCTCGTTACATAATTATGTTTCAGTGTAGTTCAAAAGCAATAAAATGAGCACAGCTTTCTCATTGCCGAATTTTATTTAACACCGAGCTAAAAATTTTGAAGCGCCAAACTTCAACATGACAGTTTTTTAACATAACTGATGTATTAAAACAGACGCGAGAGCATTAATTTTACTGAATAATGTTTAGCAAAGAATGTCTCGTTAATTTTAGGTCAAACGTTTATTGAAGACAACGATACTGCACAGTCCACCACGCTTCTTCTGGAGTTCGTGATGCTACAGAGCGAAGCGACTGATCGCCTGGAATGGACTGCTGTGACAAGCGGCATCAATGTTTCTCACAGTCAAAGATGTGAGTATATCTAATTTATATCCCTAAAGTTAAGTCTCAGGAATAGATCTAATACCAAATAATAATAAAGTATAAAAAATAACAATAATAAATAATGATTGTTATCATTTATTTCCTTTATTCGTATTTATACATATAATTTACATTTTTAAATATTTTTATACAAAGTAACATAAAAAAAACATTTAAAAATATAAAACATAGTAGCCCACCGGCATCAGGAACAGGGTCCGAGCTACCGGTGGGCAGGGCTCTTGAGAGAGGAACCTCTTAACGATACGCGCCGTATCCAGTAGTACTGCTTCCTGAATCAAGCCCTTGATCCAGCTGCCAAGCGAGAGCGTCCTCAGATATTGGTTGAGGCTATTGGCTATTAAGCCATTGGCCGAAATTACTATCGGCACAATGACTGCTGTACTCACGTCCCACATATCGACAGCATCGCGAGCCAGATCTAGATATTTTATTTGTTTATCTTTCTCTGCTTTCACGAGGTTCTCGTCATGCGGAACCGTTATATCAACAATCATTGTGCGACGCTCCAATCGATCTATCACCACAATGTCAGGTTTATTAGCAACAATAGTCCTGTCAGTGACGATAGATCGATCCTAATACAACGTGATTATTTTCCTTTATTCATTTTCTAAACATATAATTAACATTTTTAAATATTTCTATATAAAAAAATTTAAAAAAACATTTAAAAATATAAAACATAGTAGCCCACCGGCATCAGGAACAGGGTCCGAGCTACCGGTGGTCAGGGCTCTTGAGAGAGGAACCTCCTAACGATACGCGCCGTGTCCAGAAGTACTGCTTTCTGAATCAAGCCCTTGATCCAGCTGCCAAGCGAGAGCCTCCTCAGATGTTGGTCGAGGGTATTGGCTATTAAGCCATTGGCCGACACGACTATCGGCACAATGACTGCTGTACTCACGTCCCATATGTCGACAACCTCGTGAGCCAGATCTAGATATTTGAATTGTTTATCTTTCTCTGCTTTCCAACGTGATTATTATTATTATCATTTTAGTATTGAGGCTCTTGCTGAGTTGCTGGATCAAGGGCTTGATCCAAAAAGCAGTACTTCTGCCACCGGTGGTTCGAACCCTGTTCCCGATACCGGTGGGCTACAATTTTTTTTATATTTTTAAATGTTTTTTTTTTTGTTTTGCTTAGTATAGAAATAAATTTGTATTGAAAGTGAATAAAGAAATAAATAATTATAAAATAATATAGGTATTTATATTATTATAATAAAAGATTTCTTCCAAAAATATCAAGAAACGGAAAGATGTTATCTACGACTTTGCACTGTACACGTGCAATCTCTGGAGTAAGTATACGCAAAGATCGTTCAATGCTTTACGCGTCCAATACACTAACGCGTTCGGATGTTAAAGCTGTCGCGGTCATGTAGCGCATCAGGAATGTTTGGATGCACAGGGGGACGAATTCCAGGCCGGTGCACCGCCATGCGCTGCAGAGTCCGCGACAGCGCTAACAGCAGTGAT
Organism: Noctua fimbriata; assembly: GCA_905163415.1. Lineage (NCBI taxonomy): Eukaryota > Metazoa > Arthropoda > Insecta > Lepidoptera > Noctuidae > Noctua > Noctua fimbriata. Next base: position 8,109,224 of record LR990921.1, read on the forward strand.
GTTTAGTGACAGGCTGGACCGTCGAAATGGAATAATTAATTTGCAATGAGTAACAGACTGTTTTTAATGTTTTTCAGGTCCAAAAACGCCAGCCCATCACCCGTTCCGTTTCCCTGACTACAATCACACACACACTGCCAGTTGTCTGCAAACAACTGCTTGCAAATAAAGTGGTCTTGTCGCCGAGCCGTGCGTTCTTACAAGTAAGTTAAACTAACTATTTACTTTGTTCGTCGCTGCAAGGTGTATCACATGTATAATACTGGGGCCCAAGAGGCCAAAACTGTTAATAAAATCGCGTCGCAGAACCTCGCTTAGATTGTTCGTGTTATATCCTCGGCATAGATGCAATTCTGTGCCGAGGATATAAAACACGAACAATCTACGAAATGATTTTTATGATGCACTGACTCTCAACCTATATTTAAAGTAAGTATGTCAATATTAAGATAGTCATTTCCACTTGTCTAGGCTCTCAGCAGTGAAGTTTACCTCAGACGCGCAAGACAATGGCTTACATGGTTAATACAACGTGTTAGTAGAGGTATGCGCAATATTAATACTCGTAAGGGTGTCCTTTAGAAAGCAATCGCTTTTTAATGAGATATCAGAAAAGAGTTACATTTGATGAAACGTTATGTTGATCAATTGCATTGTTAGTAGACAGAGACAAAAATATTTGTAAAGTGCTCATGACGATTTTTCCAGATTCCAAGTCGTCGGACGTGAGCCAGGCGCTGCTCGATGGCAGCAATCAGCTGTTAGCCCGACTGATGGCTTTATAACTTCGCAACAATATTAAGGTATATTAGCAACGAATTTTCCCACGTACAGACGCCAGCACATCAAGCTACTACAATCTGTCAAATTTCTTTAATAGATTTTCAACTTTATCGCTAAACCATTAGGTTCAAGGGTGATTGGGTAAATTTAACAGTTTCAGGTAGCTCGATGTGCTGGCGTTTGTACAAAGTACATACAACAAACTGAAGTCCTTTTATGTAAAATTTGTTTCAATAACGGCGTAGTCTGGTCCAGATGTGATCTTGTCTGTTTCTGAGCTTTCAATTTTGTTCGATTATATTATGAACCTACTTAAAAACAAAGAACAAAAAGTAGCCTCCTTGCTAAAATCACTGTGATTGACATGATAGATTCAATGTCACAAAAAGGTGAACGCAGATGCAAGTCTCAAGGCTGGCCGTTGGACTGGATGAAATTACAATTCGGTTCTGCATAGCTGGAAGAAATCGAATTTAACGCTAGCCTACGCTAGTAATTGCTAAAGCTAGTAATTAATAAACATAAAAAAACATTTTAGACACGTTAAATCATAAATTTATAGTTAGATTCTGCTAATTTCATTGTTGAATTTTAAAGAAATAGATTTTTTTCGACCTAAAAATTATCTTAGCCGAACAATCAATCATTTGAAATAATCTTTTCAACTTCTCATAAAGTAAAAAAGCTCACGTATAACTTCTGCTTTCACAGATACTACGACATGTCTACAATCGACTTGCTACTCCAGTTTCGTTTTCCAGTCTCCTCTGCTGTTGATCACTGCAACAATAAGAACGTCTCTGCATCCGCCTGAAGTTGTGTTGTCGCAGCCAGAACATACGGCAGTAGTTTTAGTAGTGCGGAATCTGAAGACATCGTTCCGGGTTCGTTGAAACGGGCATATTTGCGCCTACCACGACTTTTAAAGTACCAACAACACACCTAGCCGTAATTACGTCGTCTGATAAGTGTTTGTAATCGTCCGGTCGGTGTGTTGCTTTGCTTCGTTTTATTTCCCTCGTGTTTTATCCTTTATTCTATCCCTATTAATATCCTCCTGACTGAAATTCAAACACGGCGCTGACTCTCAACAGATACTAAATAAGTAGGTACGACGCATATGCCAAATCATGCCGACTCGATCAGGTATTGTATGCAGCATCCCTAATATAAAACATAGTCTTCTGCTGATCACTAGGGTTGCATGGATTGGCTTCCTGAATTCACTAAGGAAAAGTATGTCGTTTAAACTCAACATGATGGCGCGGAAGGCGAGCCAGTTTTCCATATAAATTCTGCATGGTCTTGGCACGGCGGTGGCAGCAGAATTCAGAATTTGAATTTAATAAAAGTAAGATATGACACTTTTGAACGGCTAACGCAGTGTCCTGCTTAAGCGACGAATACGACGCGACGCGACGCGACACGACACGACACAATACAATGCGACGCGATGCTACACGTGACAAATGTCCTACGTGATTTTGGACATTACTTCTCGAATTATGGAGAAGTACACTGCCGTCGTAAGAAAAAAGGGCACAATTAACATTTTTGTCAAAATTGAGTTATATACATATTTAGAATCAGAAAAAAAAGGCACATCTACTCAATTTTTTATAGAATTTTATCTTCAAGGAATTCGGAGATACAGTAGGCTCAAAAGGCACAAATGAGACTAATATTCATGTTTTATAGAATGAAAAGGCACATTTATTTACCATTATATTGAAAAGGCACAAATACGTAGATGTGACTATTACTTCATACAGATTTTTACTAAAAACTACTTTGAAAATGCACACTTACAACATAACATAAAGAAAAGTCATAAACTTTAAAGTCGATTTTCTCCATATTTATAAAATGTTAGTTGTGCTTTTTTTCATTATGACGGCAGTACAGTACAATTTTGCTTGAAAGTTCATATTTCAAATGCAGACTTTAAAAAAATATCGTAAAAACACAGAAACAAATATAATATTTTTACAACCAACCATTTCTTAGTCCGTGGTGTCGCGTCGTATTCGTCGCTCACGCAGGACATCCTATGAGAACCAAACCACACGGCGCGGTGCCTTAGCGTTACCACTCTGGTTTTCTACACACAAAAATGTGTTGTAGCCACGCGGCGCTGTGCGGTGCACTCCAGCGCCACTTTATGCACGCATCTGGATTGAGAGCCCGAGTTATTTAATCAGAACAGTTTTAATTCACGCTTAAGAAATTCATGGCCCTTTGCATTTTTTTTGTTTTTACTATTTTTAACTTATTTCCCTATAAGTCTTATTTCGTTTCGCAAGGATTTAAAAATGGGCCCTCAATTCAGATGCAGCTGCGTGGCATGTAGGAAACTCGGTAGATACCTATATAATGGGTGGTCACTCATCCAGGTACTGACCTTGGCAAGCGAGGCTTAACCTTGAAAATCAACCCATGAGGCTGTAATTATTTAGCTACGGACTCCTCAAGGTGTATATAGAGAAGGAATTAGCATATAATTTATGTAAGTATCGTTTCTTTGATTCAAATGATCTATGGTTCACATGGTGGAGGGTTCACATGATCCGTTTTTCACATGTCTATGGTTTAATATGCAGTTGTCATCGATGCAAGTATAAAAATTGAAATATTTAACATAGGATGCGGCTGTAAACAGCATTCATCACAAGACAGACCATAATAAATGACCCATAGACAATTTATACCATGGACATGTTAACCCAAATGTCATGCACAGTGCCGGCAGAGAGCTGACAATCCTATGCCACCATTGTGACAGCAGCAAAAAAAAAAAAAGAGCTCATGGCTAGCAGTAGCTGCCTTCGCTGAACATGTAATGGCAGCGAAGGAGGCAGCAGAAAGGGAGAGGGAGATATCCTCAACTCTGCCTATCCCCGCTCTTAGATCTGGGCGTAAGCCCTCATTCACCTACCATAAAATGGCCTGCTGGCGATGGACTTGGGGAAGTCCGTCGTCTAAGCAAATAGGCCCGAGTTGGCGACGCGTGGCGTTTCCGCGTGCCTCTCACATGACATAACAGGTTGAGGACTAGCTCACTCATGCAAGTTTGTACCCGTACCCCGGAAAGAAGTCACGAGGAGGAACACCGTGCCGTTTTAGTCAGTAGGAGTCTGACAGACAGATGGATGCCCTCCGCCGGCCCCACAGCGGAGGACATATATTGAGTATTACCAAATGAAAAAAAAAGTGTCATGAGCAGTATGCTATCGCTAAATAATTTTACTAAATTGTTTCAATTGTGTATCACAGTTGGAACCTGAAACTGCATTTGCGGACCGCAGGGGGCATGATGCTGCTTGTCTTCCTTGATGCTACTCTGAGCATCAATTACAGATCATCGATGATGGCAACCACGACAAGTGACAACATCGTATCGTCCAGTCATAAACGAGAGGTAAGCCTTCATGCAATTTGCTTTACTCTTGAGAAAATTTACTTAAATTTATCACAGTAGTTGTCCCAGAGGCTTCACCCTTATGAATGTAGTAAATAATTTCACAGAAATCCAATAGTGGAATAAAAAAATGAAAATCTTGTGTTGTTATCTAAATCAATTCATGGCATACTGTCTGGTTATTCAATCGTACCGTGTTTGAAATTGCAAGATATTCAAATGAACTACGCTAAATAGTGTAAACAGAAGTTTCTTTTGCTTAGGGATACGGACTTCAGAATGAAATAGTTCAGCAATTCTGTCAAAACATAGTAATAAAGACTGTCTTTGTTGTTTATCAGGTGAACCAGAAGAGATGTTCCATTGAAGACCCCGACATCGACACAGCGCCGATGGTCGCATGGCGGATTAGGCAGTCAGTTGTGGTATGTATATTTTTATTGTTTATTTAATAACATGTCGTGATGGTGATTAACATTAAAAAAGTTAGAACTTATACTAGTAAGACGTTTCATAATATAATTGTTGTTGACACACGACATCTCCCGTAGATGTCGTGTGTCATCAACAATTATAAGTTTGTCTTCATCAAACAGCAATTCTAAACATCCGTATTTTAAGGCGATGCTGCTTTCATGTCATATAAGTCCCAGGGCTACCAGACGTTACTTATAAGTAATCGAAGTAAAAGACGTTCTGATTAACAAACTGTGCGAGATCGAGTAGTGTTAGTAAGTAATGTTTACGTTTCCATACCTGCAAGCTTGGGCCGACGGCCAAGGTACTAGGCGCTAAAGTAACGTAAACACATGTTCTCTTTTCATTAAGTTTATTGCTGATTTTAAAGTATTTTAATTCATTTGAATAATATTATAACAATATTATTCAAATTTAATAATCAATAAACATCACTGCCAGTTAGTTTCCGGCGGTGGTAATTTCTGCCAGATGCTTTAAAGTTTGCAAAAATATCGTAATCTTACTTATAGCCTGAATCTCCATTATTACATTATGACTTCGGTTATTGTCCCACTCGATCGTACTACCTGGATAAAAAGTGTCCTATGTGTTAATCCAGGCTATAGACTATCTACTTACCAAATTTTATCCAAATCCGGACAGTAGTTTTTGCGTGAAAAAGTAACAAACATCCATCCAAATTCCAATATTATAAATAGAAATAATAATAATATTCGTCGATCCCGCAAGGATCTGTCTACATGCTGGATAGATTATAAGAAGGCCTACGACTTGGTGCCACATACATGGCTCATGAGGGTGCTGGAGTTGTACAAGATAGATGCAACTCTACGCGCCTTCCTTGAGTCGTGTATGGGGCAATGGAGGACGGTCCTTCGATATCCAGGATGTCGACAGATCCAGGGGAACGATGAACCTGTATGGATTAAACGGGGAATATGGGGGCGACAGTCTGAGCCCACTTTGGTTCTGTCTAGCCCTGAATCCTCTGAGCACATTGCTGGAGGTTTCAGGTCTAGGCTACCGGTTGAGGAGAGGTGGTCAGGTCATATCTCACCTTCTTTACATGGATGATCTGAAACTCTTTGCCCCCAACAAATTGCGACTGATGGAGCTACTGAAAGTAACTGAAACATTCAGTAGCGCCATCAGGATGGAATTTGGTGTGGACAAATGTGCAGTCATGTATGTAAAGCGAGGGGAGATTATGGAATCCGAGGGAATTCAGCTCTCGGATTCCATACACCTGAGATCCCTCTCTTCAACCGAAAGCTATAAGTATTTGGGTATGTCGGAAGCGTTAGGCATTAACGTAACTGACATGAAGCAATCGTTGAAGGAGCGCTTCTTTGGACGCCTGAACAAGGTATTACATAGCCTTCTTTCAGGCGGAAACAAGGTGCGCGCCTTCAACGGTTGGGTCATGCCGGTTTTAATGTACTCTTTCGGCGTACTCAAATGGACTCAGACCGAACTCGATGCCCTGGATAGGAGAGTTCGTACACTGCTTACCGCAAACCGGATGCATCACCCACGATCATCAGTGATGAGGCTGTACATCCCGCGGAAGTGCGGGGGTCGAGGGTTTTTAAACGCGAAGTCCCTTCACAACCGCGAGATGTGCAGTCTCAGAGAATATTTTTTAAAAGTCGAGGTGGGTATGCACCGAGATGTGGTCGCAGTGGACAAGGGACTCACCCCGCTGTCCATGGCTAAAGAGAACTGGCGCAAACCTGAAGTACTTACTACCGATGACCGCAAGGAAGTATGGCAAGGCAAGGAGCTTCACGGGCGCTTCTACCGAGCTCTTCATGGGCCCGATGTAGATTTTCTAGCATCCGTGTCCTGGTTACGTTTCGGCGATCTCTTTGGAGAAACTGAAGGTTTTGTCTGTGCGATTATAGACGAAGTTATGTTGACGAACAACTACCGGAAATATATTATGAAGGACGGGACGGTTGACGTGTGTCGGGCATGCCACCGTCGGGGTGAGTCTATCAGACATATTATTTCTGGTTGTTCTCGTCTGGCTAACGGCGAGTACTTGCACAGGCACAACCAAGTAGCCAGGATTATTCACCAGCAACTTGCCTTGAAATATAAACTTGTGGAATCTGAGGTACCGTACTACAAGTATGTGCCCGACCCAGTTCTCGAGAAAGACCATGTCACGCTGTACTGGGATCAGTCTATCATTACTGACAGGACTATTGTCGCCATTAAGCCTGACATAGTAGTGATAGACCGATCAGCGCGCCGCGTAATGATAGTCGATGTTACCATCCCGCATGACGAGAACCTCGTGAAAGCTGAGAAAGAGAAACAAATAAAATATCTCGAGTTGGCACACGAGGTTGTCGACATGTGGAATGTGAACTCGGCTATCACTGTGCCGATCGTCGTGACGGCCAATGGCCTTATAGCCAAGAGCCTCGACGACCATCTTTCGAGGCTCTCCTTAGGCGGTTGGATCAAGGGCCTGATTCAGAAGGCAGTACTCCTCGATACGGCTTGTATTGTGAGGAGGTTCCTGTCTCTGGAGCCCTAACCACCGGTAGCTTGGACCCTGCTCCCGCTACCAGCGGACCACTATTTTTTATATTTTTAAATGTTTTTTATATGTTTTTTTTTAAGAAATGTTTAATAATATTTAAAATAAGTTTACAAATGAATAAAGGAGACAATAATAATAATCGTTTATTTATAAAAAGGGGCACATTTACAATAAAATATCTTAAAAAATAATATAGAGCACAGTTGCTTATTGTCTGAACTAGGTTGAACCTGTGTTTCAGGCTACAACGTGCATAAATACCTTCTTAAAATAAATAAATTACCATTAATTGAAAAGTAAAGTACTGAAATTAAAACTTAGATGAAATAAACAAACACAAAAAACAGCGTGTCAGCAGTTTACTTGCAGACAACAAGTAAGTCTTCTGTCTGTGCATAAGATACGTGTTGTAGAAAAGTAATTATAGACTTTTTACAGTTAAAATAATTTAACTTAAATATACTTAGTTTTCTATTTAATCTATTGTACAGAAATGGGCCTAAAAATGAAAAGAATCTTTCTACAAAGACATGTTTGGAGGTTGCATTAGAAATGCGTACTATATTATTCCGTCTCTTGTTAGTATTAGCAGCATTGTGCGTGAGCATAGAGTGTTGTTTTAATACTAAGTGCATAATGAATAGCTGGCGCACAGTCAGCACGTTGCAGGATTTATACAGCTGATCTGTGGGAAAGTAAAAGGGATGGAAGTTTGCTACCTTTAAAATTGCTCTTTGAGCTCTTTCAAGGGGAAGCAGGATAGTTTTTGATGCGCCACCCCATGAAATGATACAATAATTAATTATGGATTGACATAGGGCGAAATAAACTTGTGTGATTAATTTTGAATCTGCAAATGTTCGTATTTTTTTTAAATACATATATTAATTTTCGCACTCTTTTAACCAGACTTTCAATATGATACCTAAAAAAAAGAGAGCGTGTCGTCTATTATAACCCCGAGGTATTTAATGTTACAGGTTTTGAGGATAGAAGGACAATTGCACAGGTTGACTGACAGGTTATCACATTGATGGGCATATATATGGAAGTTAGCAGTGTTAAATTGAGGCTTGCGCATGGAGAAGTGAATATATTTAGTCTTGTCAGCATTTAGTGTTAGTAAATTTATTTTAAGCCAATTAGTCACAGTATTAAAACCAAGTTGAGCGTTGTCCAACAGTTCACTACTGTTTTTAGCAGAAAATATTAGTGCCGTGTCATCAGCATATGATATGATTTTGCCGTGCTTGACATTTAGGTTACACAAGTCGTTAATATAAACCAAGAATAGGGTAGGGCCCAAAATACTTCCTTGGAGAACACCAAATCCAGTATTTTTCTGCTCATCGCTCGTAAAGTTGTCAATCCTAACACATTGGTATCGGTCGTCTAAGTAGTCAGCAAGTAATGTCAGCGTTCCCCTTATTCCTATTGCCTCTAATTTTCTTAGAAGCACAGAAACAGAGACAGTGTCAAAGGCTTTCGCTAAATCAAGGAAGACTCCCAGGACTTGGTTCCTTTTGTCTAGCTGTTCTGCGACATAATCGGTCAGACTATGCACAAGCCAAACTGCGCAGGTGACTAGATGTTGTTATTTTCTGGGTAGCTAACTAGTCTGTTATTTATAACTTTCTCAAGTATTTTTGAGATTGAGGGGAGTAATGATATCGGCCTATAGTTAGTAACCAAGTCCCTGTCTCCAGATTTATAGATAGGGATAACAACAGCCTTTTTTAGACAGTTATCGAAAATTCCTTTGGAAAGACAGATTTAAAATATACGTTAAGGGAGGTGCCAGTACATGCTTAAAGAGTTTAAGGATCTTGTTGCTTATATTATCCCATCCAACTGCACAGTCATCTTTAAGGCCAGAAATTATTCGGGATATTTCGTTTTCGTCAGTATCCAGCATAGCAAATGCGTCTCCCGTCTTGTGGTTGGCTTTTTTCTTAAAGCGCATGCACGTAGCACATTTTGGGTCATCAGTTTTTTTACGCAGTCTTGGCTAGAGTGTCCTTCTTCACCGCAATGGCCACAAGCCGGGACAGCGTTCTTGCATGTTTTAGATACATGACCGTACTGCTGGCACTTGTAACAACTCGTTACTAGTGTGAAGTCTCGTATCGGGCAGGACGTCCAATTTATAAATAATCTGTCTTGTGTGATGAGGGCCTTGCGAATGACGGCTGAAACTTTTATAATGTAATTACATCTCTCAGCATCTTCCCTACCAGATTTATGGCTTAGTTTAATTGAGGTCAGAAATGTGTCTAAGTCCATAGGCAGTTTGTCCGTTATGTTCTGGTCGTAAATGCATTTATAAACCTCATTTTCAGCCATTGATGCGGGAACTTCTATTACAATAATGCGAGGTTTGTGTTTCCAAGGTTCGTCGACGGTAAGGCCTGACGAAGCGATTCGGACAGATTGTTTAAGCTTGTCTAGGTCGTTCTTGGTCTCAGTGCTGATGATAAGTCCTCCTTTTCCTATTTTACGTACGCCCCGTACTTTCAGCTTCATTTCACCAGGGCATATGATTTTTTGTACCATGTTCTTGGTTTCATCACTGGTCTTTGTGGTGTCGGATGGAAAAATCGCCACGGAGCTGAGATTATTAGGGCGAATAAAACTGTTAGACCCCTTCTTCACTATATCGGCAAAAGATGTAGGAGTTGCAGCCTGCTTCGTACAGGACTCTTGAATAGTGGGGTTCATCTCTGTAAGACAGTCCGCTAGGTCTCGAGCTTCGGTCATAGTTTTCATTTTCGGCAGAGATGGGTAATTCTTTGCTTCTGGTCAGAAATAAGTTTACCCTCAGAAGCAATAATACAGACTTCATTCAGGTGCTGCTCAATGGTCCCCAACCAGTTCTGAATCTCCGGAGTGGAGATTGGTTCAATGGCTTCTTATTGGCACTGCTTTGGTTGTTGAGGTGGTCTCGGTGTTGGTGTCGGCGGAGGGCTGCGTGACGTCATCCCACTCCGAGTAAAGGGGCTGCTGTCCATTTTTTCGTTGATAATAACTATTGACACTCCAGTTAGTCCATTATTTGAGTAAAAATCACTTACTACGCTAATTTTTATATCAAGCCAATACACTTAAACTGGGTCAGAATTTATTGCAAGCGTAAATTTATTTATTTTTATACTGCATTGATGTACACGTCTGTATGCAATGAGTGCACTCAATCCAAGCAATTATAGTAGGATTGAAGAGTGTGCACGCCAATTTTCCAGTCTTAGGAGTGGAATTTCGAAAAATCCTTTCATAATCAATACCTACTTTTCACAAAGAATACACCCTCAAAATTTCGTGTCTCTAGTACCAGCGGTTTTTGCTCTTTGCAGATATGTCAGTCAGTCAGTCAGGACTTTGAATTTTATATGTACAGATACTCGGGGAATTATTTAGATAGGACTTATTGTTAGTACCAGAAGTATCATAATGGCCAAACATCCCCCAAAAAGTCGAGTGTCATTTCAAACTAAGATAAAAATTTCATCAATCCACATGACATGTTTAAAACCTAATTGTCATGAATTAACTGACGCGAGAGCATTACTTTTAAAGTGATGATAATGCATAGTTATTGCATTATTTTTAAATAAAAAGTTACAAAATATTGTCATCAAATGTTAATTTATGAATACTTATTAATACAACAATGAATATGAATTTTGCCTTCTCCTACCTTTCAGACGGGCCGACCGAAACGATTATTGCAGACCATGATGGCATTGTGTAACTGTTTGCTCATCGTCATCATTCAGAACGGAAACCATGAAAAGGAACAACAAAGCCTTATCTCGTCACAGAACACACAATTTGTATTTGTGACTCTGACTGTCAGAATCGGAGCAAATTCTCAGCAAAGTAAGTACCCGAATTTCAGTCTGGATAGAACTGAATTCGTACGCATATCTGGCTATCATCTATTCATGATTTACTGTAATCGGAGAGCAAGAAAATAAGCTTTCCTTTCCTTTTGTCGAGTGTCATTACATTACTCTATGGCTTAGTCTAGTCGGAGAGCTACAGAATTACTGTGTTTTGGCTGATTTTATAAGTAAGTTTGGTTTATAACTAAGTCCACACGAACGAAGCGTCAGAGGTAACCATGACAGATTTCAAGCTTTACTGTCGTGTTGGACATGACGCAAGAGCATAAATTTTAAATAATGCATACGGAGCTTAATGCATTAATTCCTCATAAAAGTGACAAACAATTATAAAGTTTTTAAATTATATGTAAACAATGCTAATGGAATTTTACTTGATATTTAGTAAAGCATGCCTACGGTACATTTCAGGTTACACATTCATTGAAGACCACGATATCACACAGTCCACCGCACTTGTTCTGGAGCACGTGATGCTACAGAGTGAAGCGACTGATTGCCTGGGATGGATTGCTGTGACAAGCGACAACAATCAAATGCCTCTTTTAGTAGAAGATGTGAGTATAAAGTTCAATATTATAAGTATAACTTAAGTACAAGACATTAAAATGAATTAATCTTAGTTTAAGCGCAGTAAAATACGGGGATATTAAAGCTAAAACTAATGAGACCTAATAATAATATAACCTTGTATCTTGACTTGGCTCGCGAGGTTATCGACATGTGGGATGTGGACTCAGCGATCATTGTGCCGATAGTTATATCAGCCCATGGCTTAATTGCCAAGAGCCTCGACCAATACCTGAGGAGGCTCTCGTTAGGCAGCTGGATCAAGGGCTTGATTCAGAACGCGGTACTCCTGGACACAGCTCGTATTGTTAGTAGGTTCCTCTCTCTAGAGCCCTGACCGAAGGTAGCTTGGACCCTGTTCCCGATACCGGTGGGCTACTATTATTTTTTATATTTTTAAATATAACCTTGAAAAGTTTGACTTATAATTTGTAAAGATCAAATGTTACATATTATTCTACCAAATGAACCGTAAAAGAAGCCTCTTTATTTGTCTACAGTTAAGTATTTCAGTCTGACACAAGAGCGTCGAGCTTATCATAAGCAAAAAGACCCATATATACCCAGCAGTGGGTGAAGTCGGGCTGTGGATGATGATCTTCTTCTTAGCGTTTCGATGGTAAAATTTTTAAATATGTTTAGCCCAAAATTCAGCCACGCGAACCCCGCTCACTGATGCAGTAAATAAATCATCAAGAGCGCAGGTGATAAGGCATGCGGAGCAAGATGAAGGTTGGCCATTGTTTGTGGGGAGACGCCGCATGCCGATGATGATGATGATGAAGAAGTATTTCAGACTGGGCACTATAAGCCTGTGGCCGACGTTAAAGCCAGCCCTTGGGTCACGGAAAGCGTTAACTAGGCGTTTAAAATTTTCCTTAAAAAAGCTGTGAATACTATGTCTTCACGGCCCCGGAGTTTCAACCGGAAACGGCTGGAAAATATAGTTTCCACAAAGGTTACTATATTTACGCCGCTTGAGGATCTTTGCAGCCACAGCGGCAGCGCCAGCATAGCACGATGAGCTTGGAAGATGTGATGGCGCAAGCTGACAGTACATTAAATAATATTTCAATCGAATGACATCTACAGATGTACATACATCATCATCATCATTTCAGCCGAATGACGCCCACTGCTGGACATGGGCCTCCCTATGTGTCACCACATTGACCGGTCCCGTACGTCTCGCATCCAGCGGATCCCTGAATTCTTCACCAGGTCATCGGTCTACCTAGTGGCAGGCCTTCCAACGCAACGTCTTCCGGCTCGCGGTCGCCACTCCAGAATTTTTCAGCCCCATCGGCCATCCGTTCTAGAGCAATGTGCCCTGCCCACTGCCACTTAAGTTTGGCTATTCTTCGGGCTACGTCGGTAACTTTGGTTCTCTCGCGGATGTCCTCATTTCTGATTTGATCACGCAAGGATACTCCGAGCATAGCCCTCTCTATTGCCCTTTGGATGACTTTAAGCCTTCTGATGAGGCTCATTGTGAGCGAACACGTTTCAGTCCCGTATGTAATCACTGGCAACACACACTGGTCATACGACTTTCGTCTTGAGACACTGCGGTAAGTTGGACGAGAAGACACCACGCAACTTCCCAAACGCTGCCCAGCCGAGTCTGATTCGACGATTGACCTCTTTCTCGAAGTTAGACCTACCTAACTAAACTGTTTGTCCTAGGTAGACATAATCGTCTACGACTTCCAGTGTAGAGTCTCCAATCTTGATAGGAGTGAGTGTTACATGGGCATTCAACATGACTTTGGTTTTGTCCATGTTCATTTTAAGACCCACTCTTTCGGAAGCTCTACTGAGGTCATCGAGCATTGTACTGAGGTAGTCCATGGTCTCAGCCATGACCACTATAGAGAGATGTACTCGCCACTGACGTTGATGACTAGCCCTCTACAGTCCAGAACCTTGAAGACATCGTATTGTTAGGTATACTGAGGTCCTCTTACAGTCTCTTCCATGACTATGTACCATGTATGATCGACTACAAGAATTGCTGTGTTTTGGCTGAGTTTATTTATATATCGTTTCTAACTAAAATCCACACTAACAGCTCAGCAGTGAAGCAATTTTCGTTCGTTCGCGTGGAAATTTTGATGCGTATGTGTGAGAAAAAAATTAGAGCCTAACTATGTCATTTCCCAGGATAATATCTATCTCCTCGACAAATTTTATAACGATCCGATCAGCCCTTTAACCGCAGGACACATTGCCAGTTGGCAGGCGTTCGAGCGAGGCGAGGCGAGGCCTTTTCATAATTCGTTCGTCTCGTTCGTTTCGGTAGTTCGTGGTGTAAACCAAAGTATGAAAAGAGTTGAAACGATGCCTCCTTCGCCTCGCTCGCTAGCTGGTGGTGTGGCCTGCGCTTTAGTCGTGAATAAGTAACAAACAAACATATAGAGTTACTTTCGCATTTATAATATTAGCATGGATTAAATCGTTTCTAACTGAGTTCATATTAGCGAAGCGTCAGAAAAGACGCAAGAGTATTAGTTTAATTGTTGGATAATGCATAGAAGCTTAATGCAGTATTTGGACTTGAAGTGACATCCTAACATCGTAAAAAAAATAAGCAGTTAATAGTAAAGAATGCCTACGGTATATTTCAGGGTAGACATTCATTGAAGACGGTGATATCACACAGCCCACAGCACTATTTCCGGAGTCCGTGATGCTACAGCTGGAGGGACTGATCATCTGGGATAGATTGCTGTGACAAGCGACACCCACGAACACGTTAAAGTGGGGCTTAGAGGCTCATGCAAGGCTTTGAAAATGTCGACACTTCGAAACTTTGCGTCAGAGCTGAACATGACAGATTACAATCTAAAATGTCGTGTCTGCCATGACCATTACGTTCAAGGTTGATTGGGTAAATTTAACAGTTTCGGGTAGCTTGATGTACTGGCGTTTGTACAAAGTACATACAATAAACTGAAGTCCTTTAATCTTCTATATCTCTATACTCTTCTCAGACTGACTCTTGAACATTGTCTGCGTACACAATTTCATTTAATATATTATTTTCGAATCAATGTAAAGCTTTATTACTGGTAGCCAAAAAAAAGAAGGTACCAAAAATACTATATGGTTGTTACGCGTTTTAATCAAACAATGACCTAGTGCGAAAAGAAGGTTATGTTCTCCTGGCGAGTTGTGTTCGTCGGATTTTAATGCATTTATAGTGAACTATGAATAGAGCTGACCGACTACTTAGTTTTATCCTCACTTAATCTCAAATAGTGAATTTATACCTAACTCAATGTTTACCCGACTGCCAAAGAAGGGTTATGTTTTTCGCGCGTATCTTTTATGCTTATTTTATGTATATTTCTTATACCTCGTATGTTCCAATTGGCTGGATGAATTTCGACAATTAAGGTAGTAGGGTATCAAAATGAAGGAAATTAAAAGGACATTACAAATACATATATATATATACAAATTGTATTACAAATTACAATTTGTACCTACATAATACAATTTCTAATCGGGTTTTTTGATACTTTTAATAAAATGTTACTTTTTTTAAATGTTGTTTGTTGCTGTTTATTTGCCACATCTGTCGCACGCCCGTTAGAATAGGGGACTTCGAGCACTATGCGGCCAATTGATGCACAAGACAAACATCGAAGGCTCTGTTCTACCCGTAAGGATAATCACAGTACCTTAGGACTTATTGTATTCTGAGAGCAACAGAATTGCTGTGTTGTGGATGAGTTTATAAGTATGTATCGTTTAGGTATAACTAAGTCCACAATAACGAAGCGTCAGAGCTGTTCATGACAGATTTCAATCTTAACTGTCATTTCTGACATAACGCAAGAGCATTACTTTTATTTTTTGATAATGCATAGATAACTTAATGCATTATTTACGTGTAGAAGTGACAAACTTACTTCGCGACATTAATGCCTCTCAAAGTCAAAGATGTGAGTATAACTTATTTATATCCCTAAAGTTCAGTAGCAGGAATAGATAAAATACCAAATAATAATAAATTGTAAAAAATAAAATAATTAATAATTACTGACACGCGTCAGCCGGATGATGATGCTATGTCTTCGTTCTGGCGCAGCATCTGGTCGGTGCCTGTTAGCCATACCGAGAGTGAATGGACTCGGGAGGTCGAGTGAGCGTGCGATCTAGTACCAGAAATTGGTGCAATCACTATCAGTTCTATAAAGTTCTTACATCCATTTTGAGAACTAAAATTAACAAACACATTGATGACAATTCTGTCATGTCCGCTACTCAAAATGCATAGAGGAACGAGTCCTGCGGTACTAAGGAGTTACTCCTCATTAATATGCCCATTAGTAATCAGGTTCGCCGTTCCCGAAGGGATCTGTCCACATGTTGGATAGATTATAAGAAGCCCTATGAGTCGGTGCCACATACATGGCTCATCAGGGTGCTAGAGTTGTATAAAGTTGATGCAACTCGGGCACCTTCCTGATGTCATGTATGGGGCAATGGACGACAGTCCTTCGCTACCCAGGATGTCGGCAAATCCAGAGGAATAGCGAGTCGATAAGGATAGAGCGAGGTATATATCAGGGCTATACTTTGAGTCCACTTTGGTTCTGCTTAGCCTTGAATCCTCTTAGCATGCTGCTGGAGGATTCAGGTCTAGGCTATCGGTTGAGGAGAGGTGGTCAAGTTATATCTCACCTCCTTCAAATGGATAACCTGAAAGTCCTTGCCCCCAACGATTTGCAACTGATGCGAGCTACTTACGGTAACTGAAACTTTCAGTAGCGCCATCAGGATGGAATTTGGTGTGGACAATTAATGTGCTGTCATGCATGTAACGCAAGAGGAGATTGTGGAATCTGTGGGAACCAAGCTCTCGGATTCCATAAATCTTAGATCCTTCTCAGCAACCGAAACCTATAAGTATTTGGGTACGTAGGAAGCGCTGGGCATCAATGTTGCTGACATGAAGCAATCGTTGAAGGAGCGCTTCTTTTGCCGCCTGAAAAAAGTATTATATATATTGTAGCTTTTATCAGACGGAAATAAGGTACATGCATTCAACGGTTGGGTCATGTCATGTACTCTTTCGGCATACTCAAATGGACTCAAACAGAACTAGACGCCCTGGATAGGAGAGTTCGTACATTGTTGACGTCATATCGAATGCATCACCCGCGTTCTTCGGTTATGAGACTTGGCTAAAGAGAACTAACCTTGTAGCCAGGATTACCCATCAGCAACTTGCTCTAAAATACAGTCTTGTGGAATTGGAAGTGCCGTACTATAGGAATGTGCCCGTCCCAGTTCTCGAAAATGGCGGTACCACATTGTACTGGGTTCGATCCATCATCACTCACAGGACTATTGTAGCCAATAAGCCTGATATAGTGGTGGTCAATCGATCAGAGCGGCGTGAAATGATTGTTGACATAACGGTCCCGCATGATGAGAGCCTCGTGAAAGCCCAGAAAGATAAGCAAATCAAGTATTTTGACTTGGCTCGCGAGGTTGTCGACATGTGGGATGTGGACTCAGCGATCATTGTGCCAATAATTGTATCAGCCCATGGTCTAATTGCAAAGAGCCTCGACCAATACCTGACGAGACTCTCGTTAGGCAGCTGGATCAAAGGCTTGATTTTGAAAGCCGCCTAGCACTACAGAGTCCGCGCCAGCGCTAAGAGCATTCTACTGATGTTTCATGACAGGCTAGACTGTCGAGTAAGTCGAAATAAAATAAATAATTTGCATTCCAGACTTGCTATCAGTAATAGACTGTTTTAATGTTTTTCAGGTTCATACATGCCAGCCCATCACGCGTTCCGTTTCCCTAACTACAATCTCACACACACTAGCGGTTGTCTGCAAACAACTGCTTGCAAAGAAAGTGGTCTTGTCGCCGAGCCGTGCGTTCTTACAAGTAAGTTAAACTAACTATTTACTTTGTTTGTCGCTGCAAGGTGTATCACATGTATAATAATGGGGCCCAAGAGGCCAAAACTGTTAATAAAATCGCGTCGCAGAACCTCGCTTAGATTGTTCGTGCTATATCCTCGGCATAGGTGCAATTCTGTGCCGAGGATATAAATCACGAACAATCTACGAAAAGCTTTTAATGATGCATGTATTTAAAGTAAGTATGTCAATATTAAGATAGTCATTTCCACTTGTCTAGGCTCTCAGCAGTGAAGTTAACTCAGACGCGCAATTCAATGGCTAACATGGTTAATACAACGTCGTGTTAGATAAGAGTTACATTTGATGAAACGTTATGTTGATCAATTGCATTGTTAGTAGGCAGAGACAAAAATATTTGTAAAGTGCTCATGACGATTTTTCCAGATTCCAAGTCGTCGGACGTGAGCCAGGCGCTGCTCGATGGCAGCAATCAGCTGGTAGTCTGACTGATGGCTTTATAACTTCTCAACATTATTAAGGTATATTAGCAACGAATTTTCCCACGTACAGACGCCAGCACATCAAGCTACTACAATCTGTCAAATTTCTTTAATAGATTTTCAACTTTATCACTAAACCACTAGGTTCAAGGTTGATTGGGTAAATTTAAAACTTTTCGGGTAGCTTGATGTGCTGGCGTTTGTACAAAGTACATACAATAAACTGAAGTCATTTAATCTTCTAATCTCTATACACTTCTCAGACTGACTCTTGAACATTGTCGGCGTACACAATTGCATTTGATATATTATTTTCGAATCAATGTAAAGCTTTATTACTGGTAGCAAAAAAAAAAGAAGGTACCAAAAATACTATATGGTTGTTACGCGTTTTAATCAAACAATGACCATGTGCGAGAAGAAGGTTATGTTCTCCTGGCGAGTTGTGTTCGTCGGATTTTAATGCCTTTATAGTGAACTATGAATAGAGCTGACCGAAAACTTAGTTTTATCCTCACTTAATCTTAAATAGTGAATTTATACCTAACTCAATGTTTACCCGACTGCCAAAGAAGGGTTAAGTTCTTCGCGCGTATCTTTTATGCTTGTTTTTTGTAAATTTCTTATACCTCGTATGTTCCAATTGGCTGGATGAATTTCGACAATTAAGGTAGTAGGGTATCAAAATGAAGGAAATTAAAAGGACATTACAAATACATATATATATACAAATTGGTTGGTGCTGTTCCGCACCCTGCGTGCGAGTGATACGCATCTCTTACGCATTACTATATAAAAGCAATCTACGCGGGCTTCTGCAAACATCCCTGAAGCACTACAGAAACTCGGCAACCCCATCAGCACCCTAAACGCGTTGTTATATTGAACTCGAAGGGCGCTGTATGCCTCAAAATTGTAAGTGAGCCCACAGGCTACAGTATTGATTATACTTGATGTCTTTTTTTATTTTATGTGCTTTCGTTGTTTCGTAATGACCGGTGAACCGACGATAACTATCTTTTTAAATATGAGTTGCAGCGCTCAGCGAGGCCTTTCATGGAACTGCCTATGGAACACCCCGCTGCACGCTACAAGAAATGCTCCCCTGAATTTGCGACCTTTCAGTTCTATAAATCATCGAAAATATTAGGACTGAAAATGAAAGTGCATATTTTTTAAATTTAGGTGTAGTATTTCAAAACAAAATGAATTTTAACTTACATATGTCTCTTTCTCTCTCATGTAGGACCTGAAAACAGGAAAACAACATTTTAAAGTAGGTATATTTAAAGTAGAAGACACGAGCGTTTAAGCTTCAGATGTCTGCCCTCTACACCGTATATTATATGTGCGTAAGTTTGTGAGGATGTATGGATGTCTAGATGTATGGATGTTTGTTACTCTTTCACACAAGAACCACAAAACGGATTTGGATGAAATTTTGCACACAGAACGTTTATAACCTGGATACTTTTATCCGGGTAGTACGATTCCGTGGGACAATTCCAAGTGGGCAAAGCTATGGGCATAAGCTAGTTAAGAATAACCCTGTCACTCAGACAAGCACAACACACACCTAACACATAACAAGACACCGTCCTGAGTAGTGCCTACATGTGAATTTGCCTCACAATTATCTATCTTAATTTTCTATGACAGTCATTTTAACTGCCTTTTAAAAAGGAGGTTATCCATTAGACCCGTATGTACGTAATATTGTTGAAAACGGGGCTTCTAAAAACGTGTGTCAAAAATAAAACTCGGTTCAGTAGCTTTTGTAAACATTTCTTGCTGAGAACAGGAGACTTGTGAAATAATTTTTTGGGGCTCTGGCTCATTGTTTGGGAGACCAGCAAGCGTCATTTAAATAACTAATTTAAAAAAAATAAACTTAAATTTTAAAAAACCCGGTATCGCAACAAAGAAAAACGAACAGACATTTAAAAAGTCAATAAAATGGCTGAGCTGGTTTTGATAAAACATGTCTAATTGTAATATACACATCATGTCCTTTCATTTGATACTCCACTTGGGAATATTTGAAAATATTCCATTTTTCATACCGAGTTTCATACCCAATAACTAGTAAATGGCTGCACCGATTTTGATAAAACGTATTTAAGAACCATTGCCAAGAAACTAGCTTTCAAATCAAAACAAACTGCATCTAAATCGGTTCACTCGTTTAAGAGCTACGGTACCGGAGACAGACACACACACACACATTGTGGTCAAACTTATAACACCCCTCTTTTTGCGTCGGGGGTTAAAAATGAGCCAGACAAAAAAACAAACAAACAAAAGTCACCGAACTGCCTAAGTAGCAATAACAATAATTAAGAGTCTGTTGAAGGTCAGAGGGCTTTAACTAGCGAGGTACATCATTCTGATAGTGACATGAGTAAAACGATAAATAAACAGTAACTTGCTTAACAATAACATTCAACTTGGTTCTACTGTTGTTTATACTAAATTTAGTAATAGAAGTATCATAATAGTTAAAGTCATCTTATTCCACATAGTCTCGTTGGTACACCTCTGCCGTACCCATTGGGGATTACAATCGTGATGGTTAGTGTCGTACCAAAGATTTCTATGGTGAAAGGGGCTTGAAGATACATTTGGGGAAAAAACATAAGCCCCACAATGTACCTTCTTCATGCCCTACATTACCCACTCCCCTTACACCTGATTCACCCACTCAACCCTTTTGGAAATATCTTTCAAAATTAAAAACTACAACACCTGTTTTAAAGAGAGTTCCTCGTGGCGCGCGACCTTCAGTAGCATCAAGTTTGACGCGTTGTGTCCGCCTCGCCGCCCGAGAGAACTCTCAAAGTGCTTGGGAGCAATTACTCACCTTCCCATTTAGAATTCTGCATGTGCAAAAAAATTTGGCAAACAAAAAAACTTTAACAACTCAAATTAAAGACAACTGTAACATTTCGGCCCAAAGTTTTGACCCAAAATTTACAGTACATCCCCCCCAAAGAGGTTTATTGCATCATGTAGAATCTAAATTAGGTGAGGGTGATATCAGTGGTGCAGCTAGGATCATCTTTAGCAGCGATGTGGTCGCGCCGTACTCTCCAGAGACCCTTACAGCTCTGGAGAGTAAACACCCAGCCCCGGCAGATGACCTCACCCTCCCTGACCCCCCCGTTCCAGAAACTAACTCTCTACAAATTACAGCTCAGCAAGTTTGTGCGGCCGTCTGCTCCTTTCGAAGTGGCTCCGCCGGCGGCCTCGACGGCCTGACTCCGCAACACCTTAAGGATCTAATTTGTTCAGGCGCCGGGGTAGCTGGTGAGTCCCTTTTGAAGGAGCTGACGGCCCTCATCAATCTCATGCTCTCCGGCAGTGTGAACGATGCCGTCATCGATATTTTGTACGGGGCCAATCTTTGTGCCCTGCGCAAGAAGGATGGCGGCATTCGTCCCATTGCCGTAGGGTCAACTTACCGTCGTATCGCAGCCAAAATTTGCTGCGCCTTTTATAGTGAAACACTGGCCAGCAAATTCCAGCCCCTTCAGCTTGGTTTCGGGTCCAAAGGGGGCTGTGAGGCTGCGGTACACGCACTGTCCACTTACCTTGATAGTGATAAGGTTGAGGTCATCCTTAAGGTTGACATTAAAAATGCTTTCAACTCCGTAAACAGGGACACCTTGTTGACAGAGGTTCAAAAAGAAATACCCAAAATTTACAGTTTTCTTTACCAATGCTACAGGAACCCATCAAAATTACTCTATAAAGACAACCTTTTGGAATCAGCCGTTGGATGCCAACAGGGTGACCCTCTTGGGCCAGTCATTTTTAGTTTAGCAATTAATCCAATTATTCGACAGCTAAATTCTAAATTCAACGTATGGTATTTAGATGATGGAACCCTGGGAGGTGATGTGGATACAGTCCTAAAAGATTTAACTTTTTTAAAAGAAAAATTCAGTTCCATTGGCTTAGTCCTTAACCTTTCGAAGTGCGAAATTTACCTTCCTGAAACCACTGACAGACAGACTACCATTTCTAAATTTAATTCTTTGGCACCAAATATCAATATTACCGCCAAAAATTCTCTTTACCTCCTGGGTTCACCAATATTTGACGAATCTTTTCCGTCGTTCATTGAAGACAAAATTCAAAATTTTAATGATGTTTCGGAGAGACTTTTTAAAATTAACATTCATTCGGCCTTCACACTTATTCGATACTGTTGTTTTGGACCAAAATTCACGTATAGCCTTCGCTCCACTCATCTTTGGAAGCATCCGCAGCTTTTAGAAAAAGTAGACCAAATTATTAGGAAGACTCTAACTTCAATACTTAATGTGGCCCTGGACGACCGAGCTTGGCAGCAAGCCACACTTCCCATTCGCTTGGGTGGTCTCGGCGTCCGCAAAATTTCAAGTATAAGTTTACCAGCCTTCCTCTCCTCGGTCTATATTCTGTCTTCCTCCCTGGTTGATTTTGAGGTGCCGTATTTGACCGATGCGTTGAACGCTTAGAAAATGGCTTGTCCCAATACGGATTTGCCCGACGGCCTGTCCTCCCAGAGACAGTGGGACGTGCCGCTCTGCAGTATTGTACGGAATACCCTTTTAAACACGTCATTCAATACTGTGGAGCGTGCCCGTCTGCTGGCCGTGGGGGAATGGGAGTCGGGGTTGTGGCTTCAGGCACTTCCGTCATCCACCATTGGCACTATGATGGATGACGCATCGTTCCGGGTCGCTACGAGTCTTCGCTTAGGCGCACCTTGTGTTGCCCCGCATCGATGTCACTGCGGTGAAGCTGTCGACAGCCTCGGACACCATGGCCTGTCCTGCTACAGGAGCGCAGGTCGCATTGAACGGCACGCCAGCATTAACGACATTATTCGTCGAGCCCTTGCCAGCGCCGGCGTACCAGCGGTTTTAGAACCAAACGGCTTGGTACGTGACGATGGCAAGAGACCAGACGGCATGACGTTGGTGCCTTGGAAGGTGGGTAGGCCTTTGGTGTGGGACGCAACCTGTGTCGACACCCTTGCGCCATCTCACCTTGCAAGCACGGCGGGCTGTGCAGGCGCTGCTGCTGCGGCTGCTGAGATCCTCAAGCGGCGCAAATACTGTAACCTTATTGGTAACTACAGTTTTGAGCCGTTTGGGGTCGAAACGCTCGGGTCATGGGGACCGAGTGCGCGTCTCCTTTTTAAGGAAATCTCTCGCCGACTGGTCGACACTTCGCGTGACCAGAGGGCTGGCTCTTTCTTTGGCCAAATAATTAGCATTGCTATTCAGCGTGGCAATGCTGCCAGTCTTCTGGGCACGTTTCCAGATGACAGCGATGCGGAGGAATACTTTGACGCCTAAGTGTCCTATTGTCGTCGTTGTTTAGATGTTTATTTTTTCTTACTTTTAGTCTTATTTTTATCATTACTTTAGTTCTTTTTAGTCTGTAAATATATATATATATATATATATATAAAGTTGTAGATATAATATGTATAATACCAAATAAATTAAGTCTTGTTTAGGTAAGTTAGAAACAATTATAAACATTTTTTCTTAATATAACAAAGGCTCCTGGAGTTTTTGAATAAGTTTGGCCTTGAAGAACGTTGTCTCAATCACTAATACGGCAAACTTGTTAAGACCAAGACTGACTGACTTGTTGTTCTTGTTAACTTGTTGTGAGTTGTTTGTTGTTGCTCCACGTGTCTTGTTACGGCTGTGTCCTACCTATATTATTGTACACGATCAATATTTACGTAAACACATTATAACTCGCAAACAAGTTAGGCAAGAGACAAGTTAGTAAGGCAGATATAGCATTGTCTCTAGCACTTGAAAATGCTGCAACGTGTTTATCATTTTACTTAGTAGTAAAAAAAGCTATGGTTAAATGGTTTATCTTACGTTTAGTATTCATTTCATTAAGCGTAGTAAAAAAAATCTTCATCGTTTAATTTCCTCTGAAATAAATGCACCAGTCTATATCGACCCACGGTGGTTCCTCCCATAGGTAATGATTCCAAAAAAAATATTGTCAAAATATGAGTTATTGTTTATGTATTTCATTACCCGTATAAACAACCTACCGAAAGTATAAATATGTCATCCCTTTTAATATTTTATCACTTATTATTTGACGTTGGAAAGGAACGCACATCGGAATTGTTGCACCCCCGTACGTGGGGATTTAGTTTTTTCAACCAGATGCATCTATTTTCTTTTGTTAATTATGCTAGCGATGATATTATATTACGATAACGCATGTAGTCGAGTGCAATTAGACAATAAGGTGGAACGAAGTTTATAGTGGTCGGATTTTTGTGCGGCTTTTCTTATTGAGTTCCTGGAGGAGAGGACAAAAATTAAAAAAAGAAAAATTGAGACCCTCGCGATTTTTTTTTTTTTTTAGAATTCCTGTACATATATTTTTTTCGTTTATGAATAAATTCGATGAATGATTCTTATTATGGCGTAATAGTGTGACCTGCGTGCATCCATTTAATGCCAATTTGGTCTGTTTCTTTGTTCTTTATCCATGTTATGCATATTTCAAGTCTTTTTTGGAAAATTGCCTATTTTCTTCAATTATTTGTTAAATATCGAATTTTCAAACTAAGGTTTCTTTCAAAATTGGTAGCTGATGCTTTTCCACACACAACTGGACCAGAAAATATTCATGAAAACCACTTTCATGAGTGTAGTGACTTAAAATTCATTCGCAAATGTCAGAAAATCGTAAGGCATTTTTTTCCAAAATCTTTCTATTAAACTCAATGTACAAATTTTTGTCCAAATCCTCATTTTATTAGCTATCCAATGAGGTATAATAACTAGAAAAATATTTAAGGAGATTAGTTACTGCTGAAAAAGTAAAACAAATTCTTAGCGATTGAGGCCTTTTGTCAAAAAGGCCTCAATCGCTAAGAATTGCGAGCGGTATCGGTATTGATATTAAACTGCGCGCAGAGACCCAAGCTTGCAACTAATCTTGAATAGAAATCGTGAGAAATGGTTACGTTAGATTAACGATATTTTTGTAAATTTATCAGCGGCCCCATTCCACCTTCGTAGCAATAATCGACATTTATAGAGTACCTCCAAATATTTCTTTTACTTTTTGTTATCTGCGGATAGCACATATAATAAGGATATTTTCACGATAATATTTACCTTAACCGTCATAGAAAAATTTTGATAAAAATGACCTTCTTTAACTTTAAAATAGACGATTTCTTGTTATTTCTGAATTAATTTTTAGTGACTGCACGTAAAGTGGTTTTCTTGAATATTTTTCCGTCCAGTTATTTGTGAATAAGCATCAGTTACCAATTTTGAAAGAAATCTTAGTTTTAAAATTCGATATTTTAAAAATAACTGCAGAAAATTGGAAATTTTCGAAAAATACTTGAAATACGCATTACATCAAGAATAATGAACAAAGAAACAGACAAAATTGGTGTTTAATTTACGCACGCAGGTCACACTATTACGCCATAATATGAATCCATTGAATTTGAAGTTATTCATAAACGAAAAAAATATATACCACAGGAAATTAAAAAAAAAAAAGTCACGAGCGCCGAAATTAATTTTTTTAATTTCTTCTCCACTCCTCCAGGAACTCAATAAGAAAAGTCCCATGAAAATCCGACCACTATAAACTTCATTCCACCTTTTGGATATTTTTTGTCTAATTGCACTCGCCTAATGTAACAGTTATAACATAATACAGTGCCCTTAGAAATTAATGAATATAAGGTTTTCATACTATAACAAACTAATAAGGATAGGTAAACTTTCACACACTGAACTTTGACTTAAAGTTTGTGCTTTTTTAAAGTGAGCATTAATGTTCGCACTGTTACTGTTAGCCTGCCTCATCCCACTACTGGGCAAAGGCGACTTACGACAAATTTTAGTACTATTATTTAAAATTTTAAGATCTACCACCATAATATTATGCAAATATTACTAAAAGTAAAATACAAAGGAACATTTTATGAATACAGAATTTTCTTACTTCTGTTCATAATTCTTTGTGGAATTAAGCTTTTTTACCAACTTTTTTGATCTGTGCAATTATACAGGAAAAACCTGAGTCGTTTGATGCCTAGCTAAACAAACAAAATGTACCTAACATATTCCAATTTAAAATAATTGTGTTTGTTCTAAAAATAATCTACAAATTAGGTTTTCTACATGTTTTTTTATGTTTTTCTTGACACAACCAGAACTTAATGAGTAAATTAATAGTGTATATTGTACCTAAAAATACAGTAACTATATCTCAACGTATTAGTTCATGACATTTTCATTTTCTGCAAAAATAATATAAGTAACGGCCAAATCGAGCTTACGTGCACAACTGCGCATACAAATATGCAATAAAAAATCTCTGACAGCTGTCCAGTTCATTTTAAATGAATTCATCATTCTGGTTTCTACGATTAAACTGATCTGAAGCATTGTTAGTGGCATAACGTATTATTTGGTCTTACTAATCTCACAATGTTGAATAGTCCCCTATTCATCAATTTGTGAATGCAAATTACATGGTCGAATAAATAATAACATTAAAAAGAGCTTTATAATTTCGCTATAATATCAGAGTAAATTAGCAACGGATTTTCCCATGTACAATAAATTCTTTTGTGTAAAACTGGTTTCTGTAACGGCGTAGTCTGGCGGTCCAGATGTGATCTTGATTGTTCTGAGAGAGAGGCAGCTTTCAACATTTTTCGATTATATGTAACTACTTACAAACAAAAGCACAAAAAGTAGCCCTCATGATAAAATTTCCCTGATTGACATGCTAGGATCACGTTACAAAGAGTTGAACGCAGCTGCAAGTCTCAAGGCTAGCGCGTGTGCCCGTTGAACCGGATGCGCCAGGGCGGCCCTGTTCACTACTCAATAAATCACTGTCGCCAGTTCGAG
Organism: Noctua fimbriata; assembly: GCA_905163415.1. Taxonomy (NCBI): domain Eukaryota; kingdom Metazoa; phylum Arthropoda; class Insecta; order Lepidoptera; family Noctuidae; genus Noctua; species Noctua fimbriata. Next base: position 8,136,252 of record LR990921.1, read on the forward strand.
ATCAAACTTTCCACCGGCATGACGGTCTCTGCTGCCTTCTTTAGTCTACTTGAATTGGTGTCAAACAGTATTTTTCTTCAATATTGAGAACGTCTACCGACTTTATATTGTGGTGTATAAAACAGCCTTGGTTCTAACAGAAGGTTAGTGAGCGAAAAAGCGCTTTTCTTTTCTGATTTTGTAAGACTCCGAAAGGTTAAACTATTTCGTGCTTTGTGTGTACCTTTTCAAGATTATTCAGGTTTTAAGGAGGCCTTGCGATATTATAAGACTTTTTGACTTGCATCTTTATAATTCTAGCTGACCCAATTTTTTTCAACCAGATGCATCTTATTTTCATTATTAGGTACCTATGTTTGAGTCGCACATGTATTCTTAAAACTACTTTCTTTTGTTAATTAATGATAATAAATAAACACAACACAGCACCAGCAACAGTTATAATATAATACTGCTCTAAGTATTACAAACATTTGAACTAATTCAAAATAAAGTTCATTTTTAGAATTGAATATAAGGTTTTCATAATATAAAAAAACAAACTAATAGGTGAACTTTCACACACTGAACTTTGACTTAAAGTTAATGTTTCATAGGATTGGGACCTTTGTTCATATGCTATAATATTCAAATTCAAATTGAGAGCTAGCGTTTCATCCGAATAATTATAAACATTAACCAGTGATAGCCTACTAGTGGTCTGACCGTCGGACTGCCAAGTTATAGATCTCGAGTTCGCACCCAAGACCTCTTTTTTTCGGATTCTTGTGCTTATTGTATAATTATAACTTGCTTCGGTGAAGGCAAACATATAATACTACCCACCCGCCAATGCTTTAAACTGTTTATACAAACCTTCGGAACAAATTCTTCAAACTTAAAATATGATGGTTATATGATGGATATATGTAGGTACAGTTGAACTGTACAGGTAAACCGGTGTGTGTGTGTTGCAAAACTGTGCAGGTTTGTCCTCTATGAAGCTCAGGCGTACCTGACAGGAGTTACTATGCAGGTAAACCTGTCAGGTACACCCTAGCGTCTCTTTCTAGTTTAAGTTATTTGCTATGACAATCAAATTATTGTTAGCGTACTTCTAATGTCTCACAGTTGTGCAAAAACTTCCCATTTTGTCGTCTACGATTACTGTGCGCCAGGCACGTAATCTTTAGGTCCGAGTGTCCAGGCCCGTCAAATGCGCAGACCTGCGCATCCTGGGTCTGGACGACTCGGTGACCGAGGAGGAGGTGGTGGCCGCCGTCACCAGGACCGGTGGGTGCCCTGCTGAGCAGGTCAAGGCAGGCACCTTACGTCCGGACCTGTCGGGCATGCGAACCGTTACGGTAAGCTGCCCTGTGACGGCGGCGAAAGCCATTGTGGAGGGCCGAAGGCTCTTGGTGGGCTGGGTTTCGGCGCAGGTTAAGCTGCTGGAACCCAGACCTCTGAGGTGCTTCCGGTGCCATGTGGGGCACCATGTGTCAGTCCGGTGCACCTCGGAGGTGGACCGCAGTGGTCTATGCTTCCGCTGCGGCCAGCCCGGTCACATGGCCGCGGCTTGCTCCGCCGCGCCGCACTGCGCTGCATGTGCGGCAACCGGCAAGCCGGCCGATCACCGGGCAGGGAGCAAGGCCTGCGGTACACCCGCCAAGGCCAAGGCCAGGGGCAACGGAAGGCCCTCCACCACCACCGCCAAAACCCCCACCGTCGCCACCACCGCAGCCGCCGCCACTGTCGCCGCCGCGGCCGCCACTGCTGCAACTTCTGCAGCGGGGCCCTCGCAGGGGGCCCGGGAGGGGGCTGAAATGGAGTGCCAATAACGGCCCCATTACGCCTTCTCCAGGCGAACATCAACCACTGCGCCTGCGCTCAGGATCTGTTGATCCAGAGCATGGCGCAGTGGTCGATTAACATCGCCGTGGTCTCTGAGCCATACTTTGTCCCGCCCAGGGATGACTGGGTGGAGGACCTTAGCGGCTCAGTGACCATAATTGCGTCGGCCGCCGCCGGTACCCCGACCCTTGAGAGTGTCAGGAAGGGTCAGGGATGCGTAGCAGCACGGTTCGGGGAGATCGTTGTAGTGGGAGTCTACTTCTCCCCGAACCGAACTCTCGCCGAGTTCCACAACTCCCTCAGGGAGTTGAGTGTCGTCATCGGGAGCCATTCTCACCCCGTGCTGGTGCTCGGGGACTTCAATGCCAAGAACTTGGCTTGGGGTTCTCGTTACACGGATGTACGGGGTAGGATGGTGGAGGACTGGGCTCTGGAGACAGGCCTGGTCGTCCTAAATCGGGGTTCTGTCCCCACATGCGTGCGGATGCGGGGTGAGTCGGTGGTGGACATATCGTTCGCTAGCCCCGCCCTGTCGCCGCGTGTCGTTGACTGGCGCGTCATGGAGGAGGTGGAGACCTATTCCGACCACCGGTACATCCGGTTCGACGTCTCCACCCAGACCTCAAGCGCGCCGGTCCTACAGGCCCCGAGTGGTCCGCGATGGGCGCTGAAGCAGCTGGACCGGGAGCTCCTCCTGGAAGCCTCGATCGTGCAGGCCTGGGTGTCATCACCGGCCAGGCCTGCCGACATCAACAACGAGGCGGGTTGGTTCCAGGAGGCCATGTCCGAGATTTGCGACGTGGCAATGCCCCGAGTTCGGCCAGGAAGCGCCCGACGTCAGGTGTACTGGTGGTCGCGAGAGCTGACGTCTCTGCGTGAGGCGTGCGTTGCCGCGCGGCACCGGTACGCCAGGCATCGCAGGCTCCGCATCCGCCCTCCGGATGCGGCAGCCATTGAGGCGGAGCTTTACGAGGGGTACAGAGCGGCGAAGACCGCCCTCCAAGAGGCTGTCCGGCGGGCCAAGAACCTGGCCCGCGAGGAGATGCTGGAGTCTCTGAACGGAGATCCGTGGGGGCGCCCTTACAAGATGGTGCGGGATAAACTCCGCACCCGGGCGCCCCCGCTGACGCAGAGTCTCCGGCCTGAGCTCGTGGAGGACGTGGTGAGCGCTCTGTTCCCTTCGCGAGGGAGGCATCCTCCCCCGCCTATGGCTCCGCCGCCGCTTGCGGTGCCGGAAGCGGACCACACCGATGACGACGTTCCGGAGGTGACTGGGGTAGACCTGAGAGTGGCGGTACGCAGGCTGAATGCCAAAAATACCGCCCCGGGACCCGATGGCTTGCCTGGCAAAGCCTGGGTCCTGGCCTCTGAGGCTCTCGGGCCCCGACTGGAAGGGCTCCTAAGCGCATGCTTGGAGAGAGGCCAGTTCCCGCTTCGTTGGAAGACGGGGAAGCTGGTTCTCATCCGGAAGCCAGGGCGCCCTGCGGACTCTCCGTCCGCATACCGGCCCATCGTGTTGCTCGACGAGGTGGGCAAGCTCTTTGAAAGAGTTATTGCTAACCGCCTCGCCGGGCACCTCGCGGGGATGGGGCCGGATCTTGCGGAACACCAGTTTGGTTTCCGCAAGGGGCGCTCGACGGTGGACGCCATCATGCGCGTGAGAGCCCTCACGACGGGGGACGCGGTTTCCCGGGGCGGGGTCGTATTGGCGGTGTCTCTTGACATCGCCAACGCCTTTAACTCCATGCCCTGGAGCTGCATTGGGGAGGCACTCCGGTATCACCGGGTGCCGACCTACCTTCGTCATGTGGTCGGGGATTACCTGACGGATAGGGCCGTCATCTACCCCGGTCGGAGCGGAGAATGGAACCGGCGAGAGATGTCGTGCGGTGTTCCACAGGGATCGGTTCTGGGGCCGGCCTTGTGGAACATCGGTTACGACTGGGTGCTGCGCGCCGACCTCCCTAGCGGCGTCAGCGTAGTCTGCTACGCTGACGACACGCTGGTACTGGCACAAGGGAGGTCGCACGAGGCGGCGGCCGAAAACATGACACGCGGGGTTGCGATAGTCGTGGAGAGGATCCGGCAATTGGGTCTCGAGGTGGCATTGCACAAGTCCGAGGCCATGTGTTTTCATGGGCCTCGGAATTCGCCACCGTTGGGATCCCTACTGACGGCAGGAGGGGTTTCCATCGGCATCGGGTCGACGCTGAAATACCTGGGACTCGTCCTCGATAGCCGGTGGAACTTCGTGGAGCATTTCCGACGTTTGGCCCCCAAACTGGAACGGACCGGGGCTGCCTTCAAGCGGCTCCTGCCCAACCTGGGGGGTCCAAACGCCTCCTGCCGGAGGCTCTACGCGGGGGTCGTGCGGTCCATGGCCCTTTACGGGGCCCCGGTGTGGGCGCGTTCTCTGAGGCGGCAAGCCGCCTGCTACCTGAACGCGCCCCAAAAGGGGATAGCCCTAAGGCTAGTCCGGGGGTACCGCACGATCTCCGGTGAGGCGGCTAGCCTCCTTGCCGGATTGCCGCCATGGGATCTGGAGGCGATAGTCCTCGCGCGCCTTCACGAATGGCGCGCGGAGGCACTACGTCGTGGGGAAACTCCACTGCCGCGGCAAATCGCCGCTCAGCGGACAGACCTCCGGCGCGATCTCATGGTGACATGGAGAGAGCGACTGTCGCAACCCCGTGCAGGGCACGCCACCATAGTGGCGATAAGTCCCCTCTTTGAGGAGTGGCTAGAGAGGCGCCACGGCGCCCTCACCTTCCGCCTGACGCAGGTCCTCACCGGACACGGTTGTTTCGGGAGGTTCCTGCACCGAATCGGGCGGGAGGAAACGCCCGGGTGTTTCCATTGTGAGGATCGTCCGGAGGACACGGTGCAGCACACTGTGGAGGCCTGCCCCGCTTGGGCGGAGCAGCGCCGTGTCCTCGTAGAGGCGATTGGCGGCGGCGACCTCTCGCGTCCGGCCCTGGTTCAAGCCATGGTCCGGAGCGAGAGGGAATGGGAAGCCGTCACCTCCTTCTGCGAAGCAGTCATGCTAGTGAAGGAGGTGGCGGAACGTGAGAGGGAAAGAGCCTCACGCCCCAGCCGCCGCGGGAGACGCCCTGGGCGTCGGGGGTCACGTGGTGGCCCCCGGCCACCGTAGGCGCGGGCCTGTGGACGGCGAGTTATGGGCTGGCTCGCCGTCTGGCCGTTTTATGACGAAAGGCCGTGTCGACGGCGCGTTCGTGTTCCACGCGCGCCTCAAAGAGATGTCAGCAACCACGTAGGGGTCCGCACGGGCCGATGCCTGCCAGGGCTGCGGGACTGTTCGAAAGAGATACCGCGGCCCTGGAACACAAAGGGCAAAGAAGGAACATGGATGGGTTTTAGTCAGTACAAGTCTGACACTCCCTTCCGCTACGCCCAGAGCGGGGGGGGTCATTTGATGATTTCCCATCCTAAAAAAAAAAAAAAAAAAAAAAAAAAAAAGGCACGTAATCTTTAAAACAATTTTCTTTGGTTAATTATGCGGGCGATGAAGAGCTCGGGTTTAATAATAACAGCCGCTTGGGTCGATCATCAAGTTGAGCCGTTTAATTACATCAGACATACATAATTACAGAGTTTCCTCCGTACCTCGGTAAGCACGTTTAAAGGGTGCCTGTCCACCGGAGCGAAGCGAGGCTGCGGAGCGGAGAAACGGAGAAATATTAACCAATAGGATTGCCAATAACCTCCGCTCCACTCCAGTATGCGTATTATTGGTTAATATTTCTCCGTTTCTTCGCTCTGCAGCCTCGCTCCGCTCCGGTGGTAAGGCAGCCTAAGCCGTTGGTCCCGTCTGTGAAATTGTAGATCTTTGACAGTCGTTACAGGTAGTCAGTGGCCCGAAAGTCTGATAACCAGTCGTAACAATGGGTATAGTATTACCCACCACTAACTGGGTTGTAGAGGTCACATAGGCAGTCACTCCATGTAAAATATTCTTTGCTTTTGTGCATCTGGTGAGACTGAAAGACGACCCTAACATATTTGGGAAAAAGCTAGGCAGATGATGATGAACTTAAGCGAGGGATGTTTTTTTAATCTTGCGTTTGTGCGCTACTAAGCGATAGTATAATAATTCGATATATCTACTGAGCCACCCCATAATAGAAAACCATAGCGTAGGATGGAGGCTACATATCCATGATAAGCTTGTAAAGCTGTTTTTTGGCTGAATGTTTGCGTAAGACGAAAAAGAGCGTAAACTTACCTGTTTCTTTTGTTACAGATTTTATTTATGTGTAATTTCCATGAGATCTGACTATCTCTAATGAAATCTAAAGGAAAACTGATTTGACTGGATTGTGCTATGTTATTGTTATTATATGAGATAGGCAATTTGCAATTATATTGTTTTCTATTTCACTCTAGCAATTTGATAATGATTCGTACAGTTTCGTTATCTTCTTTATTGTAGTTATCAAATGTAGTATTAATTTTTGTGGAATTACTAACGATATATCATATGGAAACATACTGTTATATGCGAGTTTAGATTTATAAGCGTAATTAATATTGTTGATTTCTACATATAGTCGTCTATTTGTGAGATTTTGTAACCATTTACGTGCTTATATCTCGAATACCGTATGCATATCGAAGGTACAAATAATATCTTTGTCGACATATTCTGAGACTTTTTTATTAGTTTAAAGGCGGCTAGTGTAGTGGAATTTCCTTTCTGAAAATCATGTTATGCGGATTTGAATATATTAAATTTATTACGGAAAGTTGTTTAACGTTTAAACATAACTTTTTTCTATAAATTGGGCTAAGGGGGGCAATAGATCTATAGTTGCTAGGTTCTGTTTTATCCCCTTTTTTATAAATTGGTTTTACAACTGAATCAGTTGCTTTGTCTACGTCCACGTCCAACAGCAGCATCAATCAAAACACCCTTCCGTTCTCTGAACAATGATCTCATCGCAATACATTTGACAAAGTCGGAGAGCAACAGAATAAGCATTGAAAGAAAGAACAAAAAAGTATTGCTAATAAGTAAGTTCATATTAGACAAACGCCAGAAAAAAAACGTAAACTGTCGTGACAGACGTGACGCAAGAAAATTACTTTTGAGGCATAATAATACATAGAAGCCTATTGCATTTTTTAAACGAAAAGCGACAACTATCGTTAAAACAATATTTACAAACATGCTTACCTACGTATGTTTGTAACTATTTTATTTTTATACGTAGTAGTAGTAAAGTAATATTGCAGTTATCCAGAAAACGTGGAAATAATACTTGTTATGTAAAACACTCTTTCGGTATTTTTCAGGTGGAGGTTGAAACGACCATTGAAGGCCACGATGCAACACATTCATTTATTCTTGCTGAAGTTCGTGAAAAGAACACCGACTAAAGACCTGGAACGGGATGCAATTAATAGCGACAACAGTGCCTCTTCCAGCCAGCTAATTATGTGAGTATCGTTCAGTACTAGCAATTATCTTGACAAAAGACAGTGTCTGGAAGTCTGAAGTCTCGACCGAATGAAAGGCTTTCTTGCCAGTCACTAAGCAAAAAATGTGGTACCTCTTTAGATGCCTAATTTCGCATTTAAGTCTCCCGCGATATTGGTGGATTGCCTTAGAGCCCTGCAGGACATTGGCATTACTACTGTTGCTGTTTATGTGTGTGTCAACATTTATGTGTGTATGTGTGTGTGGGCTGCGCGTCCCTGCCCTGCTCTCACCTGCAAATTAAACAGTGTACTTATAGCTGTCAGTAGTATCACTTGTGTGCCTACGTACCTACTTAACAGTGGCGACGGGTACCATAAAATGTATTTTTTACGTGGCTCAGTCATTTTGTGGGATTTTAACGACTTTCGATCACAATGCACAAACAAATACAACTTGACTTTAGGATATTATAATATGAGACGCGTTCTCCAAATACACGACATGTTTATCTAAACTGTTGATGCAGAAAAGAACGCAACATTAAGACTCGATACGGAACAATTTTGTTTTTTAGCAAAACTGTCGTAATGAGTTACAGTTTTATATTGTTTAAAAGTATTTTCGACCGTTGGAGTGAAAACGCCATAATACTATTGTGTTTAACCACGGGATGGCAAAGCGAACATTCTATTTTATAAGACAGTAGTAAAGTAATATGGCACTTGTCCAGAAAACGTGGAAATAATACTTGTTAAGGAAATTTTCGTTTGGTATTTTCAGGTGGAGGTTGAAACGTCCATTGCAACACTTTTTTTTGTTCTTTCCGGAGTCCGAGAAGCAGCAAAGGGCACCGACTAAAGACCTGGGACGGGAGCGACAACAGTGAATTTTCTAGTCAGATAAATATGTGAGTTTCATACATTTTCTTCACGATTCTGTTCTCCTAGTACTTTTTGTTCAAATTCTAAATTGAGTTCTCTTGTAACAAACCTTAATGTGCCAGAGAGAGACAATAAATAGCAATATCAACGAGAGGTTTCCTTGTAACTTTGGGAGCTGACTGTACCGTAAAAACAGTTGAAATTTATGGTTGGCGAAACGGGACTCAATGTATGAAGATTAAAATAGTAACGAAAGGGGACTTTTTTCACTTGTTTTGCACGTCTTTTGTTTAGTTGGCGAAACGGGAAAGTTACCAAACGGGATGTACCCAAGAAAACGATGGTGAAGCGATCGCTTTTTATTGGGACATCATCATATAATGTTATGTTGACTAGTTTAATCGTCAATAAGCGAAGGTAAAAAATATTTGAGGTGGGTGACGGTACACATCTAGCGACAGCTTTGTTACTGTTTCACGGCCGTTTTGCGTTTGCACCGCTACAAAAAGTCATAGAAGGGGAGGACCCCGTGCATCATCACGAACATTAAAAGCAAAATGCCAACAAAACATTGCCCTGATGAATTACATTTTTGTGTTACGGAATCTTAAACCAACAAAAAAAGGAAGACGCCGCGCTACGAACATCAAAAGTGAAGCCACAAAAACTGTGCTTCTGCAAGTAAATATACACGCTCACGCACACACCTACACTAAATTCATGCTCAGCGCTCCTACATACTACGTACGTAGCGATGAGCGTACTACGATTCTCTATATTTATTTTTTTATTTACGTGTGTACAAAAATTTCGTCTTACCGTGTAACTTTGTAATCACTGTATAATTTGGATGCTTGTCATATCTATCTACGAGATGATTTCTTAGTATGATATTGACAGCCAATTACCACACAAACTTACATTACACAGAATAAATGGAGCTTGGATAAGTGTAAATTAATTTTTTCGTTGTCATCAGATCCATGGATATGCTTCACCTTGCGCTGGAGAAAAATTGACTCCCGCAGTAATTAAACAAGCCAAAGACTGTAACTCATGGATGGTACTTTGACGAATGTCGGGCAAGCAGATAAAGTGATCCTGTCGGCATACAGTACCTGCGTTCCTTGTGAGTTAATGTAACGGTTAGTTTTGCTGCATGATTACCAAATCCGTTGCGTTTCAATCAAATTTAACAAACAACTGCCAGAAAATTCACCATAAGTATTCCCCTTTTTGACCAAATTTTGTAGATGGCTTTATGTACTTTGCATTTAATTTTTTATACATATTTGTAATGCTACCTTTTTTCCGTACGGGAAATCATCAATTAATGACCCCTTCCACTCTGGGCGGAGAGGATGAGAGTGTCAGACTTGTACTGACTAAAACCCATCCATGTTCGTTCTTAGCCAGAACCGCGGTATCTCCTACGAACAGTCCCGCAGCCCCGGCAGGCATCGGCCCTTGCGAAACCGTTCCAATTTGCTGACATCTATTTGAGGCGCGCGTGGAACATGAACGCGCCGTCGACGCTACCTGTCGTCATAAAACGAACAGATGGCGAGCTAACAGATTACTCACCGTCCATAGGCCCGCGTTTGTAACACTACCTTCCACTAGAAATCATTGATATTTATCAGTTACAACTAACATAACCAGTATGACGTAGCAAGTGACTTTGTTGACGTTTTATTCATCTGCCAAAGCTTAGAAGCACCGCAAAAGCAGCAAAATCTAATGTATGTTTCAATCACAATGTTTATTTTTACACCGAGTTTAGGTGTTGTTATTTACAAGCGCGATTTTCTTCAATATTTTGTAATAATTATAAAATGAAGTGACAAATAATAAGCGTTATACTCAACCTGACAGATCTGAAACTTAACTGTTGTGGTGAAAACTGACGCGAGAGCATTACTTTTATCGCTGGATAATGCAATGGAGCTTATTGCATTATTGCCAAATAGAAGCAACAAAAAATCTGCTTATTTTTATTATTGATGCGCTTTACGTTTGTCCAAATAAAGCGTACCAAACGCGTAACACTGCACTTGTAACAATGAGCTCTTGATATGTATGGAAATGGGGCCGAAGAGGTAGTAGCCATGCAATTCAGACAAAATTTTTAATTAACTCTTCTGTGAATTTCAGGTGCAACCAACCGCCAGTGAAGACCACGAAGCCGCGCCGTTGCTGTTTAAAAATTTCTGTGACCATATCATTAGGCAGCCCGCAGGCCATTCGTGTATCGGTATGTATCAGAATGTTGGTATGAATGAAAAGCATTTGAATGTGGCTGAGATGAGAATGCTAAGGGGGATGTGTGGTGTTATGCGAATGGATAAAATAAGAAATGAGTATTTATAAGGAAGTCTGAAAGTGGCGCCGGTGACTGAAAAGTTGTGTAATCGGCTGTCGTGGTATGGGCATGTAATGCGGAGGAATGAGGAAAATGTCGTGAGGAAAGTTTTGAGTATACATTTGGATGAGTATATGAGTAGAGGAAGACCAAAGAAACGATGGATGGACTGTGTAACGAATGATATGACAAGAAAGGAAGTGTCTGGTGAGATGACGAGTAATAGAGAAGTATGGAAGAAGAAGACATGCTGCGCCGACCATAAATGTGTTGGGATAAGGGCACGAGAATGATGATTTTGTTTATTCTAATTAAATTTAAAAAATGGGTGAGGTTCTATGTATAGGGTGTAACAAGACTCTTAACGAAGCCTAAAGCCACTTATTTTCCACATCAGTGCGACATTTTTTTTGTTCTAGACCATGCCTGGGAACCTTCTAGTTAAGGAGATATTGGGGTTCAAAGGTCCAACTTTTTCACAAGTTATTTTTTTTAAATACATGTTTTTAATTTAAGGTTTTTACTTAAATTACCACCAAGACCCCCGTGCCGACCCCACAAAAACGTCTGGCACTTGAATATGAATTTATAAACGGTACCAAAAGCGTAACTTTACGAGTATGTTGAAAAATGTAGTAATATTATCTGCTGCATAGGTTGCATGCATACAGTGTAGCACCATAATAAAGGTTCTGAGTGACTAGACAAAGTGACATTCTATCAGCCCTAACGATGATGAAAAGTAAATCCTCTTGAAAGCCAGCACTTGTCTCATATCTAGGATTTTTGGTGTTAGCGGTTAGAGTTAGCTTTAGACGCGCATCAAGGTGGCTTATATGGTTAAGTTTTACATGATTGTAAGCAGATGTTTGCGCAAGATTAAACCTCTCACATAACGGCTATGTATTATTCTTTTTACCGATCTGTTATCGGTCGGGTGTCCTAAAGAAAGCGATCGCTTTTTAATAGGACATCTCATAAGAGTTACATTAGATGAAATTTTTATTGACCAATTTCGTCGCTAGTAAGCAGACGTAAAAAATGATTTTTAACCGACTTTAAAAAGAAGGAGATTCTCAATTAGTCGGAATCTTTTATTTTCAATGTATATTTATTTATTTCAGGTTACACATTCATTGAAGACCACGATATCACACAGTCCACCGCACTTGTTCTGGAGCACGTGATGCTACAGAGTGAAGCGACTGATCGCCTGTGATGGATTGCTGTGACAAGCGACAACAATCAAATGCCTCTTTTAGTAGAAGATGTGAGTATAAAGTTCAATATTAGAAGTATAACATAACTACAAGACATTAAAATAGTTATATGTATTTATTGTAAATATTATACACATTAATAAATTAAAATAACCTATATTAACTAACTAACTTCCTCAACGTAGTCAACATTAAAATGAATTAATCTTAGTTTAGGCGCAGTAAAATACGGGAATATTAAAGCTAAAACTAATGAGACCTAATAATAATATAACCTTGTATCTTGACTTGGCTCGCAAGGTTGGCGACATGTGGGATGTGGACTCAGCGATCATTGTGCCGATAGTTGTATCAGCCCATGGCTTAATTGCCAAGAGCCTCGACCAATACCTGAGGAGGCTCTCGTTAGGCAGCTGGATCAAGGGCTTGATTCAGAAAGCGGTACTCCTGGACACAGCTCGTATTGTTAGTAGGTTCCTCTCTCTAGAGCCCTGACCGCCGGTAGCTTGGACCCTGTTCCCGATACCGGTGTAGCCCACTGGTATCAGGAACAGGGTATTATTTTTTATATTTTTAAATATAACCTTGAAAAGTTTGACTTATAATTTGTCCCTAAGTGTCGCTACATTGACGGGTCCCGTACGACTCGCATCCAGCGGATCCCTGAATTCTTCACCAGGTCATCGGTCTACCTAGTGGCAGGCCTTCCAATGCAATGTCTTCCGGCTCGCGGTCGCCACTCCAGAATTTATCAGCCCCATCGGCCGTCCGTTCTAGAGCAATGTGCCCTGCCCACTGCCACTCAAGTTTGGCTATTCTTCGGGCTACGTCGGTAACTTTGGTTCTCTCGCGGATGTCCTCATTTCTGATTTGATCACGCAAGGATACTCCGAGCATAGCCCTCTCCATTGCCCTTTGGATGACTTTAAGCCTTCTGATGAGGCTCATTGTGAGCGACCACGTTTCAGTCCCGTATGTAATCACTGGCAACACACACTGGTCATGCGACTTTCGTCTTGAGACACTGCGGTAAGTTGGACGAGAAGACACCGCGCAACTTCGCAAACGCTGCCTAGCCGAGTCTGATTCGACGATTGACCTCTTTCTCGAAGTTAGACCTACCTAACTAAACTGTTTGTCCCAGGTACACATAATCGTCTACGACTTCCAGTGTAGAGTCTCCGATCTTGATAGGAGTGGGTGTTAGATGGGCATTCAAAATGACTTTGGTTTTGTCCATGTTCATTTTAAGACCCAATCTTTCGGAAGCTCTACTGAGGTCATCGAGCATTATACTGAGGTAGTCCATGGTCTCAGCCATGACCACTATATCGTCGGCAAACCGAAGGTGAGAGATGTACTCGCCATTGAAGTTGATGACTAGCCCTCTCCAGTCCAGAACCTTGAAGACATCGTATTGTTAGGTATACTGAGGTCCTCTTACAGTCTCTTCCATGACTATGTACCATGTATGATCGACTACAAGAATTGCTGTGTTTTGGCTGAGTTTATTTATATATCGTTTCTAACTAAAATCCACACTAATATACGTACGAGGCGTCATAGCTGATCATGACAGATTTCAAGAAGAGAGACCAAAGAGAGCTGAAGAGAGACCGAAAGCTCTCTTTTCAGCCTGTCAGGAAAATAGCAGTAGGTTATATAAGGCTTAGTGTATTTGAAGAGCAATAGAATTAGCTCAGCAGTGAAGCAATTTTCGTTCGTTCGTGTGGAAATTTTGATGCGTATGTGTGAGAAAAAAATGGTAGCCTAACTATGTCATTTCCCAGGATAATATCTATCTCCTCGACAAATTTTATAACGATCCGATCAGCCCTTTAACCGCAGGACACATTGCCAGCTGGCGGGCGTTCGAGCGAGGCGAGGCGAGGCCTTTTCATACTTCGTTCGTCTCTTTCGGTAGTTCGCGGTGTGAACCAAAGTATGAAAAGAATTAAAACGATGCCTCCTTCGCCTCGCTCGCTAGCTGGTGGTGTGGCCTGCACTTTAGTCGTGAAGAAGTAACAAACAAACATATAGAGTTACTTTCGCATTTATAATATTAGCATGGATTAAGTCGTTTCCAACTGAGTTCATATTAGCGAAGCGTCAGAAAACCACATGACAGATTTAGTACAATACTATCGTGTCAGAAAAGACGCAAGAGCATTACTTTAATTGTTGGATAATGCATAGAAGCTTAATGCAGTATTTGTACTTGAAGTGACACCCTAACGTCGTGAAAAAATAAGCATTTTAGAATTCCAGTTAATAGTAAAGAATGCCTACGGTATATTTCAGGGTAGACATTCATTGAAGACGGTGATATCACACAGCTCACAGCACTATTTCCGGAGTCCGTGATGCTACAGCTGGAACGACTGACCACCTGGGATAGATTGCTGTGACAAGCTACACCCACGAACACGGCTTTGAAAATGTCGACACTTCGAAACTTTGCATCAGAGCTGAACATGACAGATTACAATCTAAAATGTCATGTCTGCCATGACGCAAAAGTATAACTTTTATTTTTGTTAATGCATGTATTATTTACGTGCAGTGAAAAACTATCTCAATTAATAAAGTTCTTGTAATTTTACTTAATCTATAAAGTAAAGAATGCTTATGGAACATTTCAGGTTACACTCATTGATGACCACGATATCACACAGTTCACCGTACTTGTTCCGGAGTCCTTGATGCCACATAGTGAAGCGACTGATCGCCTGTGATGGACTGCTGTGACAAGCGACAACAATGCCTCTTTCAGTCAAATATGTTAGTATATCCAATTTGTATCCGTTCAGATAAATATCAGAAATACATCAAAACCGGAGAAACGTAAGAACGTTGCGCAATAAAATACGGGAATAATAACGGTAAAACTAATAAGAATTAACAATAATAATGTTTGAAAAGTTTGAATTGATAGTTGGTTAAAGAAAATGCCATGATTAAGGTTAACACGATTCACAATTCCACTGTCCAAAAAAATCATAATAAAAAAAGTACCTCTTAATGAATCCCCCATTATGTCTGACATTGACTTCCAGGACCTAGGAAGTTCTTGTGATACGTTAATTTTAGCTAATTAGGAAAGAACGATCGGATTTTTTGCGTACTTGAGTGCGTTTTGAAATAAGCTACTTAGCTCTGAGAGGTTCTGAGAATTTTATTTTAATTCGAAACATTTGTACTTGATACAAATTGTGTTCTACGTAACTATCGATGTAGAAAAAAACGTAACATTAAGACTCTATGCGAAACAATTTTGTTTAATAGCAAAAATGTCGTAATGGGTTACAGTTTTATATTTTTCGAAATTATTTTGGAAAAAGTCGCAAAAAAATAAAATAAAATAATAAAATACTCTTCGGTTTACTCAAGGGGTGGCAATGCGAACAGCGTCGTTACAGTTCTATCCGATAAAACATTGCAATTTGCATGGATGAATTGTTTAGTAATTTTTTCAGGCCCCTAAAATGCCTCAGCAAACAATCAACTGCAATCTTATGAAAGTTAGTTTTCATTAGGCTTAAAAAACAAGAGCAATTTGGAAAGTTCAGTGTAGTTGGAAAACATCCAAATATCACTGCTTTCTCAATTCTGAATTTAGTTTAAAATTAAACTAAAAATTTGAAGCGCCTTTCTTCAACATGACAGATTTTAAACACTATTAATGTGGTGTCTAAAATAACGCGAGAGCAAAACTTGTCTTTTAGAATTTGTCTTTTAGCTTAGGAGCTTATTGCGTTATTCAGGACTAATAGTGACAAAATATCATCGTGAAAGAGTTAATTGTATAAATGCTTGTTAATTAATACAAGGAGCATTGACTATCTGGACTTGCTAAGATTTTCTTCCATTTCAGATGGCGATTGGAAAGATCACTGCAGACCGCGACGCCATTAAGAAACGGTTTGCTCATCGTCAACATCTAGAATGGACGAGCTTAACAAGCTACAGTGTAGCCCCATCTCGTCACAGATGAGAGAATTATTTAATTTGTATCGCTAACTTTGCCGTAAAGCTCGCGCTGACGTACACACACTGGCGACTGGTGATCAATAGCTGCTTGTACATAAAGTGATCCAGTCGACATACAATATGAACTTCAAGCAAGTAAGTACTATCTTAAAATAACTTTGCTTGTTACTTCAAATTTGCCATAGTTTTGACGCGCCCATTAGAAATATCAGGGTGGAAGGGACATCGACGCACAAACGCTTACTACGTATCCAGTACATCATTCCAAACATAGAAATATATCATCGGATATTTTTTTTTTTGGACACATTTTTTCCATGCAATAATTCACTTTTGTAAGAAACAGCGAATTCTTTTTTTAAATTACCGATGAAAAATTTCTGTGTGTATTTTGGAATGATGTACTGAATACGTGGTAAGAGATTGTGCGTCGATGTCCTTTCCATCATTGTATAGGGTGACAATTTAGAACTTCAAGAAGGGTAACACACACGAACAGCTACCTTTTTTCACAATTAATTTGTAAAATACTATAAACAGAATTCTGCCAATATTAATAATTTTCGGAGTTAACAGATATTGATACACATTTTTCTGTTTTGCATAAAAAAATAAAAAATATAGTTTTCGCAACAAAATTTTCCCGTACCACGATCACATAATGATGCTCCGGTCGCCGGCATGACATTCTGCTGTTCCTTATCTAGAAATAACTGAAATTTCTAATGTTTGGTTTTACTGTTAAACGCCACAATCTTTGTCTTGACATTTTGCAGGAAAACTTATAATGACAAGAAATATTTGCATGATAAGATCTCTAAACGTGGAAACAATGTATCTTCGTATTATGGAAAGTTATGATACCCTCGCTATAAGACGATAAAAGGCTTTAGTATCAACTCAAGCCTTATATCACAGTATTAGTATTAGTATATCAGTGTCATATATTTTTTCTCCAATTTTGACGTTATCCTAAGATAATATAGTTAAATTATTGCTAGTCGTCAAGTATGTATCATCAAGAGCTAATATTTAAAGACATTATTTTGGTCAGATGACCGTATTTTTGTCCAATAAAATATGTTAGGGTTCGGCCAAACTCTGACAGATAATATCATGAATAGAGAATGCTCAACCACTTTGGTACGGTTATTTTAAATTATGCATAAAGGTTTAATAAATAATGAATGATATTAAATATCTGTCATTGTCCGATGCCCGCAGCCGGTCCGTAATATGTTCGTACCAGTATCAGCACTGAACCTTTAATGAAGTTGTAAGAAATAATTTGTCGAGTCTGTTGTTGAGTCAAACAATTTATATACAATGTACTGCTCGCAGTACAAAAGTAAATATATATAAATATATTTACTTATACAGCAAGCTCCTCAAAGCTTACTAATCTTACCTCGTCTCAGAAAGAGTTCTTTACCTGAGCGTAAATACGACATGCCAATAACAATAACAACAAGGGATATACAATGCCCAACTAAAACTTAAGCTTGATGTGCCATATTTACTGCCGGGTACTATTATGTGCATCAATTTAGTAGCGGCACATGCATCATCGTCTCTTCGCGTACAGCTAAGCTGTACAGGTATTGTAAATAGAACATACATCCCCGTGTATCTGTATTGAATGTAATCGGTAGATTTGCACCATGAAGACAAAGAGAGAAACAATCATATCCTATACCTACTTAGAAGCGGTGTCGAGCCCTCTCACCTGAGATTTCGCGTTTGGTCAGCCTGTACTGCACAACTACATTCAACCTCCAAGTCTTAAATGAAGCAAACGACAGAGCTATTCAAATAGCTACGGACAATACCAAGTCATCGACTATAAAAGGAGAATTTACGCAAAATACGGGCTATGGACGTGGGTTTGCGGACACCAGACTGATATACAATATGAAAAATGGAAGAAGCATATGAAGCCAGCACCAACGAGTAGTTAGTTAAGGTTAAGTTCTGCTGAAAACATTAGCCAAAGTTAAGATTCGTTAAATGTTGTCACTATTTCTCGGAGACTATGCAAAGACTATGAAAATGAAACAGTTTTGCTACCTTGCATCATGTGTAAATAGTAAACTAAATTTCAATCATCTTGAACTTTAGTATAGCTGCTGAAATAAATCTTAAGAATTCAGATCATTTTTGAATAGTTTAAAATGATCTGAATTATATTAAAATTATTGTTAATATGAAGACTATGTGGGTCATTATTTCATTCGTTAATTCTTTATCCTTCAAATATATATTTGTTAATTGTTTGGCAATAAAGTACTTTCGGCAGCCTATCTATGTATTTCGATTCTTTGGCATTGTTCATCGAGTTTGTTTTGACATTTCACCTGAATGGTTGTCATAATTAATCATAAGATAATGTCTGGTCATTGAGAAAAAGCCCAAAGCTCAAAACAAAAAAAAAAAAAAAAAAAACAGAAAAAAAGCAAAACAAAAATAACAAAAAGAAAAAAAACAAAACAAAAATTACAAAATAGAAAAAAAAAAACAAAATAAAAAAGGCAACAAGAAAAGCAAAGCAAACAAAATGAAAAAATGGCACAAAGGGCTAAAAAAAATTAAAAGAAAAAAAAAAGAATTAAAAAACTATGTGTATTAAAGAACTTAGTTTATTAAGTTTTATGTGATTTGTTTATTGATTAATCCAAGATCTGTTTGTATATTTTTGTTAAACTTACATATGTATAGCCGCCCTTGTGTTTGCAATAAGCCCTAAGGCTAAGTGCCACTTGCACGTCACACTAATAAGGACAGACCTTGACGTTCTAAGACGTGCAAGTAACATTAAAACTTACAACAAAAAAACGATCATTTCTTTTAATTTTTGTAAAGTTTCAACTTAACGGGAGTTTTCTTAAATAGTAGTGTAGCAATCACTAGGTCGACTATGCCATACACAATATAAAAAAAATTCTACTCATGCGCCTAAGATGATATAATAATGTTGTTCAAAATAACAATAGTTTGAGTTGAAAGTGGACACTTGGTTCACATGCCTAGTACATACTTCAGCTACTACACTTCAACATAATTATAGTCATTTGGCAAAAAACGCAACCAAATATTAAATTAGTAATATAATAATATTTCTATGATTATTATGTAAACATTTTTGACGAACAATATCGGTTGTAAGCTGTTGATTTTGCTAGTCTTCATAATAATTATTTAGGTACTCATCGAAAACTGTTCATCAAAAATGATTTTCTACCATTTATTTGACAATAAACTAATGTTCATGATTTCTTTTGAAAACATGATTTCTTTTGAAAACATGAAACGCAAATCTGGTAAAATAAGCTAGCAATTAGCTATATGCCTCTCGCTAATAAAAGCTATGTTAATTCCATTTTGCACAGAGCAAGAAGCGGACACGCCTAATCGGTGTGTCAATTTCTTGCTCTGACTGGCAAGAAATTGACACACCGATTAGGCGTGTCCGCTCGATTTTGGTTATAGTATTAGTTACACTCTACTAATAATGTTTGGTATAGTTTAATGTTTATACCTACCGAAAATAAATTTTGTTAATGCGAAGACTATGTGGGAATTATATTTTAATTCGATGTTATGATTGTCTGGCAGATTGAGTATGTCATGCGGCCTACACAAATGTCTTTTCATTGGCACTGTTCGTCGGGGTGTTGAGCTCCTTGTGTTCTGTGTTGAGCTACACGATACCTGACAAATGCTTGCACTGACTGGACAGGTCCACTCAATCTGTGTGGTTTCTTTCATCAAAAGACCATCACAGACACTAACTTGTATGGTCTTCACATCATCTCGAGGTACCATCTGGGCATATCAGAGACGAAAAACTAACAATATACAACACAAATGTACAAAATAATAAAACGAAAAAAACAATTATCTGAGTAATTTTTTTATAATGGTATATTTTTCATATCAAACATCAGCTAT
Organism: Noctua fimbriata; assembly: GCA_905163415.1. Taxonomy (NCBI): domain Eukaryota; kingdom Metazoa; phylum Arthropoda; class Insecta; order Lepidoptera; family Noctuidae; genus Noctua; species Noctua fimbriata. The sequence continues at coordinate 8,155,923 of LR990921.1, forward strand.
TCTTTCTTTATTTTAAGATACTAAAAATTACTCTAATGTGAAGACTATGTGGGTCAATTTACTACAATTAGATTTTATGATTGTCTGGCAGATTGAGTATGTCATGCGGCCTACCCAAATGTCTTTTCATTGGCACTGTTCGTCGGGGCGTTGAGCTCCTTGTGTTCGGTGTTGAGCTACACGATACCTGACAAATGCTTGCACTGACTGGACAGGTCCACTCAATCTGTGTGGTTTCTTTCATCAAAAGACCATCTCAGACACTAACCCGTACGGTCTTCTCATCATCTCGAGAGAATCTGAACTATAAAAGAGGAAAAAGTAACAATATACAAAATAAAAAATAAATGAAACCATCATGAATCAGGAAAGTAATAAAAGGAAAAAAACAACTATCTGAGTGATTTGTTAAAATGGTATATTTTTTAATATTAAACATTTATTCTTTATTTTGAGATACTAAAAATAAGTTTAATGCGAAGACTATGTGGGTTACATTTCAGTTAGATTTTATGATTGTCTGGCAGATTGAGAATGTCATGCGGCCTACCCAAATGTCTTTTCTTTGGCATTGATCGTCGGATTGTTGAGCTCCTGATGTTCTGAGTTGAGCTATGCGATATCTGACAAATGCTTGCACTGACTGGACAGGTCCACTCAATCTGTGTGGTTTCTTTCATCAAAAGACCATCTCAGACATTAACCTGCATGGTCCCCAGATGATCTCGAGATAACCTAATAATTCATTTAACAAATATAGGTAGGTAATACTACCATGAAAAGCCAGTGAAATTAATTAGAAAACTCTTTGACGCTTGAACGAAATAGTCATAACGCTGCAAATTGGCGTGGTGTGTCAATTTGATAAACAGTTAATTTCCCTGTCTTGTAGACATCTAAGATCTGTAAATGCAAACGCAAAACGCAACTGCAATGTGGATTGTAGCTCTGCTACTGATTTCTATATAACCAATCTGTAGGTGACGACGTTGCATCTGCAGAAGCGTTTGGCGGTTGCGGTTGGTTGCCTTCGGTAAATCAAACTTTAACTTGCATTGTAGAAGCATCAGTCTATCTGGTACGTACCAATTACGGCCGCTGCGGACACGTAAAGTGTTCCGTGACTGGTTGGATCGAAACTTTACTCATTTGTAAAAAACAAAATTGTTTCTTTGCTTTTCTTTTATTTGTCTTTAAAAATTAGCAAATAATATACATCAAATTTTGTTCGTCAAAAATTCTTTCGATAGATATTTTATGTTTGGTGTATGTTTCATACACCAAACATAAAATATCTCAATAGTTACTTACTTTGCTTGTTAATTAAAGAGTGCATATTTATGCGCTAATGGCCACTGGTACTATTTCTATACGCAACAACATTCGCTTTAGTGCAGTCGGCCTGATTCACCATAATAACCCGACCCGGCTTGGACGAATACGGTCGAACAAAATATGTGTTGAGAGATTTGAAATAATTTATGTAAGCACCTACTTACTTTTATGACTATTGTTGTGTTTACAATCGGCGAAAATGTCATCTCAGAGTTAGAATTACAAGAGCATTGTTAAGTGTTATTGGTTTTAAAGAACTTGACGGCTTAGTTATTTATTTAAACATAGACGGATGATGATGCTACGGTTAAAAAATAACAGTAAAATTAATATGGACAGTATACAAAAGTTGAAGGATGAACTGGTACTAAAATACTATTAACATAATTCTGCCCTTCTTCTTATACTTTTTGCTCCTTTGATAGTCCAGAGGAGAGATGGACAAAATAGGATCTTGAAATTGATACATTACAGGCTTATGCTCTTGTGAGGGAGCATCTTTATGATATAAACATGACAATTTTCAAACAAAGCTGTTGTGTGGGAAACTGGCGCTAGAGCATTACTTTTATCCTTTGACAATGCATGGGAGCTTAATGCATTATCTGTTCATAAAGTGACAAAGGATATATGAATAAAAATTAAAAACATACGTAAGAATGTTATTTTAAAAGACAGTGGGAAAAAATGGATTTCTCCAAAAAACGGAGAAATATAATTATTATGTAAAATAGGAAGAATGCTTTTGGTATTTTTCAGGTGCAGGTTGAAACGTCTATTGAAAACCACGATGCTACACTGTAATTATTCTTTCAAGAATCCGTGAAGCTGTGAAGTGCACCGACTTAAGACCTAGGATGGATTGCTATGATTAGTGACAATATTGCCTGTTCCAGTCAGACATGTGAGTTTCATATAATTTGTACGGGCGGATTTTGACGGACTATCTTGAGAAAAGTCAGTAGCCGATTTTCAAGCAAGATTTGACCGAATGAAAGACTCTTTTACCGATCATTAAGCAGAAAAGCAAGCACCATTGTACATTTGTACCTAGTTTTTCGTTAAAGTCCCACAGGAGTGGCAGGACAGTCATGGTGAAAAGGAGTTTAGAGCCATGTATGGCTCAGAAAATTTGTAAGACATGGTTCCTACCTTATCGTGTCAGACAAACTTTGTTTGTTGTTGTTTATTTGCCACATCTGTTGCACGCCAGTTAGACAAAAGACCAAACAGACCAAGGGCTCTCACTTCTGCCTGTAAGTAAAATAGCAGAACTTTAAGGCTTAGCGCAGTCAAAAAGCAACAGAATTGCTTTGGTTTGGTCGAGTTCATAAGTATGCATCGTTCATAAATAAGTGTACAAAGCGTCAGAGCTGAACATAACAGATTTCAAGCTTAACTGTCGTGTCTAAAATGACGCAAGAGCATTCCTTTTACTTCTGATTATGCAGAGGGAGCTTAATGCTTTTATTATCTCTAGAATTGAAGACCACGATGTCACGCAGTCCACCGCGGTCCTTCTGGAGTCCGTGATGCTACAGTACAAAGCGGCTGATCAACTGGGATAGACTGCTATGATGAGCGACATTAATGCCTCTCACAGTCAAAGATGTGAGTATATCCAATTTGTATCCTTAAATTTAAAATCAGAAATATATCAAATCCTGCGAAATATAAGTACCCCAAAATCAAGAATTCCCGTTTCTTGATATTTCATTTCGACCTAGTCTTAGGTCATACAATTTTTTTGTAAAGATTATATAGTATAATTTCAGACGGAGATTCAAACGAGCACTGAAGGCCACGATGCCACCATACATATGTCTGACTGTCAGAACGAGGGAAGTTCCTGTGATTCGTAAGTGCCCAATTTTGAGTTTAAATAGCAGAATAAGCTGAAAGAAAGAAAGGAAAAGTATTTATTGGACTCACACAGAACTGAACTTGCACAAGTGTACAAGCGTATGTAGCTCTGAGAGGTTCTAAGAATTATATTTCAGTTATTTACATCGCCATTACTGCCAAAGAATATAAATTGGCTATAAGAAATGCGGAGCGTTCACCGAATGCACGACATGTTCTATATAACTGTTGCCGCAGAAAAGAACGTAACATTAAAACTATATGCAGAATAATTTTGTTTTATAGCAAAACTATCGTAATGGGTTACAGTTTTATATTGTTCAAAAATATTATGGACTGAAGTAGTGAAAAGGGCCATATTACGCTTCGGTTTACTCAGAATGGCAATATGAATACAACTATATTCGATAAAATCTAGCGATTTGCATGGATGAATCGTTAATTTTTGCCATATTTTTTCAGACTCAAAAATGTCTTGCTCAGCAATAAACAAAACTCTACACTCTAGACGATAGATGGTTAACAGTTGAAGATCACCAGTGTCCAAAAAGGGACTCATCGTACGTATTTATATTACTTAATATTAGTTGGTTTAATTATCATAATTACACAGCTTATATGAAATGGCCATGAAATAGGTAAATATTTACAATAACTGGGCGAATGTAAAATGGCACAACAACATTACTTATTACAATTACAATGCATTAACTAATTGCATTATTTTCAAATAGAAGTGACAAATATCTTTACTCAAACTCAAAGTATTTGTCGGATAAGGCAGGATTTATTCCGTAACGCTTGTACATCATGGGGGCAGCAGATGTGTTTCGTGCAATGAAAACACACTGGGCGCGATACACTGTTTCTAGCAAAACTAACGAATTACTTGAGGTAACAACTTAACACAATAACACGGGTCACAATGAAACGGGTACAGTTCCAAGACGTCTCAACTCCGCCGCGATCAGACATTGACTGTCGCCCTCGCCTCGAGCTGAACATCAGGGCTCTGTAGAAGCACACTGTGGTGTGGGTAGACTTAAATTATTAGTAGGTCGCGTAATGTCACCACCGGCGTACTTGCGATTCATTTTATGTACTTTCTAACGACCGGCTCTATATTTATTTCAATTAAACCACTACAGGCACTTTTGAATTCTCAAAAACCAAGAATATTAACATAATTATCGTAATTTTGGATGCTCGTGTTAGCTTGTGAGCTATTTGTTTGTACTGCACCAGACAGGTATCGCTTCACCTTATGTTTAAGGTTATGAACAAAAAAATTAAAACAGAACTTTCTTGTGTGTCAGTCACAAAGATGTTTTTCGAGATTTTATCTCGGTAAAGCACGAACCGTAAAACTAGTACCACTAAAAAGAGCTCTCTTTAAGGATTCTAAAAATACATTTTCTTATAATTTTAGTTAGCTTCCTTGAATTATATAGCTCAAATTTGCATAAAGTGGTCTGTTTAATAGGAAGGGAAAATAAAGCGGTTAGTGACACTGTTATAATCGGTGTTATAGTGTCGGTAGAAATATAACTAGAAGTACAAAATAATGGGCGCTCGTTACATAATTATGTTTCAGTGTAGTTCAAAAGCAATAAAATGAGCACAGCTTTCTCATTGCCGAATTTTATTTAAAACCGAGCTAAAAATGTTGAAGCGCCAAACTTCAACATGACAGTTTTTTAACATAACTGACGTATTAAAACAGACGCGAGAGCATTAATTTTACTGAATAATGTTTAGCAAAGAATGTCTCGTTAATTTTAGGTCAAACGTTTATTGAAGACAACGATACTGCACAGTCCACCACGCTTCTTCTGGAGTTCGTGATGCTACAGAGCGAAGCGACTGATCGCCTGGAATGGACTGCTGTGACAAGCGGCATCAATGTTTCTCACAGTCAAAGATGTGAGTATATCTAATTTATATCCCTAAAGTTAAGTCTCAGGAATAGATCTAATACCAAATAATAATAAAGTATAAAAAATAACAATAATAAATAATGATTGTTATCATTTATTTCCTTTATTCGTATTTATACATATAATTTACATTTTTAAATATTTTTATACAAAGTAACATAAAAAAAACATTTAAAAATATAAAACATAGTAGCCCACCGGCATCAGGAACAGGGTCCGAGCTACCGGTGGGCAGGGCTCTTGAGAGAGGAACCTCTTAACGATACGCGCCGTATCCAGTAGTACTGCTTCCTGAATCAAGCCCTTGATCCAGCTGCCAAGCGAGAGCGTCCTCAGATATTGGTTGAGGCTATTGGCTATTAAGCCATTGGCCGAAATTACTATCGGCACAATGACTGCTGTACTCACGTCCCACATATCGACAGCATCGCGAGCCAGATCTAGATATTTTATTTGTTTATCTTTCTCTGCTTTCACGAGGTTCTCGTCATGCGGAACCGTTATATCAACAATCATTGTGCGACGCTCCAATCGATCTATCACCACAATGTCAGGTTTATTAGCAACAATAGTCCTGTCAGTGACGATAGATCGATCCTAATACAACGTGATTATTTTCCTTTATTCATTTTCTAAACATATAATTAACATTTTTAAATATTTCTATATAAAAAAATTTAAAAAAACATTTAAAAATATAAAACATAGTAGCCCACCGGCATCAGGAACAGGGTCCGAGCTACCGGTGGTCAGGGCTCTTGAGAGAGGAACCTCCTAACGATACGCGCCGTGTCCAGAAGTACTGCTTTCTGAATCAAGCCCTTGATCCAGCTGCCAAGCGAGAGCCTCCTCAGATGTTGGTCGAGGGTATTGGCTATTAAGCCATTGGCCGACACGACTATCGGCACAATGACTGCTGTACTCACGTCCCATATGTCGACAACCTCGTGAGCCAGATCTAGATATTTGAATTGTTTATCTTTCTCTGCTTTCCAACGTGATTATTATTATTATCATTTTAGTATTGAGGCTCTTGCTGAGTTGCTGGATCAAGGGCTTGATCCAAAAAGCAGTACTTCTGCCACCGGTGGTTCGAACCCTGTTCCCGATACCGGTGGGCTACAATTTTTTTTATATTTTTAAATGTTTTTTTTTTTGTTTTGCTTAGTATAGAAATAAATATGTATTGAAAGTGAATAAAGAAATAAATAATTATAAAATAATATAGGTATTTATATTATTATAATAAAAGATTTCTTCCAAAAATATCAAGAAACGGAAAGATGTTATCTACGACTTTGCACTGTACACGTGCAATCTCTGGAGTAAGTATACGCAAAGATCGTTCAATGCTTTACGCGTCCAATACACTAACGCGTTCGGATGTTAAAGCTGTCGCGGTCATGTAGCGCATCAGGAATGTTTGGATGCACAGGGGGACGAATTCCAGGCCGGTGCACCGCCATGCGCTGCAGAGTCCGCGACAGCGCTAACAGCAGTGATGTTTAGTGACAGGCTGGACCGTCGAAATGGAATAATTAATTTGCAATGAGTAACAGACTGTTTTTAATGTTTTTCAGGTCCAAAAACGCCAGCCCATCACCCGTTCCGTTTCCCTGACTACAATCACACACACACTGCCAGTTGTCTGCAAACAACTGCTTGCAAATAAAGTGGTCTTGTCGCCGAGCCGTGCGTTCTTACAAGTAAGTTAAACTAACTATTTACTTTGTTCGTCGCTGCAAGGTGTATCACATGTATAATACTGGGGCCCAAGAGGCCAAAACTGTTAATAAAATCGCGTCGCAGAACCTCGCTTAGATTGTTCGTGTTATATCCTCGGCATAGATGCAATTCTGTGCCGAGGATATAAAACACGAACAATCTACGAAATGATTTTTATGATGCACTGACTCTCAACCTATATTTAAAGTAAGTATGTCAATATTAAGATAGTCATTTCCACTTGTCTAGGCTCTCAGCAGTGAAGTTTACCTCAGACGCGCAAGACAATGGCTTACATGGTTAATACAACGTGTTAGTAGAGGTATGCGCAATATTAATACTCGTAAGGGTGTCCTTTAGAAAGCAATCGCTTTTTAATGAGATATCAGAAAAGAGTTACATTTGATGAAACGTTATGTTGATCAATTGCATTGTTAGTAGACAGAGACAAAAATATTTGTAAAGTGCTCATGACGATTTTTCCAGATTCCAAGTCGTCGGACGTGAGCCAGGCGCTGCTCGATGGCAGCAATCAGCTGTTAGCCTGACTGATGGCTTTATAACTTCGCAACAATATTAAGGTATATTAGCAACGAATTTTCCCATGTACAGACGCCAGCACATCAAGCTACTACAATCTGTCAAATTTCTTTAATAGATTTTCAACTTTATCGCTAAACCATTAGGTTCAAGGGTGATTGGGTAAATTTAACAGTTTCAGGTAGCTCGATGTGCTGGCGTTTGTACAAAGTACATACAACAAACTGAAGTCCTTTTATGTAAAATTTGTTTCAATAACGGCGTAGTCTGGTCCAGATGTGATCTTGTCTGTTTCTGAGCTTTCAATTTTGTTCGATTATATTATGAACCTACTTAAAAACAAAGAACAAAAAGTAGCCTCCTTGCTAAAATCACTGTGATTGACATGATAGATTCAATGTCACAAAAAGGTGAACGCAGATGCAAGTCTCAAGGCTGGCCGTTGGACTGGATGAAATTACAATTCGGTTCTGCATAGCTGGAAGAAATCGAATTTAACGCTAGCCTACGCTAGTAATTGCTAAAGCTAGTAATTAATAAACATAAAAAACATTTTAGACACGTTAAATCATAAATTTATAGTTAGATTCTGCTAATTTCATTGTTGGATTTTAAAGAAATAGAGTGTCCTATGTGTTAATCCAGGCTATAGACTATCTACTTACCAAATTTTATCCAAATCCGGACAGTAGTTTTTGCGTGAAAAAGTAACAAACATCCATCCAAATTCCAATATTATAAATAGAAATAATAATAATATTCGTCGATCCCGCAAGGATCTGTCTACATGCTGGATAGATTATAAGAAGGCCTACGACTCGGTGCCACCATACATGGCTCATGAAGGTACTGGAGTTGTACAAGATAGATGCAACTCTACGCGCCTTCCTTGAGTCGTGTATGGGGCAATGGAGGACGGTCTTTCGATATCCAGGATGTCGACAGATCCAGGGGAACGATGAACCTGTATGGATTAAACGGGGAATATTCCAGGGCGACAGTCTGAGCCCACTTTGGTTCTGTCTAGCCCTGAATCCTCTGAGCACATTGCTGGAGGTTTCAGGTCTAGGCTACCGGTTGAGGAGAGGTGATCAGGTCATATCTCACCTTCTTTACATGGATGATCTGAAACTCTTTGCCCCCAACAAATTGCGACTGATGGAGCTACTGAAAGTAACTGAAACATTCAGTAGCGCCATCAGGATGGAATTTGGTGTGGACAAATGTGCAGTCATGTATGTAAAGCGAGGGGAGATTATGGAATCCGAGGCAATTCAGCTCTCGCATTCCATACACCTGAGATCCCTCTCTTCAACCGAAAGCTATAAGTATTTGGGTATGTCGGAAGCGTTAGGCATTAACGTAACTGACATGAAGCAATCGTTGAAGGAGCGCTTCTTTGGACGCCTGAACAAGGTATTACATAGCCTTCTTTCAGGCGGAAACAAGGTGCGCGCCTTCAACGGTTGGGTCATGCCGGTTTTAATGTACTCTTTCGACGTACTCAAATGGACTCAGACCGAACTCGATGCCCTGGATAGGAGAGTTCGTACACTGCTTACCGCAAACCGGATGCATCACCCACGATCATCAGTGATGAGGCTGTACATCCCGCGGAAGTGCGGGGGTCGAGGGTTTTTAAACGCGAAGTTACTTCACAACCGCGAGATGTGCAGTCTCAGAGAATATTTTTTAAAAGTCGAGGTGGGTATGCACCGAGATGTGGTCGCAGTGGACAAGGGACTCACCCCGCTGTCCATGGCTAAAGAGAACTGGCGCAAACCTGAAGTACTTACTACCGATGACCGCAAGGAAGTATGGCAAGGCAAGGAGCTTCACGGGCGCTTCTACCGAGCTCTTCATGGGCCCGATGTAGATTTTCTAGCGTCCGTGTCCTGGTTACGTTTCGGCGATCTCTTTGGAGAAACTGAAGGTTTTGTCTGTGCGATTATGGACGAAGTTATGTTGACGAACAACTACCGGAAATATATTATGAAGGACGGGACGGTTGACGTGTGTCGGGCATGCCACCGTCGGGGTGAGTCTATCAGACATATTATTTCTGGTTGTTCTCGTCTGGCTAACGGCGAGTACTTGCACAGGCACAACCAAGTAGCCAGGATTATTCACCAGCAACTTGCCTTGAAATATAAACTTGTGGAATCTGAGGTACCGTACTACAAGTATGTGCCCGACCCAGTTCTCGAGAAAGACCATGTCACGCTGTACTGGGATCTGTCTATCATTACTAACAGGACTATTGTCGCCAATAAGCCTGACATAGTAGTGATAGACCGATCAGCGCGCTGCGTAATGATAGTCGATGTTACCATTCCGCATGACGAGAACCTCGTGAAAGCTGAGAAAGAGAAACAAATAAAATATCTCGAGTTGGCACACGAGGTTGTCGACATGTGGAATGTGAACTCGGCTATCATTGTGCCGATCGTCGTGACGGCCAATGGCCTTATAGCCAAGAGCCTCGACGACCATCTTTCGAGGCTCTCCTTAGGCGGTTGGATCAAGGGCCTGATTCAGAAGGCAGTACTCCTCGATACGGCTCGTATTGTGAGGAGGTTCCTGTCTCTGGAGCCCTAACCACCGGTAGCTTGGACCCTGCTCCCGCTACCGGCGGACCACTATTTTTTATATTTTTAAATGTTTTTTATATGTTTTTTTTAAGAAATGTTTAAAAATATTTAAAATAAGTTTACAAATGAATAAAGGAGACAATAATAATAATCGTTTATTTATAAAAAGGGGCACATTTACAATAAAATATCTTAAAAAATAATATAGAGCACAGTTGCTTATTGCCTGAACTAGGTTGAACCTGTGTTTTAGGCTATATCGTGCATAAATACCTTCTTAAAATAAATAAATTAACATTAATTGAAAAGTAAAGTACTGAAATTAAAACTTACATAAAATAAACAAACACAAAAAACAGCGTGTCAGCAGTTTACTTGCAGACAACAAGTAAGTTTTCTGTCTGTGCATAAGATATGTGTTGTAGAAAAGTAATTATAGACTTTTTACAGTTAAAATAATTTAACTTAAATATACTTAGTGCAAGGGGTCCCATTGTCATCTTGAAAAGACCCAAGCCAACCTCACCTGCCCGTGGTGCACCCTGCTGACCAACGAACGAGGCTCTGGCGCAACGTCCACCAACCCGCATTGGACTAGCGTGGTGGACTAAAGTCCAAATCCCCCTTTTATAAACTTTCAAACCATGACAGAACAACAAAACCTCAGGCCCCAAGTGCCCGGCAGCTCTGGAGAACCCCGCGACGATGACGGTAGTCAACGGGTTCTCAGAGCTCGGGGTGCTAAGAATCCCCGGGTGAGATCGATCCTCCGTCAACGAAATCAATCAGCTACGAAAATGGACTCCGATACTAATCTAAATATCTTGACTTACAATGTACGCACTTTAATGCGGGATGAACGACTACTAGAGTTAGAAAACGCTTTAAAAGAAATAAAATGGGATGTTATAGGGTTATCAGAAGTGAGAAGAACGGGAGAGAATACAGAGGAAAGAGAAAATTCTATATTCTACCACTTTGGAGCCACCAGAGGACTTTATGGAATTGGTTTTCTGGTGGCTAAAAAGTGGAAGAACAATATCATAGAGTTCCTCGGATACTCAGAGAGGGTAGCAGTTCTCAAACCAAGCATCACAGACCAACATAGTTTGACCATTGTTCAAGCGTATGCACCTACATCGTCACACAGCGATGACGAACTGGAAGAGTTTTATGATGTACTCAACAAGGCGTGCGAAGAAAATCGTAGCACCTGGAACATCATTACTGGTGACTTTAATGCTAAAATCGGTACAAAACAAGAGCTAGATAACCCAGAAGTTCTCGGTCCACATGGCCTTGGAACCAGAAACGATCGAGGAACTGCTCTCATCCAGTTTGCGTTTGGACAAGGGTTCAGAATAATGAACAGTTTTTTCCCAAAAAAGCCACAGCGTCGATGGACATGGATCTCGCCAGATGGGAGAACAAAAAACGAAATCGATTTTGTGCTTTCTTGCAGTCGTAATAATATAGTAAAAGATGTAAGTATAATAAATAAATTTAAATTTAGTTCAGATCATAGACCCGTACGCGCAAAGATTGTCCTTAATGTAAAGTTAAACCGTAAAGCAGTATTTAAAAGCCGGATTAAGAAACTTAATAAAGATGTTCTTATAACTAATATGGATAAATTCAATTTGGAGTTGAAAAATTCATTTGATTTACTGCCGATTGATATACACCAAAGCTCTGAAACTCAATACAGTAACATTATAGAATGTATTTCAACAGCTACCAAGAAAATTAAATGTCCAAGAAGTAGCAACAATAAACTAAGCAGCCACACAATTTCATTAATAGACAATAGGGAAATGTTAAAGAATAATCGAGTAGAATATAATAAAATAGATAAATTGGTTAAAAGAAGTATAAGAAAAGACTTAAGAGATGGTAATACCAACATGATCAAATCAGCGTTGGTAAGTAACACCACGTTGAGAAATGCCAAACAGGGAATCACGAAGGGAAAAACTTGGATTTCTAATCTAACTGATGAAAATGGTTTAAAACAAAGCAGTTCCACCAAAATTATCGACATAGCTACTAAATTCTACAAAAATCTTTACCAGGCTCAACACAAACAACCAAGACACTTAACTTATTATTGCCCTGACTCTGTTCATCCGATCAGTCCCTACGAAGTCCAAAGGGCTCTTCGCGAAATGAAATACAATAAAAGCCCTGGGATGGACGGCATAACAACAGAAGTTTTAAAGCTAGGGCGCAGTGTTCTTGTACCTCACATCACATCTTTTTTCAACACTATCTTACACTCCGGCCGTATTCCGTCTGAAATGTGTCACTCCAATATTATTTTATTACACAAGAAAGGAGACAAAGCTGACATCTCGAACTATCGACCTATAAGCCTCATCTCACATTTATACAAACTATTTATTAAAGTAATAGAGAACCGTATCGGTCCTACCCTTGACCTTCACCAACCTCCTGAACAAGCTGGATTTCGTCCCCATTTCTCCACAACCGATCATCTCCATACTATTAACCAAGTAATAGAAAAGTTCTGCGAATATAACAAACCACTTTATCTAGCCTTTGTGGACTATGCCAAGGCATTCGACAGTATTGACCATCAGTCAGTTATTAATGCTTTGGAGTCCCAAAACGTAACACACACCTACATTGACCTCATTGACGCAATTTATCGAAACAGCTCTGCCAACATCAAGTTACATATTTCCGGTCCTAATTTCCACATAGAAAAAGGTGTCAAACAAGGCGACCCACTCTCACCAAAGCTGTTCACAAGCGCATTGCAGGAGGTTTTTAATAAATTGTCTGATTCATGGCACTCACGAGGCGTAAATGTTAGCGGCCATCAGCTAACAAACCTCCGTTTTGCTGATGACATTGTGTTATTCTCCACATCAGCTTCAGAACTTCAAGAAATGCTCCAAGATCTGAGCACAGCAAGTCTTGAGGTTGGACTTTCTATGAACAGATCCAAAACCCAGGTCATGACCAACAGCACGAAACGTAGGGTCGAGGTAGACGGGCATGTGTTGCAATATGTCGATGAGTATACATACTTGGGCCAGATAGTGTCTTTTAAAAATAGGCAGGACAAAGAAATCGAAAGACGAGTCCAAAATGCTTGGAAGTCCTTCTGGGCCCTAAAAGAACACATGAAGGGAAGCCTTCCAATAACAATGTGCATCCTGCCCGTCCTAACCTACGGTGCACAAAGTTGGTCACTTACTGAACAACAGAAGTCCAAACTCAAGATTTGCCAGCGGGCGATGGAGCGCAGTATAATAGGTGTTAAGCGGACAGACCGCGTAAGAAACACTACCCTGCGCTCCATTACTCAAGTTGCAGATGTTGGACAAAAAACAGCCAAGCTGAAGTGGGAGTGGGCTGGCCACGTAGCACGAATGCGCCCGGAGAGATGGGCAACAATTGTCACCCACTGGACACCTGTCGGAGGAAATCGCCGTCGAGGTAGACCGCGGCGAAGGTGGTGTGACGATCTGATCTCGTTTGCGGGGCGACCATGGATTGATATCGCACAGGACAGAGAGGTTTGGAAGGAGAAAGGGGAGGCCTTTGCCCAGCAGTGGGACACTCAAACAGGCTAACAAAAAAAAAAAAAAAATACTTAGTTTTCTATTTAATCTATTGTACAGAAATGGGCCTAAAAATGAAAAGAATCTTTCTACAAAGACATGTTTGGAGGTTGCATTAGAAATGCGTACTATATTATTCCGTCTCTTGTTAGTATTGGCAGCATTGTGCGTGAGCATAGAATGTTGTTTTAATACTAAGTGCATAATGAATAGCTGGCGCACAGTCAGCACGTTGCAGGATTTATACAGCTGATCTGTGGGAAAGTAAAAGGGATGGAAGTTTGCTACCTTTAAAATTGCTCTTTGAGCTCTTTCAAGGGGAAGCAGGATAGTTTTTGATGCGCCACCCCATGAAATGATACAATAATTAATTATGGATTGACAAAGGGCGAAATAAACTTGTGTGATTAATTTTGAATCTGCAAATGTTCGTATTTTTTTTAAATACATATATTAATTTTCGCACTCTTTTAACCAGACTTTCAATATGATACCTAAAAAAAAGAGAGCGTGTCGTCTATTATAACCCCGAGGTATTTAATGTTACAGGTTTTGAGGATAGAAGGACAATTGCACAGGTTGACTGACAGGTTATCACATTGATGGGCATATATATGGAAGTTAGCAGTGTTAAGTTGAGGCTTGCGCATGGAGAAGTGAATATATTTAGTCTTGTCAGCATTTAGTGTTAGTAAATTTATTTTAAGCCAATTAGTCACAGTATTAAAACCAAGTTGAGCGTTGTCCAACAGTTCACTACTGTTTTTAGCAGAAAATATTAGTGCCGTGTCATCAGCATATGATATGATTTTGCCGTGCTTGATATTTAGATTACACAAGTCGTTAATATAAACCAAGAAAAGGGTAGGGCCCAAAATACTTCCTTGGAGAACACCAAATCCAGTATTTTTCTGCTCATCGCTCGTAAAGTTGTCAATCCTAACACATTGTTCCTTTTGTCTAGCTGTTCTGCGACATAATCGGTCAGACTATGCACAAGCTAAACTGCGCAGGTGACTAGATGTTGTTATTTTCTGGGTAGCTAACTAGTCTGTTATTTATAACTTTCTCAAGTATTTTTGAGATTGAGGGGAGTAATGATATCGGCCTATAGTTAGTAACCAAGTCCCTGTCTCCAGATTTATAGATAGGGATAACAACAGCCTTTTTTAGACAGTTAACGAAAATTCCTTTGGAAAGACAGATTTAAAATATACGTTAAGGGAGGTGCCAATACATGCTTAAAGAGTTTAAGGATCTTGTTGCTTATATTATCCCATCCAACTGCACAGTCATCTTTAAGGCCAGAAATTATTCGGGATATTTCGTTTTCGTCAGTATCCAGCATAGCAAATGCGTCTCCCGTCTTGTGGTTGGCTTTTTTCTTAAAGCGCATGCACGTAGCACATTTTGGGTCATCAGTTTTTTTACGCAGTCTTGGCTAGAGTGTCCTTCTTCACCGCAATGGCCACAAGCCGGGACAGCGTTCTTGCATGTTTTAGATACATGACCGTACTGCTGGCACTTGTAACAACTCGTTACTAGTGTGAAGTCTCGTATCGGGCAGGACGTCCAATTTATAAATAATCTGTCTTGTGTGATGAGGGCCTTGCGAATGACGGCTGAAACTTCTATAATGTAATTACATCTCTCAGCATCTTTCCTACCAGATTTATGGCTTAGTTTAATTGAGGTCAGAAATGTGTCTAAGTCCATAGGCAGTTTGTCCGTTATGTTCTGGTCGTAAATGCATTTATAAACCTCATTTTCAGCCATTGATGCGGGAACTCCTATTACAATAATGCGAGGTTTGTGTTTCCAAGGTTCGTCGACGGTAAGGCCTGACGAAGCGATTCGGACAGATTGTTTAAGCTTGTCTAGGTCGTTCTTGGTCTCAGTGCTGATGATAAGTCCTCCTTTTCCTATTTTACGTACGCCCCGTACTTTCAGCTTCATTTCACCAGGGCATATGATTTTTTGTACCATGTTCTTGGTTTCATCACTGGTCTTTGTGGTGTCGGATGGAAAAATCGCCACGGAGCTGAGATTATTAAGGCGAATAAAACTGCTAGACCCCTTCTTCACTATATCGGCAAAAGATGTAGGAGTTGCAGCCTGCTTCGTACAGGACTCTTGAATAGTGGGGTTCATCTCTGTAAGACAGTCCGCTAGGTCTCGAGCTTCGGTCATAGTTTTCAAGGCGGTATGTGTTTGTAGGGCTCTTGATTTCAGTGACTGGTATTGTACAGCTAATTGCGAAACACCATGTCCAACTTTTCGGCAGAGATGGGTAATTCTTTGCTTCTGGTCAGAAATAAGTTTACCCTCAGAAGCAATAATACAGACTTCATTCAGGTGCTGCTCAATGGTCCCCAACCAGTTCAGAATCTCAGGAGTGGAGATTGGTTCAATGGCTTCTTCTTGGCACTGCTTTGGTTGTTGAGGTGGTCTCGGTGTTGGTGTCGGCGGAGGGCTGCGTGACGTCATCCCACTCCGAGTAAAGGGGCTGCTGTCCATTTTTTCGTTGATAATAACTATTGACACTCCAGTTAGTCCATTATTTGAGTAAAAATCACTTACTACGCTGATTTTTATATCAAGCCAATACACTTAAACTGGGTCAGAATTTATTGCAAGCGTTAATTTATTTATTTTTATACTGCATTGATGTACACGTCTGTATGCAATGAGTGCACTCAATCCAAGCAATTATAGTATGATTGAAGTGTGTGTACGCCAATTTTCCAGTCTTAGGAGTGGAATTTCGAAAAATCCTTTCATAATCAATACCTACTTTTCACAAAGAATACACCCTCAAAATTTCGTGTCTCTAGTACCAGCGGTTTTTGCTCTTTGCAGATATGTCAGTCAGTCAGTCAGGACTTTGAATTTTATATGTACAGATACTCGGGGAATTATTTAGATAGGACTTATTGTTAGTACCAGAAGTATCATAATGGCCAAACATCCCCCAAAAAGTCGAGTGTCATTTCAAACTAAGATAAAAATTTCATCAATCCACATGACATGTTTAAAACCTAATTGTCATGAATTAACTGACGCGAGAGCATTACTTTTAAAGTGATGATAATGCATAGTTATTGCATTATTTTTAAATAAAAAGTTACAAAATATTGTCATCAAATGTTAATTTATAAATACTTATTAATACAACAATGAATATGAATTTTGCCTTCTCCTACCTTTCAGACGGGCCGACCGAAACGATTATTGCAGACCATGATGGCATTGTGTAACTGTTTGCTCATCGTCATCATTCAGAACGGAAACCATGAAAAGGAACAACAAAGCCTTATCTCGTCACAGAACACACAATTTGTATTTGTGACTGACTGTCAGAATCGGAGCAAATTCTCAGCAAAGTAAGTACCCGAATATCAGTCTGGATAGAACTGAATTCGTACTGTTATAAGGCCGACCCCGTTAGTCTTTTTAAAAAAAAACTAATATTTACCGAACCACTTATTTAATCACAAAAAATCCACAATTACACCTTTGATATTAGCTTTATCAAATAATGCACAAAATACACCAACAAATAGTGACTTTCTATAATCCCTTGTATCTCTCGAGATAAGGTTTCCAAATTTGGTTTACGCGACGGCGTCCAGAATCTAACTAACTCGATTAGTACTAAAATACCGCTAATGTGCGCTAATTGCAATACAGCATTTACTTTGAAATGAAAAATGAGACATTGACTCTAGAGTGCAGATGTCGACTTTATTGCCTTATAATAAGGGCTGTAACAGCTCCCCCTTTTTGACGGAGCTTTATCTTATAAGATGAGCGAAGTAAAAATAGAAAAGATAGGAGATGCAGTGAGATTAAGATAGTCAGTTCACAATTTACACTAGATATAAGTAGTACATGTAAGTAGCTTAAACGTTATAATTAAACATAGCAAGACATAGTAATAGTAATTTATAATATAAAACATAACATCATAATTCACAGTATTTTAAAAATTTAAATTCCTGTTTGATGGAAACTTGGCCTTATGGGCATTAGCAGTAGATTTATAATTAGTGTTTCGAATAGGTAAAGATTGTATTGACTTATTGTCTTCATCAGATGCTGATGACATTTCAGTCATCTCGACAGAATTAGAGATTTTGGATTTGCGCTTGGAAGTTTTCTGATTATAACATTGATTAAATATTTGCACGCAGCATCCAGAATTAGTAGCATTTTTATTCTTAAAATATCTAAAGATCTTATAAGTAACATATAAAAATAAACACACAATTAGAATGTAAGTAAAACTAGAGTAGTATGGGCCATATTTAATAAAATGAGATTCCTTTTCTAAATTATTTAATTCTTGCTCTAAATTATCCATTTGATGAGTTGCATATTTGAGAGAATCTAGGTTAATTTTACTTAAAGAGATTGGCGACAAATGTGACAGGCTTTTATTAAATATGTCCTTCTTACAACAGTCATCAGCTGTTATATCAAACTTAATATCTAAAGGAGACTTAGCAATAAAAGAATAGGAACTAGTTGTCATTAACTGAATAGTTTTAGAATAACCAATACAATGTTCTGTTAATTTTACAATTCCAGTACCTATAATTGAATAGTCGCTAATGTTATCTTCACATTTAATTGTCAATTTATTTGTTTTTGATTGAACATAAATCCATTTATTGTTATTTAACTTTTGCCAAATATCAATTTGACCATATAAAAGTTTTGCATTGCATTCTGTAGGTAATGACAGTGTTACTTCAGTTAATATTTTGGATTCACAGTTTGGATTAGTTATACATGAATATATAGTAGTTAATTCACAGATAGAAAAGTTATTATTTATTGTCTTACATTTATCAAGCGTGTCCAGCATAGCATAATGCATCCTGTCGTCACTTAAGGCTATATAGAAATTAAAAGGTTGTATCAATGCAAATGTACTGTGTGAGTCATCATGCGGAGTAGGTAGAGGTATGTTTTTATAGGTCATGAACTTATCAGGTGTTATTAAAGGAATTTGTAATATAAAAATGATCTTATTGTTATAGTAATAGGAGCTAAATTCGGACACATCTATTATGGAGTGAATATTATGAATACATAAAGGAACTGGGAAATCTAACCTTTTGCTTACTTGACTACTATGTTTAGATAATTCTAGATAAAGATTAGAGGGGCTTATAACACTAGGATGTAATATATTAACCTTAGAAAATAAAAAAGAATTTACAGTAGTATCCAGTAAATTAGAAATAGAAAGTAGAGAACCTTCTATAATATTGAGAAGATTATTTAACCTTGAGGTATATAGCAGTAAGTTGTCAGTTTTTATGATTTGAGAAAATATTTCGTTCATCTGATTAATTTGGGTATTCAATTTATTTTCGTTTTCATTAAGTTTGTAAATAGTAGTGTTAAAGTTATTTATGGTAGACTTAATTATGTGAATGTTATCTCTCATTAGGTGATATATTTCTGTGTCACTCTTTTTACATGACTCAATTGCTGCATCGTATTTTCTAGCGTCGTCTGCATCTAATGTGCCAAAAAGAACTTTAAGATTTCGCCTCCAAACTCTAAAGAGCGTTTTACTTTACTTGTTGATTTATTAGAGATAATGTGTGATAAAGATTGTAATTTAATGTAATTAGATTGAATTAAAACTTCGATAGGATTAGATATATCTTTGCACATGTTAAAATCTTGTGAATCCTGTGATTGAATTTTGTTACAGAGATTCAAAGTTTCATGTAATAGAGTTTCAATTTTGTTAAGATAAGGTTCTAAAGAGATTAAATCGACGTGAGTGATAACTTTCCCATAATCGCTGTAGAAATTAATATTTTTAATGGGTTCAAAATAAATTCCGGGGCTATGGTAGATAGGAATGATGCTCGATTCGGTGAGGCTGTGGCTTAAAATGCCATGGCAGCATAGCGTTCTGAAAAGAAAATAGTATGGTTTAAGTTGTTGCAGGTTTTATTTCGTTAGTGTGGTACTTGATATTTTTACGACCTACTTGAAGGGTCACGTTATGTTTATTATGGACTTTTAGAATTTTGTAGGGGCCTTTCCATATGGGCGATAACGCCTTGCGAAGTCTGTGATGGTGTTTTAAATACACCATATCTCCTAATTTATATTTGATGTCACGAGAGTTTGCGTCGTAATATTGTTTAGATTTTTCTTTACTATTTAGTATGTTTTGAACGGCTTTTTCGCGGCTAAATCGCATTCTATATTGTAAAGCTCTGATGTATTCGTTGTATGTGGTATTACCTGAAGTTTCATATATGGAGTTAGGAATACGTGGTTTATAACCGTATAATAATTCGTGGGGAGTGAAATTAGTCGTACAGTGAGGGGTGGTATTGTACGCTAATATTGCAGTGAACAGGTAACAGTGCCAGTCGTTTTGATTCTCATTAACAAATGATTTTAGGTATTCTTTTAGAGTGGCATGTGAGCGTTCAAGAGCTCCATTAGTTTGTGGGTGGTAAGGAGTAGTGAAAAGGGCTTTGACCTTCAATATATCAGTTAATTGTTTGAATAATTCTGATGTAAAACAAGTACCTAGATCTGTTAAAATGGTTTTAGGAAAACCGAAAAGAGACATAAAATGTACGAGGTTTCGAGCTATTTCGTCACTAGTAGCTGTAATCATCGGATAAGCGCTAGTAAATTTGGTTAGGTCATCTTGTAGTGTTAAGATGAATTTAAAATTTTGGAAACCCGCTTCGGGTAAAGGACCTACGACGTCAAGGGCTAATCGTTCAAATGGTCTCGTAGATGTAGAGGTTATCTCCATAGGAGCTTTATTTGATTTCCTTAAAGGTTTGTTAATCTGGCAAAGCTTACATTTCTTTACGTATTGTTCAATGTCAGAGCGCATGCCTTTCCAATAGTAGGCAGCTTTGATACGCGAATACATTCTATGTGATCCTGGATGACCAGCGATAACAGAGTCATGATTTTCTTTTAGTATTTTAGGAACTTCTATAGGAGTAGGATAAATTAATTGATTTTTATATATATGAACTTTAATGTTGGTATCGTGAAAAATATACGCTATCATGTTATAAACTTTAGTATAAGCTAGTTTAGAAAATGGATCACTAAAATCTGGTAACGCGAGATCAGTTATATTCGGACAATCGATTAGTAGATTCCTGAGTTTGATTAATAAGGTATAAACATCTCTAAAGTTAGTTTGTTCATAATGATGAACTTTAGTAAATAGAAAATAGTAAGATTTATTTTTATCATTAACGCGATGTATCGTAAGAGGTTCGCGTTCGGAATTTAGTAAGTCAGCAGAATTATCGAGCTGTGATAGTATTTCTTCACAATAAGGCATAGAATAATCAAAGTCTAAAGAGACAGGACAAGCTATTGTATTTAACTTGGATAAGTGTAGACCCTGAGTGCATTCTTCTATAATAGTATTTGAAGTAGGAAGCTGGTTAGTAAATTGATTTTTAAAATATTGTTCATAAGTAAAATTATTTAAATTGTTAACATCAATAGAATTAATAGGGCAACGAGATAGCGCATCGGCGTTAGAATTGAGGCGACCTTGTTTATAGATAATTTCGTAGTCATACTCTTCAAGTTTGAGGCGCCAGCGAATGAGTCTACTGCCGGGATCTTTAACATTAAATAACCATACAAGGGGTCTGTGATCTGTAATTATTTTAAATTTGTTTCCATATAAATATGGTCGAAAAGTTTTAACGGCAAATAAGATAGCTAAAAGCTCTTTTTCTGTAGTCGAGTAGTTGCCTTCAGGTTTATTTAGGGTACGCGATGCATATGCGATCGGCTTATCCTTGCCGACGGGACCCTGAGATAGTATTGCACCAACGGCGTAATTACTAGCGTCGGTAGTTACGTTGAAAGGCTGTGAAAAATCAGGGTATTGTAGAAGGGGGGCAGTAATTAATTTTTCTTTCAGAAAATCGAATGCATGTTGCTGTTCTGTACTCCAGTGGAAGACAGCATCTTTCTTCAGTAAAGAGGTAAGTGGTTTAGTTAACTTAGAAAAGTTTTCAATGAATCGACGATAATAGCCTATTAGGCCTAGAAATGACTTAATGTCTTTAGGATTTTTAGGAATTGGAAAATGCGATACGGCGTTAACCTTTTCAGGATTTGGAGATACACCTTTATCGGTGATAATATGGCCAAGGTAAGTCACTTCATGTC
The DNA here is from genome assembly GCA_905163415.1 of Noctua fimbriata. Lineage (NCBI taxonomy): Eukaryota > Metazoa > Arthropoda > Insecta > Lepidoptera > Noctuidae > Noctua > Noctua fimbriata. The sequence continues at coordinate 8,177,706 of LR990921.1, forward strand.
TAAGAAACTCACACTTGTCCGGTTGGAGTTTTAGATTATATTCACGAAATTGGTTAAATACTAGTTTTAGTTTATGCATGTGATCTTGCAAATTTTGACTGTACACGATACAATCATCTAAGTAGATATAGCAATGGAGGCCTTGTAAGCCTGATAACACAGTATTCATAAGGCGCTGAAATATGGCAGGGGCATTTTTCAACCCAAAAGGCATCCTGGTAAACTCATAGTGTCCAGACATGCTCGAATTTGTGCTAACTGTGAAACCAGTTTTAGGCGCGTCTTTGGGACTGGTCTTTAATTGATGAAAGCCACTGGTGAGGTCCAGCGTGCTAAAATATTTAGAATGACCTAATTGGTCCAAGATATCAGTGATAAGAGGCAGCGGATAAGTTTCGGAAACAGTGACGTCATTGAGACGGCGATAGTCAATGACTATTCTCCATTTTTGTTTGCCGGAAGCGTCCATCTTTTTCGATACTACCCAAACTGGAGCGCTCCAAGGAGAAATAGAAGGTCGAATGATATCTTGATCTAGCATTTTACGAATTTGGGAATCGACTTCCTCCTTGTGGCATTCGGGGAAGCGATATGATTTGACATTAATGGGCGGTGCATCACCTGTATTAATAGTATGTTCTATAGCATTCGTGAAGGTTAAGGGCTCACCCTCGATATGGAAAATATCTGTGTATTGGGAACAACATTCTAAGAGAGATTTTTTCTCTTCATCATTTAAATGGGAGCAGCGAATAAGGCTTAAAACTTTATCTATGCGATCAGATCTATTACAAGAAATAGAATTAATGTTGTAACAAGATATAGAATCTGAACAATTACTTTCAAACGGTGTCACTTTTACGTGATAATCTTTTACTTCAATGTCAGCTTCTGTAGTATTTAAGATAGTAATGTTTGTTTTCTTATTTGATTTGATTGAGACTATACAATTTGCAATATAGACACCTTCACTTAGGGTATGATCTAGTACAAGAGCTTCGTTGTTATGATAAAGCCCGGGAGAGTAATTAGATACAGTGCACTCGATAACCACTTCGGAACGAGCTGGAATATTATACGATGGTTGAGTATAAGTAATAGGAATAGAATGATTCAATATAGACATTGACTTAGAAGAGTAGTCGATATTTGATTTAAAGTAATCACAAAAATCGCTACCGATAATTCCGTCGTAATTATTAATATTGATTTCGTCGTTTGTGACATGAAATTTGTATTTATAAGTTTTATCGGATAGCTTAAATTCCATTTGAAAAGTACCTAAAGTTTCAACAGGGTTTTCCGAACTATTAATGCCCTTTAATTTTACCGTTTCGGTGGATAGATTTGGAATTTCTAGTAAACAGGAGCCTTTGATAATACTGATGGTTGATCCTGTATCGATAAGGAAACATAACTGTTCTAAGGCATGGTTAGTAGATAAGTAAGTATGAGGTAAGGCTACTTTTTTACAAAAATCGTTAATTTCGTATATAGGTTTAGATATAGAATTTATATTTAAGTTAGATGTAGGTAAGTTATGTTTAGAATTAGTATGAGAACTTTGTAAAGCCCTATGGCATAAGTGAGATTTTATATTATTATTGGGTATAGTAGGACTCAGCTCATTGGCTTGAGATGTGAATCTAGTATTATATTTAGTAAGATTTATGGAAATGGCAGAACTCAGCTGGCTTGACTGAGGTGTAGATTTAGTAAGATTAGTAGAGATAGCAGGACTCAGCATCTTCGACTGAGGTGTAGAATTGGTAGGACTCAGCATCTTTGACTGAGATGTAGATTTAGTAGGATTAGTAGATATAGCAGGACTCAGCATCTTTGACTGAGATGTAGATTTATTAGGACTCAGCATCTTTGACTGAGATGTAGATTTAGTAGGATTAGTAGATATAGCAGGACTCAGCATCTTTGACTGAGATGTAGATTTAGTAGGATTAGTAGATATAGCAGGACTCAGCATCTTTGACTGAGATGTAGATTTAGTAGGATTAGTAGATATAGCAGGACTCAGCATCTTTGACTGAGATGTAGATTTAGTAGGATTAGTAGATATAGCAGGACTCAGCATCTTTGACTGAGATGTAGATTTAGTAGGACTCAGCATCTTTGACTGAGATGTAGATTTAGTAGGACTCAGTATCTTTGACTGAGATGTAGATTTAGTATGACTCAGCATCTTTGACTGAGATGTAGATTTAGTAGGACTCAGCATCTTTGACTGAGATGTAGAATTAGTAGGACTCAGTATCTTTGACTGAGATGTAGAATTAGAAGGACTCAGCTTCATTGACTGAGATATAGAATTAGTAGGAGTCGTGCCATTATAGTTTTGTATAGATTTTGACGGACACGGCATCAAAATCCGGTTTAGTTTAAATTATCATGAGATTCAGCGTAGTTATTATGATCATTGGCCTCACATTCACATGTATGCGTAAATGCATTCGTAGAGTTATTAGGTGAGTTATGATGGCGTTGTGCAGGGCCCGTATTTTCGCGGCGTTGCATATTGAACTGCCTTTTACGACATTGCTCTATAGTGTGACCGAAATTTTTACAATATCTACAAGTTTGCGCGTTAGAATTGGCATTAGAGTTAGCATTAGAATTAGTATTGGTATTAGAATTAGTATTAGAATTGTTATTTTTATTAGAATCCCATTGGGAAATGAAGACCTTATGATATGGTTTTTGGGAATTAAAATTAGGCTTTTTGTTTCTGAAACATTCCGATGAACTATGGCCTACTTTATTACATGTCGAACATTGTTTGGCTGATCTAGGTTTGGATAAATTAAATAACTTTTCTTCGTCTATAGCGTATTGAATAGCTTCGTTAAGAGTTGAAGGATTTTTACACCGAACAATGTTGGATATAGAAGAGCCTAGGCCTAGCATGAATGTATTGAGCGCCAGGTCTTCCATGGCTGCTATACGACCAGGTAATTCTTTTTCGTCTTTACAGCTGTGGTGAGTGTCCGACTGAATTCGGGTCAGTATTGACTCGATTCGTAGAGAGTATTGCGTAACGTCTTCGTTTGGCAGTTGTTTGCAATGTTGTAAGTCCGATAAGAGATGTGTTGCGTGTTTTTTCTCTCCAAAGGTGGACTTGAGGAAGGTTTTAAGTTCTGACCATTTTTCAAATGATTTTAGACTGCATGCTACCTGTGCTTTCCCTTCCATCTGGGAAATTATGTATTTACAGAGCACATTTTGTTGTTCTTGTGTGGCCAGAGACATTGCATTCTCACAATTTGTGAGAAATGCAGGTAGTGTCTCCCTGTCCCCATTATATGATTTTACGAATTTAGTTAAGACGGACAAGGTAATTTTGTCGGACTTTTCGGACATTTTTGCGTTTTCTGATTTAACGGACATAGATATTATGATATGCTGGACAAATTTTATAATTTACGAACAGTAAAATACATGAAAAAGTGTCGATACAAATAGTGATAAAAATATAGCAATAACTTAGAAATACGATTCGGAGGCACGATTCACTTTGAAATTATAGACACAAGAAACACTCACAGTAACACGAAGCCTTGCGTTTGCATTTTGTTGCGATGACGCGTGGGAGCTGGAATTTTCACACGGTTTGCTGTGGAATTTCTTGGCCTTGGATGTGGTGAGTTAGACCCTGGAGCTGATGATGGTGTTGGTGATGATGTCTGGAGCGGGCTCACGCTGATGAGCGGAGGCCCGTCGTCCAATGTGTTGTGGCTGGAGCGGGCTCACGCTGAAGAGCGGAGGCTGATCGTCGTCCAATGTGTTGTGACTGGAGCGGGCTCACGCTGAAGAGCGGAGGCTGACCGTCGTCCAATGTGTTGTGACTGGAGCGGGCTCACGCTGAAGAGCGGAGGCTGACCGTCGTCCAAAGGTAGTGGCTGGAGCGGGCTCACGCTGAAGAGCGGAGGCTGACCGTCGTCCAAAGGTAGTGACGCAGGCTTAGCCTTAGGCCAAGTCTTACTGTCGGCCACTGAACGGGAGGCTCGGGATTCGGGATACCAGTGTCTGTCTGACTCAACGTCGGAAGACTTCGTCTCTGGTATCCCACTTCTGACACCAATTTGTTATAAGGCCGACCCCGTTAGTCTTTTTAAAAAAAAACTAATATTTACCGAACCACTTATTTAATCACAAAAAATCCACAATTACACCTTTGATATTAGCTTTATCAAATAATGCACAAAATACACCAACAAATAGTGACTTTCTATAATCCCTTGTATCTCTCGAGATAAGGTTTCCAAATTTGGTTTACGCGACGGCGTCCAGAATCTAACTAACTCGATTAGTACTAAAATACCGCTAATGTGCGCTAATTGCAATACAGCATTTACTTTGAAATGAAAAATGAGACATTGACTCTAGAGTGCAGATGTCGACTTTATTGCCTTATAATAAGGGCTGTAACAGTACGCATATCTAGCTATCATCTATTCATGATTTACTGTAATCGGAGAGCAAAAAAATAAGCTTTCCTTTCCTTTTGTCGAGTGTCATTACATTACTCTATGGCTTAGTCTAGTCGGAGAGCTACAGAATTACTGTGTTTTGGCTGATTTTATAAGTAAGTTTGGTTTATAACTAAGTCCACACGAACGAAGCGTCATAGGTAACCATGACAGATTTCAAGCTTTACTGTCGTGTTAGACATGACGCAAGAGCATAAATTTTAAATAATGCATACGGAGCTTAATGCATTAATTCCTCATAAAAGTGACAAACAATTATAAAGTTTTTAAATTATATGTAAACAATGCTAATGGAATTTTACTTGATATTTAGTAAAGCATGCCTACGGTACATTTCAGGTTACACATTCATTGAAGACCACGATATCACACAGTCCACCGCACTTGTTCTGGAGCACGTGATGCTACAGAGTGAAGCGACTGATTGCCTGGGATGGATTGCTGTGACAAGCGACAACAATCAAATGCCTCTTTTAGTAGAAGATGTGAGTATAAAGTTAAATATTATAAGTATAACTTAAGTACAAGACATTAAAATGAATTAATCTTAGTTTAAGCGCAGTAAAATACGGGGATATTAAAGCTAAAACTAATGAGACCTAATAATAATATAACCTTGTATCTTGACTTGGCTCGCGAGGCTATCGACATGTGGGATGTGGACTCAGCGATCATTGTGCCGATAGTTATATCAGCCCATGGCTTAATTGCCAAGAGCCTCGACCAATACCTGAGGAGGCTCTCGTTAGGCAGCTGGATCAAGGGCTTGATTCAGAAAGCGGTACTCCTGGACACAGCTCGTATTGTTAGTAGGTTCCTCTCTCTAGAGCCCTGACCGCCGTAGCTTGGACCCTGTTCCCGATACCGGTGTAGCCCACTGGTATCAGGAACAGGGTATTATTTTTTATATTTTTAAATATAACCTTGAAAAGTTTGACTTATAATTTGTAAAGATCAAATGTTACATATTATTCTACCAAATGAACCGTAAAAGAAGCCTCTTTATTTGTCTACAGTTAAGTATTTCAGTCTGACACAAGAGCGTCGAGCTTATCATAAGCAAAAAGACCCATATATACCCAGCAGTGGGTGAAGTCGGGCTGTGGATGATGATCTTCTTCTTAGCGTTTCGATGGTAAAATTTTTAAATATGTTTAAATATATGTTTAAATTTTTAAATATGTGAAGCGATCGCTTTTTATTGGGACATCATCATTTAATGTTATGTTGACTAGTTTAATCGTCAATAAGCGAAGGTAAAAAATATTTGTAAAGTGCTCATGACGATCTTTTCAGATTCCAAGTAGTCGGACGTGAGTCAGGCGCTGTTTGATGGCAGCAATCAGCTGGTAGTGTGACCTTCACACAGGAATCAGAACAACTAACAGGTTAGTCGATCATGAATCGATTCATGCAAAGGACACAGCGGATAGATCGAGAATTCGCGCCAAAAGAGCAGCCGGGCGTCAAGTAGTGCTTAAAGATCTCCGGTCACCATGAAGAAGGGCTTGCGGTCTAGTTATGACATACAGAATTATGTAATCCAGTCACTGAATTATGACTGTAGTATGGCTCTTCGCTCGGTGACTTTTTTAGTAATGCTGTATACCCGCTTCTGCATTGATGCTGTTGCGCATTTGGAATGCACGACAGAAGCGATGCAAATGCGCAACTGATGAACGGAGGCATTTCTGAATCGCATTTGCATCGCATTTAAAATGCAACATCTCGATGTCGATACTGAATCAAGGTGAGGTGGGTGACGGTACACATCTAGCGACAGCTTTGTTACTGTTTCACGGCCGTTTTGCGTTTGCACCGCTACAAAAAGTCATAGTAGGGGAAGACCCCGTGCATCATCACGAATTTGCACGCCACAGCAAAACTCTGAGAAACACGTTTTGTTTAACAACAAAACATTGCCCTGATGAGTTACATTTTTGTGTTACGGAATCTCAAACCAACAAAAAAAGGAAGACGCCGCGCCACGAATCAAAAGTGAAGCCACAAAAACCGTGCTTCTGCAAGTAAATATACACGCTCACGCACACACCTACACTAAATTCATGCTCAGTGCTCCTACATACTACGTACGTAGCGATGAGCGTACTACGATTCTCTATATTTATTTTTTTATTTACGTGTGTACAAAAATTTCGTCTTACCGTGTAACTTTGTAATCACTGTATAATTTGGATGCTTGTCATATCTATCTACGAGATGATTTCTTAGTATGATATTGACAGCCAATTACCACACAAACTTACATTACACAGAATAAATGGAGAACAATTGACTCCCGCAGTAATTAAACAAGCCAAAGACTGTAACTCATGGATGGTACTTTGATGAATGTCGGGCAAGCAGATAAAGTGATCCTGTCGGCATACAGTACCTGCGTTCCTTGTGAGTTAATGTAACGGTTAGTTTTGCTGCATGATTACCAAATCCGTTGCGCTTCAATCAAATTTAACAAACAACTGCCAGAAAATTCACCATAAGTATTCCCCTTTTTGACCAAATTTTGTAGATGGCTTTATGTACTTTGCATTTAATTTTTTATACATATTTGTAATGCTACCTTTTTTCCGTACGGGAAATCATCAATTAATGACCCCTTCCACTCTGGGCGGAGAGGATGAGAGTGTCAGACTTGTACTGACTAAAACCCATCCATGTTCGTTCTTAGCCAGAACCGCGGTATCTCCTACGAACAGTCCCGCAGCCCCGGCAGGCATCGGCCCTTGCAAAACCGTTCCAATTTGCTGACATCTCTTTGAGGCGCGCGTGGAACATGACCGCGCCGTCGACGCTACCTGTCGTCATAAGACGAACAGATGGCGAGCTAACAGATTACTCACCGTCCATAGGCCCGCGTTTGTAACACTACCTTCCACTAGAAATCATTGATATTTATCAGTTACAACTAACATAACCAGTATGACGTGGCAAGTGACTTTGTTGACGTTTTATTCATCTGCCAAAGCTTCGAAGCACCGCAAAAGCAGCAAAATCTAATATATGTTTCAATCACAATGTTTATTTTTACACCGAGTTTAGGTGTTGTTATTTACAAGCGCGATTTTCTTCAATATTTTGTAATAATTATAAAATGAAGTGACAAATAATAAGCGTTATACTCAACCTGACAGATCTGAAACTTAACTGTTGTGGTGAAAACTGACGCGAGAGCATTACTTTTATCGCTGGATAATGCAATGGAGCTTATTGCATTATTGCCAAATAGAAGCAACAAAAAATCTGCTTATTTTTATTATTGATGCGCTTTACGTTTGTCCAAATAAAGCGTACCAAACGCGTAATACTGCACTTGTAACAATGAGCTCTTGATATGTATGGAAATGGGGCCGAAGAGGTAGTAGCCATGCATTTTGTTCTAGACCATGCCTGGGAACCTTCTAGTTAAGGAGATATTGGGGTTCAAAGGTCCAACTTTTTCACAAGTTATTTTTTTTAAATACATGTTTTTAATTTAAGGTTTTTACTTAAATTACCACCAAGACCCCCATACCGACCCCACAAAAACGTCTGGCACTTGAATATGAATTTATAAACAGTACCAAAAGCGTAACTTTACGAGTATGTTGAAAAATGTAGTAATATTATCTGCTGCATAGGTTGCATGCATACAGTGTAGCACCATAATAAAGGTTCTGAGTGACTAGACAAAGTGACATTCTATCAGCCCTAACGATGATGAAAAGTAAATCCTCTTGAAAGCCAGCACTTGTCTCATATCTTCGCTTTTTGGTGTTAGCGGTTAGAGTTAGCTTTAGATGCGCATCAAGGTGGCTTATATGGTTAAGTTTTACATGATTGTAAGCAGATGTTTGCGCAAGATTAAACCTCTCACATAATGGCTATGTATTATTCTTTTTACAGATCTGTTATCGGTCGGGTGTCCTAAAGAAAGCGATCGCTTTTTATTAGGACATCTCATAAGAGTTACATTAGATGAAATTTTTTATTGACCAATTTCGTCGCTAGTAAGCAGACGTAAAAAATGATTTTTAACCGACTTTAAAAAGGAGGAGATTCTCAATTAGTCAGAATCTTTTATTTTCAATGTATGCAAGGTGGCTTATATGGTTAAGTTTTACATGATTGTAAGCAGATGTTTGCGCAAGATTAAACCTGTCACATAATGGCTATGTATTATTCTTTTTACAGATCTGTTATCGGTCGGGTGTCCTAAAGAAAGCGATCGCTTTTAATTAGGACATCTCATAAGTGTTACATTAGATGAAATTTTTATTGACCAATTTCGTCGTTAGTAAGCAGACGTAAAAAATGATTTTTAACCGACTTTAAAAAGGAGGAGATTCTCAATTAGTCGGAATCTTTTATTTTCAATGTATGTTCACCGATTACTCGAAGACGCCTGAACCGATTTCGAAAGTTCTTGTTTTGTTTCGAAATCGGTCGAGTGGTTTTTGAAACATCAACAAAAATCTATAAATTGTATCAATCGATGATATTTTTGTTCACTTTTTATAACTAAGTCCACACAAACGAAGCGTCAGAGCTAACCATGACAGATTTCAAGCTTAACTGTCGTGTTTGACATGACGCAAAAGCATAACTTTTATTTTAAATAATGCAAACGGAGCTTAATGCATTAATTCCTCATAAAAGTGACAAACAATTATAATGTTTTTAAATTAAATGTAAAAAATGCTAATGGAATTTTAATTGATTTGTAAGCATGCCTATGGTACATTTCAGGTTACACATTCATTGAAGACCACGATATCACACAGTCCACCGCACTTGTTCTGGAGCACGTGATGCTACAGAGTGAAGCGACTGATCGCCTGTGATGGATTGCTGTGACAAGCGACAACAATCAAATGCCTCTTTTAGTAGAAGATGTGAGTATAAAGTTAAATATTAGAAGTATAACATAACTACGAGACATTAAAATAGTTATATGTATTTATTGTAAATATTATATACATTAATAAATTAAAATAACCTATATTAACTAACTATCTTAAAAATAAACTTAAAAAATGGCGTCAAAAAACTCCTCCTCAACGTAGTCAACATTAAAATGAATTAATCTTAGTTTAGGCGCAGTAAAATACGGGAATATTAAAGCTAAAACTAATGAGACCCAATAATAATATAACCTTGTATCTTGACTTGGCTCGCAAGGTTGGCGACATGTGGGATGTGGACTCAGCGATCATTGTCAAAACTCAGCCACGCGAACCCCGCTCACTGATGCAGTAAATAAATCATCAAGAGCGCAGGTGATAAGGCATGCGGAGCAAGATGGAAGGTGGGCCATTGTTTGTGGGGAGACGCGGCATGCCGATGATGATGATGATGATGAAGAAGTATTTCAGACTGGGCACTATAAGCCTGTGGTCGACGTAAAAGCCAGCCCTTGGGTCATGGAAAGCGTTAACTAGGCGTTTAAAATTTTCCTTAAAAAAGCTGTGATTACTATGTCTTCACGGCCCCGGAGTTTCAACCGGAAACGGCAAATATAGTTTCCACAAAGGTTACTATATTTACGCCGCTTGAGGATCTTTGCAGCCACAGCGGCAGCGCCAGCACAGCACGATGAGCTTGGAAGATGTGATGGCGCAAGCTGACAGTACATTAAATAATATTTCAATCGAATGACATCTACAGACGTACATACATCATCATCATTTCAGCCGAATGACGTCCACTGCTGGACATGGGCCTCCCTAAGTGTCGCTACATTGACGGGTCCCGTACGACTCGCATCCAGCGGATCCCTGAATTCTTCACCAGGTCATCGGTCTACCTAGTGGCAGGCCTTTAAATGCAATGTCTTCCGGCTCGCGGTCGCCACTCCAGAATTTTTCAGCCCCATCGGCCATCCGTTCTAGAGCAATGTGCCCTGCCCACTGCCACTTAAGTTTGGCTATTCTTCGGGCTACGTCGGTAACTTTGGTTCTCTCGCGGATGTCCTCATTTCTAATTTGATCACGCAAGGATATTCCGAGCATAGCCCTCTCCATTGCCCTTTGGATGACTTTAAGCCTTCTGATGAGGCTCATTGTGAGCGACCACGTTTCAGTCCCGTATGTAATCACTGGCAACACACACTGGTCATACGACTTTCGTCTTGAGACACTGCGGTAAGTTAGACGAGAAGACACCGCGCAACTTCGCAAACGCTGCCTAGCCGAGTCTGATTCGACGATTGACCTCTTTTTCGAAGTTAGACCTACCTAACTAAACTGTTTGTCCCAGGTAGACATAATCGTCTACGACTTCCAGTGTAGAGTCTCCGATCTTGATAGGAGTGGGTGTTACATGGGCATTCAACATGACTTTGGTTTTGTCCATGTTCATTTTAAGACCCAATCTCTTTCGGAAGCTCTACTGAGGTCATCGAGCATTGTACTGAGGTAGTCCATGGTCTCAGCCATGACCACTATATCGTCGGCAAACTGAAGGTGAGAGATGTACTCGCCATTGACGTTGATGACTAGCCCTCTCCAGTCCAGAACCTTGAAGACATCGTATTGTTAGGTATACTGAGGTCCTCTTACAGTCTCTTCCATGACTATGTACCATGTATGATCGACTACAAGAATTGCTGTGTTTTGGCTGAGTTTATTTATATATCGTTTCTAACTAAAATCCACACTAATATACGTACGAAGCGTCATAGCTGATCATGACAGATTTCAAGAAGAGAGACCAAAGAGAGCTGAAGAGAGACCGAAAGCTCTCTTTTCAGCCTGTCAGGAAAATAGCAGTAGGTTATATAAGGCTTAGTGTATTCGAAGAGCAATAGAATTAGCTCAGCAGTGAAGCAATTTTCGTTCGTTCGTGTGGAAATTTTGATGCGTATGTGTGAGAAAAAAATGGTAGCCTAACTATGTCATTTCCCAGGATAATATCTATCTCCTCGACAAATTTTATAACGATCCGATCAGCCCTTTAACCGCAGGACACATTGCCAGCTGGCGGGCGTTCGAGCAAGGCGAGGCGAGGCCTTTTCATACTTCGTTCGTCTTTTTCGGTAGTTCGCGGTGTGAACCAAAGTATGAAAAGAATTAAAACGATGCCTCCTTCGCCTCGCTCGCTAGCTGGTGGTGTGGCCTGCACTTTAGTCGTGAAGAAGTAACAAACAAACATATAGAGTTACTTTCGCATTTATAATATTAGCATGGATTAAGTCGTTTCCAACTGAGTTCATATTAGCGAAGCGTCAGAAAACCACATGACAGATTTAGTACAATACTATCGTGTCAGAAAAGACGCAAGAGCATTACTTTAATTGTTGGATAATGCATAGAAGCTTAATGCAGTATTTGTACTTGAAGTGACACCCTAACGTCGTGAAAAAATAAGCATTTTAGAATTCCAGTTAATAGTAAAGAATGCCTACGGTATATTTCAGGGTAGACATTCAGTGAAGACGGTGATATCACACAGCTCACAGCACTATTTCCGGAGTCCGTGATGCTACAGCTGGAACGACTGACCACCTGGGATAGATTGCTGTGACAAGCTACACCCACGAACACGGTAAAGTGAGGCTTAGAGGCTCATGCAAGGCTTTGAAAATGTCGACACTTCGAAACTTTGCGTCAGAGCTGAACATCACAGATTAAAAGTATAAATTTTATTTTTGTTAATGCATGTATTATTTACGTGTAGTGAAAAACTATCTCAATGAATAAAGTTCTTGTAATTTTACTTAATCTATAAAGTAAAGAATGCTTATGGAACATTTCTGGTTACATTCATTGATGACCACGATATCACACAGTCCACCGTACTTGTTCCGGAGTCCTTGATGCCACATAGTGAAGCGACTGATCGCCTGTGATGGATTGCTGTGACAAGCGACAACATTGCCTCTTTCAGTCAAATATGTTAGTATATCCAATTTGTATCCGTTCAGATAAATATCAGAAATACATCAAAACCGGAGAAACGTAAGAACGTTGCGCAATAAAATACGGGAATAATAACGGTAAAACTAATAAGAATTAACAATAATAATGTTTGAAAAGTTTGAATTGATAGTTGGTTAAAGAAAATGCCATGATTAAGGTTAACACGATTCACAATTCCACTGTCCAAAAAAATCATAATAAAAAAAAGTACCTCTTAATGAATCCCCCATTATGTCTGACATTGACTTCCAGGACCTAGGAAGTTCTTGTGATACGTTAATTTTAGCTAATTAGGAGAGAACGATCGGATTTTTTGCGTACTTGAGTGCGTTTTGAAATAAGCTACTTAGCTCTGAGAGGTTCTGAGAATTTTATTTTAATTCGAAACATTTGTACTTGATACAAATTGCCTTTAAGATATCTGAGAAGCGTTTTCCGAATGCATGACGTGTTCTACGTAACTGTCGATGTAGAAAAAAACTTAACATTAAGACTCTATGCGAAACAATTTTGTTTAATAGCAAAAATGTCGTAATGGGTTACAGTTTTATATTTTTCAAAATTATTTTGGAAAAAGTCGCAAAAAAATAAAATAAAATAATAAAATACTCTTCGGTTTACTCAAGGGGTGGCAATGCGAACAGCGTCGTTAAAGTTCTATCCGATAAAACATGGCAATTTGCATGGATGAATCGTTTAGTAATTTTTTTCAGGCCCCTAAAATGCCTCAGCAAACAATCAACTGCAATCTTATGAAAGTTAGTTTTCATTAGGCTTAAAAAACAAGAGCAATTTGGAAAGTTCAGTGTAGTAGGAAAACATCCAAATATCACTGCTTTCTCAATTCTGAATTTAGTTTAAAATTAAACTAAAAATTTGAAGCGCCTTTCTTCAACATGACAGATTTTAAACACTATTAATGTGGTGTCTAAAATAACGCGAGAGCAAAACTTGTTTTTTAGAATTTGTCTTTTAGCTTAGGAGCTTTTTGCGTTATTCAGGACTAATAGTGACAAAATATCATCGTGAAAGAGTTAATTGTATAAATGCTTGTTAATTAATACAAGGAGCATTGACTATCTGGACTTGCTAAGATTTTCTTCCATTTCAGATGGCGATTGGAAAGATCACTGCAGACCGCGACGCCATTAAGAAACGGTTTGCTCATCGTCAACATCTAGAATGGACGAGCTTAACAAGCTACAGTGTAGCCCCATCTCGTCACAGATGAGAGAATTATTTAATTTGTATCGCTAACTTTGCCGTAAAGCTCGCGCTGACGTACACACACTGGCGACTGGTGATCAATAGCTGCTTGTACATAAAGTGATCCAGTCGACATACAATATGAACTTCAAGCAAGTAAGTACTATCTTAAAATAACTTTGCTTGTTACTTCAAATTTGCCATAGTTTTGACGCGCCCATTAGAAATATCAGGGTGGAAGGGACATCGACGCACAAACGCTTACTACGTATCCAGTACATCATTCCAAACATAGAAATATATCATCGGATATTTTTTTTTTGGACACATTTTTTCCATGCAATAATTCACTTTTGTAAGAAACAGCGAATTCTTTTTTTAAATTACCGATGAAAAATTTCTGTGTGTATTTTGGAATGATGTACTGAATACGTGGTAAGAGATTGTGCGTCGATGTCCTTTCCATCATTGTATAGGGTGACAATTTAGAACTTCAAGAAGGGTAACACACACGAACAGCTACCTTTTTTCATAATTAATTTGTAAAATACTGTAAACAGAATTCTGCCAATATTAATAATTTTCGGAGTTAACAGATATTGATACACATTTTTCTGTTTTGCATAAAAAAATAAAAAATATAGTTTTCGCAACAAAATTTTCCCGTACCACGATCACATAATGATGCTCCGGTCGCCGGCATGACATTCTGCTGTTCCTTATCTAGAAATAACTGAAATCTCTAATGTTTGGTTTTACTGTTAAACGCCACAATCTTTGTCTTGACATTTTGCAGGAAAACTTATAATGACAAGAAATATTTGCATGATAAGATCTCTAAACGTGGAAACAATGTATCTTCGTATTATGGAAAGTTATGATACCCTCGCTATAAGACGATAAAAGGCTTTAGTATCAACTCAAGCCTTATATCACAGTATTAGTATTAGTATATCAGTGTCATATATTTTTTCTCCAATTTTGACGTTATCCTAAGATAATATAGTTAAATTATTGCTAGCCGTCAAGTATGTATCATCAAGAGCTAATATTTAAAGACATTATTTTGGTCAGATGACCGTATTTTTGTCCAATAAAATATGTTAGGGTTCGGCCAAACTCTGACAGATAATATCATGATTAGAGAATGCTCAACCACTTTGGTACGGTTATTTTAAATTATGCATAAAGGTTTAATAAATAATGAATGATATTAAATATCTGTCATTGTCCGATGCCCGCAGCCGGTCCGTAATATGTTCGTACCAGTATCAGCACTGAACCTTTAATGAAGTTGTAAGAAATAATTTGTCGAGTCTGTTGTTGAGTCAAACAATTTATATACAATGTACTGCTCGCAGTACAAAAGTAAATATATATAAATATATTTACTTATACAGCAAGCTCCTCAAAGCTTACTAATCTTACCTCGTCTCAGAAAGAGTTCTTTACCTGAGCGTAAATACGACATGCCAATAACAATAACAACAAGGGATATACAATGCCCAACTAAAACTTAAGCTTGATGTGCCATATTTACTGCCGGGTACTATTATGTGCATCAATTTAGTAGCGGCACATGTATCATCGTCTCTTCGCGTACAGCTAAGCTCTACAGGTATTGTAAAAGGAACATACATCCCCGTGTATCTGTGTTGAATGTAATCGGTAGATTTGCACCATGAAGACAAAGAGAGAAACAATCATATCCTGTACCTACTTAGAAGCGGTGTCGAGCCCTCTCACCTGAGATTTCGCGTTTTTTCAGCCTGTACTGCACAACTACATTCAACCTCCAAGTCTTAAATGAAGCAAACGACAGAGCTATTCAAATAGCTACGGACAATACCAAGTCATCGACAATAAAAGGAGCATTTACGCAAAATACGGGCTATGGACGTGGGTTTGCGGACACCAGCCTGATATACAATATGAAAAATGGAAGAAGCATATGAAGCCAGCACCAACGAGTAGTTAGTTAAGGTTAAGTTCTGCTGAAAACATTAGCCAAAGTTAAGATTCGTTAAATGTTGTCACTATTTCTCGGAGACTATGCAAAGACTATGAAAATGAAACAGTTTTGCTACCTTGCATCATGTGTAAATAGTAAACTAAATTTCAATCATCTTGAACTTTAGTATAGCTGCTGAAATAAATCTTAAGAATTTTATTTTTAACTTATTGGTGAATTATATTAAAATTATTGTTAATATGAAGACTATGTGGGTCATTATTTCATTCGTTAATTCATTATCCTTCAAATATATATTTTGACATTTCACCTGCATGGTTGTCATAATTAATCATAAGATAATGTCTGGTCATTGAGAAAAAGCCCAAAGCTCAAAACGAAAAAAAAAACAGAAAAAAAAGCAAAACAAAAATAACAAAAAGAAAAAAAAAACAAAACAAAAAATAACAAAATAGAAAAAAAAACAAAAAAAAAAAAACGAAAAATAAAACAAAAAAAACGAAAATAATAACAGAAAAAAAAAAACAAAAAAAAAGGCAATCAGAAAAGCAAACAAAACAAAATGAAAAAAATAGCACAAAGGGCTAAAAAAAAATTAAAAAACTATGTATTAAAAAGCTTAGTTAGAAAAAAAGAATTAAAAAAGCTATGTATTAAAGAGCTTAGTTTATTAAGTTTTATGTGATTTGTTTATTGATTAATCCAAGATCTGTTTGTATATTTTTGTTAAACTTACATATATATAGCCGCCCTTGTGTTTGCAATAAGCCCTAAGGCTAAGTGCCACTTGCACGTCATACTAATAAGGACAGACCTTGACGTTTTAAGACGTGCAAGTAACATTAAAACTTACAACAAAAAGTCGATCATTTCTTTTAATTTTTGTAAAGTTTCAACTTAACGGGAGTTTTCTTAAATAGTAGTGTAGCAATCACTAGGTCGACTATGCCATACACAATATAAAAAAAAATCGTTTTTAACATGAAACGCAAATCTGTTAAAATAAGCTAGCAATTAGATATATGGCCTCTCGCTAATAAAAGCTATGTTAATTCCATTTTGCACAGAGCAAGAAATTGACACACCGATTAGGCGTGTCCGCTCGATTTTGGTTATAGTATTAGTTACACTCTACTAATACTGTTTGGTATAGTTTAATGTTTATACCTACCGAAAATAAATTTTGTTAATGCGAAGACTATGTGGGAATTATATTTTAATTCGATGTTATGATTGTCTGGCAGATTGAGTATGTCATGCGGCCTACACAAATGTCTTTTCATTGGCACTGTTCGTCGGGGTGTTGAGCTCCTTGTGTTCTGTGTTGAGCTACACGATACCTGACAAATGCTTGCACTGACTGGACAGGTCCACTCAATCTGTGTGGTTTCTTTCATCAAAAGACCATCACAGACACTAACTTGTATGGTCTTCACATCATCTCGAGGTACCATCTGGGCATATCAGAGACGAAAAACTAACAATATACAACACAAATGTACAAAATAATAAAACGAAAAAAACAATTATCTGAGTAATTTGTTATAATGGTATATTTTTCATATCAAACATCAGCTATTCTTTCTTTATTTTAAGATACTAAAAATTACTCTAATGTGAAGACTATGTGGGTCAATTTACTACAATTAGATTTTATGATTGTCTGGCAGATTGGGTATGTTATGCGGCCTACCCAAATGTCTTTTCATTGGCACTGTTCGTCGGGGCGTTGAGCTCCTTGTGTTCTGTGTTGAGCTACACGATACCTGACAAATGCTTGCACTGACTGGACAGGTCCACTCAATCTGTGTGGTTTCTTTCATCAAAAGACCATCACAGACACTAACTTGTATGGTCTTCACACCATCTCGAGGTACCATCTGGGCATATCAGAGACGAAAAACTAACAATATACAACACAAATGTACAAAATAATAAAACGAAAAAAACAATTATCTGAGTAATTTGTTATAATGGTATATTTTTCATATCAAACATCAGCTATTCTTTCTTTATTTTAAGATACTAAAAATTACTCTAATGTGAAGACTATGTGGGTCAATTTACTACAATTAGATTTTATGATTGTCTGGCAGATTGGGTATGTTATGCGGCCTACCCAAATGTCTTTTCATTGGCACTGTTCGTCGGGGCGTTGAGCTCCTTGTGTTCTGTGTTGAGCTACACGATACCTGACAAATGCTTGCACTGACTGGACAGGTCCACTCAATCTGTTTGGTTTCTTTCATCAAAAGACCATCTCAGACACTAACCCGTACGGTCCCCAGATGATCTCGAGATAACCTAATAATTCGTTTAACAAATATAGGAAGGTACCTTGAAAAGCCAGTGAAATTAATTAGAAAGCTCTTTGACACTTGAGCGAAATAGTAATAACGCTGCAAATTGGCGTGGTGTGTCAATTTGATAAACAGTTAATTTCACTGTCTTGTAGACATCTAAGATCTGTAAATGCAAACGCAAAACGCAACTGCAATGTGGATTGTAGCTCTGCTACTGATTTCTATATAACCAATCTGTAGGTGACGACGTTGCATCTGCAGAAGCGTTTGGCGGTTGCGGTTGGTTGCCTTCGGTAAATCAAACTTTAACTTGCATTGTAGAAGCATCAGTCTATCTGGTACGTACCAATTACGGCCGCTGCGGACACGTAAAGTGTTCCGTGACTGGTTGGATCGAAACTTTACTCATTTGTAAAAAACAAAATTGTTTCTTTGCTTTTCTTTTATTTGTCTTTAAAAATTAGCAAATAATATACATCAAATTTTGTTCGTCAAAAATTCTTTCGTATGTTTCATACACCAAACATAAAATATCTCAATAGTTACTTACTTTGCTTGTTAATTAAAGAGTGCATATTTATGCGCTAATGGACACTGGTACTATTTCTATACGCAACAACATTCGCTTTAGTGCAGCATGTCACATTCATTCATGTTAATTTTGCTATTTTTATGAGTGTGCTGTGCAAAGTAAACTTACAAAGAAAGGGACTCATGTTTGTGTCGGCCTGATTCACCATAATAACCCGACCCGGCTTGGACGAATACGGTCGACCAAAATATGTGTTGAGAGATTTGAAATATGAAAGCACCTACTTACTTTTATGACTATTGTTGTGTTTACAATCGGCGAAAATGTCATCTCAGAGTTAAAATTACAAGAGCATTGTTAAGTGTTATTGGTTTTAAAGAACTTGACGGTTTAGTTATTTATTTAAACATAGACGGATGATGATGCTACGGTTAAAAAATAACAGTAAAATTAATATGGACAGAATACAAAAGTTGAAGGATGAACTGGTACTTTCCAAACATTGTTGATTGTGAAAAGTTACATTCTTACCTTGCATAGATTTTGAGAATACTCACTCTGACAGATGGACAAAAGGTGAAATTATGAACATAAGTACTTATACTATAATACTGAAAAATCTCAACCCATGCTCGTTTTATAAGTCGAAGAGCTGGTGGGGTCTGCTCGTAACGTATGTATAAGCAACGTTGCATATGTCCTAGTCGTGATGTACAATTAAATAAGCAGCAAACACTTATAAAATTATACTAATACAATTTTACGGCGATCAAACATTTTAGTGCTGAGTAAACTTCGTAAAGCTTTGTACTCTAAAACTATGTATGCAGACATTCATTTTATATGGACGAAAACGAAAGATCTGCTACAGTACGAGTGACACACGATTTATATTGAAAAAATAAATTCAATTTAAAATTTTAAAAAACCCCATCGCATTAAAGAAAAGCGAACAAACATTTGAAAAGTTAATAAAATGGCTGAGCCGGATTTGATAAAACATGTCTAATTGTAATATGCACATCATGCCCTTTCATTTGATACGCCACTTGGATATATTTGAAAGTATTCGACCACTTTCACCCCCCTTAACTAGTAAATGGCTGCACCGATTTTGATAAAACGTATTTAAGGACCATCCCCAAGAAACTAGCTTTCAAACAAAAAAAAATGCTTTTAAGTCGGTTCACTCGTTTAAGAGCTACGGTGCCAGAGACAGACACACACACACACATATTGCGGTCAAACCTATAACACCCCTCTTTTTGGGTCGGGGTTTAAAAAGTGTTACTAATGCAGGTTTCCAGATTTTCAGATTTAAGATACAACACACAGTCAAAGATCGCTAGAACAATACACAAACAGGTTTGTATGAATACAAAATAATTATTATTATACCCTTTATTTATTTTCTAAACATATAATTTACATTTTTAAATATTTCTATATAAAAAAAATAAAAAATAAAAACATTTAAAAATATAAAACATAGTAGCCCACCGGCATCAGGAACAGAGTCCGAGCTACCGGTGGTCAGGGCTCTTGAGAGAGGAACCTCCTAACGATACGCGCCGTGTCCAGAAGTACTGCTTTCTGAATCAAGCCCTTGATCCAGCTGCCAAGCGAGAGCCTCCTCAGATGTTGGTCGAGGGTATTGGCTATTAAGCCATTGGCCGACACGACTATCGGCACAATGACTGCTGTACTCACGTCCCATATGTCGACAACCTCGTGAGCCAGATCTAGATATTTGAATTGTTTATCTTTCTCTGCTTTCACGAGGTTCTCGTCATGCGGAACCGTTATATCAACAATCATTGCGCGACGCTCCAATCGATCTATCACCACAATGTCAGGTTTATTGGCAACAATAGTCCTGTCAGTGACGATAGATCGATCCCAATACAACGTGATATTACCATCATCGAGAACTGGGTCGGGCACATACTTATAGTATGGCACTTCTGATTCCACAAGGTTGTACTTCAAAGCAAGTTGCTGGTGGATAATCCTGGCAACGAGGTTGTGTCTATGTAAGTACTCTCCGTTAGCCAGACGAGAACACCCAGAAATAATGTGTCGGATCGATTCTCCCGGACGGTGGCATGCCCGACATATGTCAACCGTGCCATCCTTCACAATGTATTTCCGGTAGTTATTCGTCATCATAACTTCGTCCATTATTGCACAGACAAAACCTTCGGTTTCCCCGAATAGGTCACCGAAACGCAGCCAAGCTACGGACGCTAAGAAGTCTACATCGGGTCCGTGTAGAGCCCGATAAAAGCGTCCGTGAAGCTCCTTGCCCTGCCATACCTCCTTGCGATCATTAGTGTCTAATACTCTAGGTTTGCGCCAGTTCTCGTTAGCCAGGGAGAGCGGGGTGAGGCCCTTGTCCACTGAGACCACATCTCGGTGCATCTCCACGTCAGCCTCTAGGAAGTATTCCCTGAGACTGCATACCTCACGGTTGTGCAGGGTCTTAGCATTTAAGAAGCCACGACCCCCACACTTCCGCGGGATATACAGTCTCATCACCGACGACCGTGGGTGATGCATTCGATTTGCGGTCAGCAGTACACGGACCCTCGTATCCAGGGCATCAAGTTCCGTCTGAGTCCATTTGAGTATGCCGAAAGAATACATCAAAACCGGCATGACCCAACCGTTGAAGGCGCGCACCTTGTTTCCGCCTGACAAAAGACTACTTAGTACCTTATTCAGGCGGCCAAAGAAGCGCTCCCTCAACGATTGTTTCATGTCAGCAGTATTGATACCTAATGCTTCCGACATACCCAAATACTTGTAGGTTTCTGTTGAGGAGAGGGATCTAAGGTGTATGGAATCCGAGAGTTGAGTTCCCACGGATTCCATAATCTCCCCTTGCTTCACATGCATGACTGCACATTTGTCCACACCAAATTCCATCCTGATGGAGCTACTGAAAGTTTCCGTTACCTTCAGTAGCTTCATCAGTTGCAAATTGTTGGGGGCATAGAGTTTCAGATCATCCATGTAAAGAAGGTGAGATATGACCTGACCATCTCTCCTCAACCGATAGCCTAGACCTGAACCCTCCAGCAGTGTGCTGAGAGGGTTCAAGGCTATACAAAATATTATTATTATATATCTTTATTTCAATCAGCTTTGGATCATATAGGTACAAATAAATTACATTAAAATCAATTCCAAATTAAAATTAAACACATAATCAAAATAAAATTAAATACAAAATCCAAATTAAAAACAATTAAAATTAAAACATAATCAAAATAAAATTAAAAATAAAATCCAAATTAAAATTAAAAACATAATCCAAATCAAAATTAAAAACAATCAAAATAAAAGTAAAAACAAAATCAAAATTAAATTAAGAACAAAATAAAATTTAAAAATCAAAATTCAAAATTAAAACAATATCTTAAAATTAGTACGAACGTGAACCATGCAGCAGTGGTTCACGTACTGACAGTCGAATCGTTCAGCAAACGCTTTCAGGATACTGTTGCGGCTGGCCCGCACCCTTCGAACCAGGGATGTGCACCGCTTGCGCATGATTGTGTAGAAGCAATCCACACGCGCCTCGGCAAACATTCCCGCCGCGCTACAAAAGCGAGGCAGCCCCAAGAGCACCCTGAACGCGTTATTGTATTGGACACGCAGAGCGCTGTACTGTTTGTGCGTGTAATCCAGCCACAGACTGCCGGTATAAAAGGACGTACAAAATGCCCTAAATAGGGTTAATTTGACGCCCCTCGAGCACCGAGCAAATCTGCGGGCTATCATATTCGCACGAACAGACAGCGCCCTACGTTCCCTTTCAATGTCTGCATCGTCTTCCAGGTCAGAGGTTAATAAATGTCCAAGGTATTTAAAAGTATTTACTCTATTAAGTGGGCATCCGTTGAGCCTAACTGCCGGTAAGTAATCTGGACACTTCCTCTTAGCCCGAAAGACCATGCACTCGCTCTTGTTCGTGTTATACAACAAACCATGTTCTTCAGCATACTTATGCAGCACAATTATGCAGCACAATTATGTTTGTGTTTCAGTCTGAAAGCTTAGATTATATAAATAGATTATTTAAAAACTTTTTTCAGACCAGTAAAAGTCTTCAGCAAAGAGGATCATGAACATGAATGTTACGTTTTCAAACACTCCAACAGTGCTGGACGCTAAATTGGCGGATGGCCGTAAAGCAGTTGCTCAAAACACGGAATATCTGCGTAAGTTCATAAAACTTGATATTTTCAGTTATTGTTTCTTTCTGCATATCTATAATAAGACTTAGCCTTCCAACCACACAAAAAGATCTTTTTCTTGTAAATCAAACAAATTGTACACCAGAGAATAGTGTAAATAAAGAATAGATGAGCAAGGCAGAGACTGAAGGGTCTCTCTCATTCTGCCTGTAAGGAAAATAGCAGGACTTTAAAGCTGCATACGGTCTGACAGGTGCCTTGATTAGCACTTTAAGTCTGATGACTTAAAAGTACATGTTTCATGTTACAGTCCCCCATGACATTGATGGATTGAAGCTTATAGCTCTGCAGGACACAGAAAACGTTTAAAACAATGAGATGGACTACACCGACCGCACTTCAAATGCGTTACTGTACGACTTTCAATGCTATATTGTACCTTGGAGGTTAACAACATTATGCGACAAAACAAGATTTTACTGGAGAGGCAAAAATGCACGGAGTGAAACTTTGAATGCAATTTGGACATGTTTGGCTTTGAAATTCATTAATGACTCTGCCCTGGAGTGTAAATGTGGTGATGTTCCACAAACGATGGGGTACTTAGGATCGTGTCCTGCGTGTTGTACTTGTTTGTTCACTACAGGAACTGATGGACGCTACGGAAAGCGCCAAACTAGTAGCTCAGTTCTGGGCTGACACAATTTAGATTGCCATCGACACGCTAAGAAGAAGATGGTTGGGTTAAAGAAATTGGAATAAACTAAACACTATTTTTATTATTATTAGCCGGAATGATCATGTATTAAACACAATTCCAATTCAGTTAAATTTAGCTAGGAACCAAATGAAAGCAATTCCTTGTCCTCTAAATGATTTAAAATGGTTTTTCAGATCCTGAATGTCTATAGCAAAGGGGAATCTGGTAACAAAGAATATATGAACAAGACAGATACAGAAGGAAAATAGCGGTACCTTAAGGCTTAATGAAGTCGGAAAGAACAGAATTGCTAAGTTTTCGCTGAGTTTATAAGTACGTATCGTTTCTAACTAAGGGCCTTATCATACTAGCGGATTGCGAGCGTCCTCTAAGCGGAGCGGGGGCGCAACGAATACGTTACGGGCGCGCAGCGTATTCGTTGCGGATAATGAATCTTCCCAAATTCTCCGATGGTTTCGTTTTCGTATCCGGTGTCTTCGAAGTAACAAAGCCAACAGCAGTGTTTCCTCGTCGGAATCCATTTTTTTACTGAGTGTATTGTACGTCGTTAACTCGATACAAACACGCGACTAAAACGTTGCGTCTTTACCACGCGTCCGCGACGTTATCGCTGTGCAGCCGTAGCGTGTTTGCGACGTATTCGCTGCGCACCTGCCCCGCCCCGCAGCCGTTCGCAAACCGCTAGTATGATAAGGCCCTAAGTCCACACGAACGAAGCGTAATTTCAAACTTAACTGTCTTGTGTGACATGACGCAAGAGCATTACTTTTAGTTTTGATAATGCATAGGGAACTTAATGCATTATTTACGTGTAGAAGTAACAAACTATCTTCATGAATAAAGTTCCTACTTGTAATTTTACTGAAGTATGTTTAGCAAATAATGTCTACGGTACATTTCAGGTTAAACGTTTATTAAAGACCACGGTTTCACACAGTTCACCACGCTTCTTCTGGAGTCCGTGATGCTACACAGCGAAGCGACTGATCGCTTGGAATGGACTACTGTGACGAGCGACATTAATGCCTCTCATAGTCAAAGATGTGAGTATATCCAATATCCCTAAAGTTAAATATCAAATCCTGAGAGTCGTAAGTACCCCAATATAAAAAAACGGGAATATTACAGTGATAATAATATTATCTGCGTCTTTACACTGTACACCTGCAATCCCTTGATTTACTATTCACAAAGATCGTTCAATGCTTTATGCGTCCAATACAATAATGCTTTAAGTATATAAACACACATAAATGTACATAGTCTTAAAGATGCCACTGCTTAGATCTGGGGTGCATCCACGAGGTCTTGTATTTCTCAGCAAGTCGTAAGCATGTATTAGTTACGTTAAGATCGAATTGGGCACATAACTACAGTAGCCTAAAGGTTCGCGTACATTATGTCGGGCCGCAGCGGATCGGGTCGGAGTGCAAAAATCCGCTGAATTTTTGTCTCGTTTGCATTTTATATGAACTATCGCACACTATGCCGCCGGGGCGCGGCGGGCCAAAATGTGCTAAGTAAGCATTTTGCGCTGCGCTGCGGCCCGCTTCGCCTGCTGCGGCCCGACATAATTTGCGCGAACCCTTAGTCCATTGCCGTTACATTTTCCAATCCCATGCCTGCCAAGGACTCCGTTCCAAGTGTAATATTCGGTGCCAACACGAACATTAAAATCTCCTAAGCATATAACTTTGTCACTCTTTGGGATGTTCTCCAGAGTTCGTCTTAGGTTTTGGTAAAAAACTTCTTCATCCTCATCTGGTGAAGGAAGAGAGGGGACGTTGGTACTTATGAAATGGGCGGATTATTGGATATTGGTAATTCACTCAGATCTCTAGCCAGACCATTGCGAATGGCGAAACGTACACCGCAACCACTCTTTCACCGAAAGGAAAGTAACAATCGAGTAAATAAGCATTGAAGCAACCTACATTTAAGCTTAAATACCGTAGATAAGTAAGTTCTGTATATTTTACTTACATTTTAAATAAATTTTGTGAAAGTGAAACAAATGTAATTTTTTGTTATTATAACAGGTAAATGCTAAAATATAGCATTTTAGCATTTAGATCAAAATTTGCAAGAATGTACCTTTTGACAAAGACTTAGGTCATACAAAATAATGTTTTGTATGAATAGATTTTTCACGTCTTCATTTCAGACGGAGGGTCAAACGAACACTGAAGGCCGCGATACCATATATGTCTCACGTTGACTGTCAGAACCTGGGAAGCTCCTGTGACACGTAAGTGCCCAATTTTCAGTTTATCTGGCTTGGATAGAATGAGCTGTACTGTTGCAAGTGTTTTGAAATATCATATGTAGCTCTGAGAGGTTCTGAGAATTATATGTCAGTTACATCGGCATTAGTTAAAACGAATACGAAATGCCTTAATATATTCTTACGAATGCACGACATATTCTACGATACTGTTGCTGCAGAAAAGAACGCAACATTAAAACTCTATTCGAAACAACTTTGTTTAATAGCAGAATTGTCGTGATGAGTTACAGTTTTATATTGTTCAAAATATTTTGGACTGAAGCAGTGAAAAGGGCCATACTGCTCTTCGGTTTACTCACGGGATGGCAATTTGAACAATAATTATATTAATTGAATCGAAAGAATACAGCTGGTTGTCCCCTAAATTATTAAAAATAATTAAAATGGTTTTCAGATTTTGAATATCTATAGCAAAGGGGAATCTGGCAACAAAGAATAGATGAATAAGACAGAAACCGAAGGAAAATAGCAGCATCTTAAGGCTTAGTGTAGTCGGAGAGCAACAGAATTGCTGTGTTTTGACTGAGTTTATAAGTAAGTATCGTTTATAACTAAGTGCTCAATAACGTAGCGTCAGAGCTATTCATGACAGATTCAAGCTTAACTGTCGTGTACACCAAGACGCAAGAGCATTACTTTTATAAAAGATCATGCATAGCTAGCTTAATGCATTGACTGCCTTTAGAAGTGACAAACTATCTCAATGAATAAAGTTCTTGTAATTTTACTTAATATGTTTAGTCAAGAATGCCGATGGAACATTTCAGGATAAACGATCATTGACGACCAGAATATCACACAGTCCATCACACTTCTTCTGGAGTCCATGATGCTACAGAGTGAAGCGACTGACCACCTGGGATGGAGTGCTGTGACAAGCGACAACAATACCTCTCACAGTCAAAGATGTGAGTATATCCAATTTAGATCCCTAAAGTTACATATCAGAAATAGATCAGATATATGATGGGATGTCACAGGTTTAGACGGCCAAGTCACCGGGCCGAAGCGCGAAAATATGTTTTTACCAAATTGTTCTCGCAATAGACTCATGGGTTCAATGTGTTTATTATTATTTTTTTAAAAGAAACGTTGCCCCACACTAGAAATTTCTCCTGTCTCGTGGGTGCGTTTACAAACAATAAAACTCACATAAACTAACAGCCAGACCTGGAACAACTACCTGTAGGCCATACAAATATTTGTTCCGTGCGGGATTCGAACCTGCGACACGCAGCGCAGCAGTCAATCGCTCAGCCACTCCGCCAACCGCGTCGTCAAATTTTGCTAACCATAAGTTGTTATTAGTGCGCGAAACACCTTCCTTGTAGAACGCCGATTTTCGTAATACAGCTGAATAATTTGCAGTCACAGTGCCGGTATGGAAAGTTCCATGATGAAATTTCAAACTATACTGAACAAAAATCTATATTCCAAAAATGTACCTCTAAATGAATTACCCATTAGGTATGTCTGACGTTGACTGCCAGAACCTAGGAAGTTCTTGTGATACGTTAATTTTAGCTAATTAGGATAGAACGATCAGATATTTTGTGTACTTGAGTGCGTTTTGAAATAAGCTATTTAGCTCTGAGAGGTTCTGAGAATTTCATTTTAATTCGATACATTTGTACTTGATACAAATTGCCGTTTTCCGAATGCACGACGTGTTGTACGTAACTGTCGATGTAGAAAAAAACGCAACATTAAAACTCTATGCGAAACAATTTTGTTTAATAGCAAAATTGTCGTAATGGGTTACAGTTTTGTATTGTTCAAAATATTTTAGACTAAAGGAGTGAAAAAGTCGCAAAAAAATAAAATAAAATAATAAAATACTCTTCGGTTTACTCAAGGGGTGGCAATGCGAACAGCGTCGTTACAATTCTATCCGATAAAACATTGCAATTTGCATGGATGAACCGTATAGTAATTTTTTTCAGGCCCCTAAAATGCCTCGGCAAACAATCAACTGCAATTTTATGAAAGTTAGTTTTCATTAGACAAGAGACAAGAGTTACTAAAAGTTCAGTGTAGTTGGAAAACGTCTAAATAACACTGTAATTCTGAATTTAGTTTAAAATTAAACTAATAATTTGATTTGACACTATTAATATCGTAGCTAAGCCCTCTAAACCTAACGCGAGAGCAAAACTTGTGTTTTAGAATTTGTCTTTTAGCGTAGGAGCTTATTGCATGATTCAGGACTAGAAGTATCAAAATATCGTCGTGAAAGAGCTAATTGTATAAATGCTTTTTAATTAATACAAGGAGCATTGACTATCTGGACTTGCTAAGATTTTCTTCCATTTCAGATGGCGATTGGAAAGATCACTTCAGACCGCGATGCCATTAAGAAACAGTTTGCTCATCGTCAACATCTAGAACGGACGAGCATAACAAGCTACAGTGTAGCCCCATCTCGTCACAGATTAGAGAATTATTTAATTTGTATCGCTAACTCTGCCGTAAAGCTCGCGCTGACGTACACACGCTGGCGACTGGTGATCAATAGCTGCTTGTACATAAAGTGATCCAGTCGACATACAATATGAACTTCAAGCAAGTAAGTACTATCTTAAAATAACTTTGCTTGTTACTTCAAATTTGCCTTAGTTTTGACGCGCCCATTAGAAATATCAGGGTGGAAGGGACATCGACGCACAAACGCTTACTACGTATCCAGTACATCATTCCAAACATAGAAATATATCATCGGATATTTTTTTTTCGGACACATTTTTTCCATACAATAATGCACTTTTGTAAGAAACAGCGAATTCTTTTTTAAATTACCGATGAAAAATTTCTGTGTTTATTTTGGAATGATGTACTGAATACGTGGTAAGCGATTGTGCGTCGATGTCCTTTCCATCATTGTATAGGGTGACAATTTAGACCTTCAAGAAGGGTAACACACACGAACAGCTATCTTTTTTCACAATTAATTTGTAAAATACTATAAACAGAATTCTGCCCTTCTTCTTATACTTTTTGCTCCTTTGATAGTCCAGAGGAGAGATGGACAATAATTTAAGGATTAATGTAGTCGAAGAGCAATAAAATATGCCATCGTTTAAAACTAAGTTAAATTAACACGCGCCGTATTAGGGCGCTCCCTCACCGAGAGCATTCGCCTGTAATGTAACAGTTCAGTGGCGTGCTTAACATAAGTGAGTACGGCAAAACGAGCATTACAGTGAACTATCAGTAGCAGGCGGTTGTTTCTGAACAAAATCGAATCTTGAAATTGATAAATTACAGGCTTATGCTCTTGTGAGGGAGCACCTTTATGATATAAACATGAAAATTTTTAAACAAAGCTGTTGTGTGGGAAACTGGCGCTAGAGCATTACTTTTATCCTTTGACAATGCATGGGAGCTTAATGCATTATCTGCTCATAAAGTGACAAAGGATATATGAATAAAAATTAAAAACATACGTAAGTATGTTATTTTAAAAGACAGTGGGAAAAAATGGATTTCTCCAAAAAACGGAGAAATATAATTATTATGTAAAATAGGAAGAATGCTTTTGGTATTTTTCAGGTGCAGGTTGAAACGTCTATTGAAAACCACGATGCTACACTGTAATTATTCTTTCAAGAATCCGTGAAGCTGTGAAGTGCACCGGCTTAAGACCTAGGATGGATTGCTATGATTAGTGACAATATTGCCTGTTCCAGTCAGACATGTGAGTTTCATATAATTTGTACGGACGGATTTTGACGGACTATCTTGAGAAAAGTCAGTAGCCGATTTTCAAGTAAGATTTGACCGAATGAAAGACTTTTTTGCCGATAATTAAGCAGAAAAGCAGGCACCATTATACATTTGTACCTAGTTTTTCGTTAAAGTCCCACAGGAGTGGCAGGACAGTCATGGTGACACGGAGTTTAGAGCCCTGTATGGCTCAGAAAAATTGTAAGACATGGTTCCTACCTTATCGTGTCAGACAAACTTTGTTTGTTGTTGTTTATTTGCCACATCTGTTGCACGCCAGTTAGACAAAAGACCAAACAGACCAAGAGCTCTCACTTCTGCCTGTAAGTAAAATAGCAGAACTTTAAGGCTTAGCGCAGTCAAAAAGCAACAGAATTGCTTTGGTTTAACATAACAGATTTCAAGCTTAACTATCGTGTCTAAAATGACGCAAGAGCATTCCTTTTACTTCTGATTATGCAGAGGGAGTTTAATGCTTTTATTACCTCTAGAATTGAAGACCACGATGTCACGCAGTCCACCGCGGTCCTTCTGGAGTCCGTGGTGCTACAGTGCAAAGCGGCTGATCAACTGGGATAGACTGCGATGACGAGCGACATTAATGCCTCTCACAGTCAAAGATGTGAGTATATCCAATTTGTATCCGTAAAGTTAAAATCAGAAATATATCTAATCCTGCGGAATATAAGTACCCCAAAATCAAGAATTCCCGTTTCTTGATATTTCATTTCGACCTAGTCTTAGGTCATACAATTTTTTTGTAAAGATTGCTTAAGTCTATATTTCAGACGGAGATTCAAACGAGCACTGAAGGCCACAATGCCACCATACATATGTCTGACTGTCAGAACCTGGGAAGTTCCTGTGATTCGTAAGTGCCCAATTTCGAGTTTAAATAGCTAGGGCAGAATAAGCTGAAAGAAAGAAAGGAAAAGTATTTATTGGACTCACACAGAACTGAACTTGCACAAGTGTGCAAGCGTATGTAGCTCTGAGAGGTTCTAAGAATTATATTTCAGTTATTTACATCGCCATTACTGCCAAAGAATATAAATTGGCTATAAGAAATGCGGAGCGTTCACCGAATGCACGACATGTTCTATATAACTGTTGCCGCAGAAAAGAACGTAACATTAAAACTCTATGCAGAATAATTTTGTTTTATAGCAAAACTATCGTAATGGGTTACAGTTTTATATTGTTCAAAAATATTATGGACTGAAGTAGTGAAAAGGGCCATATTAGGCTTCGGTTTACTCAGAATGGCAATATGAATACAACTATATTCGATAAAATCTAGCGATTTGCATGGATGAATCGTTAATTTTTGCCATATTTTTTCAGACTCAAAAATGTCTTGCTCAGCAATAAACAAAACTCTACACTCTAGACGATAGATGATTAACAGTTGAAGATCACCAGTGTCCAAAAAGGGACTCATCGTACGTATTTATATTACTTAATATTAGTTGGTTTAATTATCATAATTACACAGCTTATATGAAATGGCCATGTAATAGGTAAATATTTACAATAACTGGGCGAATGTAAAATGGCACAACAAAATAACTTATTACAATTACAATGCATTAACTAATTATTATTGCATTATTTTCAAATAGAAGTGACAAATATCTTTACTCAAACTCAAAGTATTTGTCGGATAAGGCAGGATTTATTCCGTAACGCTTGTACATCATGGGGGCAGCAGATGTGTTTCGTGCAATGAAAACACACTGGGCGCGATACACTGTTTCTAGCAAAACTAACGAATTACTTGAGGTAACAACTTAACACAATAACACGGGTCACAATGAAACGGATACAGTTCCAAGACGTCTCAACTCCGACGCGATCAGACATTGACTGTCGCCCTCGCCTCGAGCTGAACACCAGGGCTCTGTAGAAGCACACTGTGGTGTGGGTAGACTTAAATTATTAGTAGGTCGCGTAATGTCACCACCGGCGTACTTGCGACTCATTTTATGTACTTTCTAATGACCAGCTCTATATTTATTTCAATTAAACCACTACAGGCACTTTTGAATTCTCAAAAACCAAGAATATTAACATAATTATCGTAATTTTGGATGCTCGTGTTAGCTTGTGAGCTATTTGTTTGTACTGCACCAGACAGGTATCGCTTCACCTTATGTTTAAGGTTATGAACAAAAAAATTAAAACAGAACTTTCTTGTGTGTCAGTCACAAAGATGTTTTTCGAGATTTTATCTCGGTAAAGCACGAACCGTAAAAATAGTACCACTAAAAAGAGCTCTCTATAAGGATTCTAAAAATACATTTTCTTATAATTTTAGTTAGCTCCCTTGAATTATATAGCTCAAATTTGCATAAAGTGGTCTGTTTAATAGGAAGGGAAAATAAAGCGGTTAGTGACACTGTTATAATCGGTGTTATAGTGTCGGTAAAAATATAACTAGAAGTACAAAATAATGGGCGCTCGTTACATAATTTTGTTTCAGTGTACTATAACTGACGTATTAAAACAGACGCGAGAGCATTACCTTTTGAATGGTATAATGTATTGGAGCTTATTGCATTATTGAGGACTAGAAGGGACAAAATATTGCTAAAAATGTGTTTATTTTAATGATGCTTGTCAATACTACAAAGCGCATTGAGTACTTTATAAGTTTGCCTTCGCCTTTATTTCAGACGGAGGTTGAAACATTACAGACGGAGAACCAACGAAATTACTTATCTTCGCCACATAGGAGGACCACCCAGACAAGCGTCAATCACTAATAACGATCCAGTTGTATCTCTATCGATGACTGTCACAACCTGGAAAACTGCTGAGCACCGTAAGTACCTCAATTCAGGTTAGGTATAAATAGAATAGACAGGTTTCTCATTATATTTATTCACAGCATTAAAATTTGATACTTCCCAGCTACGGTATCGGCTAGTGCAATAATATTGCGTGCTACTTTCTACAAACTAAAAATGTAAGTTTTATTTTTTCCAAATCAGAGGATCCTTTAACGACTTTGCTCTACTACTCATCGTTTCGAATTTCGCTTCAAAGCCGCAATTTACAAAGATGCTTCTATAAAACTAATGTTTTAGTTTTAGTATATGCGAAACCTGAAACACGTGTTTAGGATTTTTATGTAAAGTACATCTAAGTACAAAATTTCAAAACTGTATCTTTTCTGTTACCTGGTTGTCCGCACAAAAACGTGGTAACCGGTCACCACGCGGCAAAACCGCGCGCGCGCTTCCAGCGTCGTCTTGAGCTCATTGACAATAATAATATTGGCAGTAGGTAGTCTAAATGATTGCGATAGGTACTTAGTGTCGCTAGGTGTCCAACTTGTAACTTTTTTTAAATATTTTTGGGACAAAACACAAAATGGATCAAAAATTATTGGAATCGATTCGGTAACTTATTCTGAACAAACTATATTCAGATTTCGCAAATACTAAAAATAATATTGTATAAATTCATCCAGATCTTCTCAGACTGACTTTTGAACTTTGTCTGCGTACACAATTTCATTTGATATATTATTTTCGCATCAATGTACAAAGCTTTATAACTCGGCGCCAAAAAATAAAAAAGGTACCAATTTTAGTAGGTAGTCACGTTACAGTCAAAAATACTATATGTTTGTTACGCGTTTCAATCATACAATGACCAAGTGCGAAAATAAGGTTATGTTCTCCTGGCGTGATGTGTTCGTCGGATTTTAATGCTGTTACAGTCAACTATGAATAGACCTGCCCAACGACTTAAGTTTAATCCTCAATTTGTCTCAAATAGTTAATTGATTTATACCTTACTCAATATTTACCCGACTGCCAAGGAAGGGTTATGTTTTCCGCACGTATCTTGTATGTTTGCTTTTTTTTTAAATTTCTTATACCTCGTATGTTTCAATTGGCTTAATGTATTTCGACAATTAAAGTATCATTAGATTTGACTCAAAAGCCCAAGTGTCCTTGGAAAGGTGATTTAAAAAAAAAATACGGATTTTGTAGCTAATTTATTGTTTAGGGTATCAAAATGAAGGAAATTAAAAGGAGATTATATATATACATATATAGGTACATAATACAATTTGTAGTCGGGTTTTTTGATACTTTTATTTAAATGTTACTTGTTTAAAATGTTGTTTGTTGCTGTTTATTTGCCACATCTGTCGCACGCCCGTAAGAATGGGGGACCTCGAGTACTACGCGGCCACGACTACGCACGCCTTATCTCATGACCAGCCACTATCTTGAACAAAACTGGTCGGAAACCCGGTTGGGAGACCCAAGTTTCTTCCTGATCGAAGCTTTCAAAATCAATGAAAAAAAGGTAGAATAGTGTGCCAGCGAATAGTATAAACAAGGAATTGAAGAACAAGACAAACATCGAAGGCTCTGTTCTACCCTTAAGGATAATCACAGTACCTTAGGACTTATTGTATTCTGAGAGCAACAGAATTGCTGTGTTGTGGATGAGTTTATAAGTATGTCTCGTTTAGGTATAACTAAGTCCACAATAACGAAGCGTCAGAGCTGTTCATGACAGATTTCAGTCTAAACTGTCGTTTCTGACATGACGCAAGAGCATTACTTTTATGTTTTGATAATGCATAGATAACTTAATGCATTATTTACGTGTAGAAGTGACAAACTATCTTCATTAATAAAGGAACTACTTATAATTTTACTGAATAATGTTTAGCAAAGAATGTCTCGTTAATTTTAGGTCAAACGTTTATTGAAGACAACGATATCGCACAGTCCATCACACTTCTTCTGGAGTCCATGATGCTACAGAGTGAAGCGACTGACCACCTGGGATGGAGTGCTGTGACAAGCGACAACAATACCTCTCGCAGTCAAAGATGTGAGTATATCCAATTTAGATCCCTAAAGTTACATATCAGAAATAGATCAGATATATGATGGGATGTCACAGGTTTAGACGGCCAAGTCACCGGGCCGAAGCGCGAAAATATTTTTTTACCAAATTGTTCTCGCAGTAGACTCATGGGTTCAATGTGTTTATTATTATTTTTTTAAAAGAAACGTTGCCCCACACTAGAAATTTCTCCTGTATCGTGGGTGCGTTTACAAACAATAAAACTCACATAAACTAACAGCCAGACCTGGAACAACTACCTGTAGGCCATACAAATATTTGTTCCGTGCGGGAATCGAACCTGCGACACGCAGCGCAGCAGTCAATCGCTCAGCCACTCCGCCAACCGCGTCGTCAAATTTTGCTAACCATAAGTTGTTATTAGTGCGCGAAACACTCGAAAGTTCCATGATGAAATTTCAAACTATACTGAACAAAAATCTATATTCCAAAAATGTACCTCTAAATGAATTACCCATTAGGTATGTCTGACGTTGACTGCCAGAACCTAGGAAGTTCTTGTGATACGTTAATTTTAGCTAATTAGGATAGAACGATCAGATATTTTGTGTACTTGAGTGCGTTTTGAAATAAGCTATTTAGCTCTGAGAGGTTCTGAGAATTTTATTTTAATTCGATACATTTGTAATTGATACAAATTGCCGTTTTCCGAATGCACGACGTGTTGTACGTAACTGTCGATGTAGAAAAAAAACGCAACATTAAAACTCTATGCGAAACAATTTTGTTTAATAGCAAAATTGTCGTAATGGGTTACAGTTTTATATTGTTCAAAAATATTATGGACTAAAGGAGTGAAAAAGTCGCAAAAAAATAAAATAAAACAATAAAATACTCTTCGGTTTACTCAAGGGGTGGCAATGCGAACAGCGTCGTTACAATTCTATCCGATAAAACATGGCAATTTGCATGGATTAATCGTTTAGTAATTTTTTTCAGGCCCCTAAAATGCCTCGGCAAACAATCAACTGCAATATTATGAAATTTAGTTTTCATTAGACAAGAGACAAGAGTAATTAAAAGTTCAGTGTAGTTGGAAAACGTCTAAATAACACTGTAATTCTGAATTTAGTTTAAAATTAAACTAATAATTTGTTTTGACACTATTAATATCGTAGCTAAACCCTCTAAACCTAACGCGAGAGCAAAACTTGTGTTTTAGAATTTGTCTTTTAACGTAGGAGCTTATTGCATGATTCAGGACTAGAAGTATCAAAATATCGTCGTGAAAGAGCTAATTGTATAAATGTTTTTTAATTAATACAAGGAGCATTGACTATCTGGACTTGCTAAGATTTTCTTCCATTTCAGATGGCGATTGGAAAGATCACTTCAGACCGCGATGCCATTAAGAAACAGTTTGCTCATCGTCAACATCTAGAACGGACGAGCATAACAAGCTACAGTGTAGCCCCATCTCGTCACAGATTAGAGAATTATTTAATTTGTATCGCTAACTCTGCCGTAAAGCTCGCGCTGACGTACACACGCTGGCGACTGGTGATCAATAGCTGCTTGTACATAAAGTGATCCAGTCGACATACAATATGAACTTCAAGCAAGTAAGTACTATCTTAAAATAACTTTGCTTGTTACTTCAAATTTGCCATAGTTTTGACGCGCCCATTAGAAATATCAGGGTGGAAGGGACATCGACGCACAAACGCTTACTACGTATCCAGTACATCATTCCAAACATAGAAATATATCATCGGATATTTTTTTTTCGGACACATTTTTTCCATACAATAATGCACTTTTGTAAGAAACAGCGAATTCTTTTTTAAATTACCGATGAAAAATTTCTGTGTTTATTTTGGAATGAAGTACTGAATACGTGGTAAGAGATTGTGCGTCGATGTCCTTTCCATCATTGTATAGGGTGACAATTTAGACCTTCAAGAAGGGTAACACACACGAACAGCTACCTTTTTTCACAATTAATTTGTAAAATACTATTAACATAATTCTGCCCTTCTTCTTATACTGTTTGCTCCTTTGATAGTCCAGAGGAGAAATGGACAAAATAGGATACTTTTTTACTGATCATTAAGCAGAAAAGCAAGCACCATTGTACATTTGTACCTAGTTTTTCGTTAAAGTCCCACAGGAGTGGCAGGACAGTCATGGTGAAAAGGAGTTTAGTGCCATGCATGGCTCAGAAAATTTGTAAGACATGGTTCCTACCTTATCGTGTCAAACAAACTTTGTTTGTTGTTGTTTATTTGCCACATCTGTTGCACGCCAGTTAGACAAAAGACCAAACAGACCAAAGGCTCTCACTTCTGCCTGTCAGTAAAATAGCAGAACTTTAAGGCTTAGCGCAGTCAAAAAGCAACAGCATTGCTTTGGTTTGGTCGAGTTCATAAGTATGCATCGTTCATAAATAAGTTTACAAAGCGTCAGAGCTGAACATAACAGATTTCAAGCTTAACTGTCGTGTCTAAAATGACGCAAGAGCATTCATTTTACTTCTGATTATGCAGAGGGAGCTTAATGCTTTTATTACCTCTAGAATTGAAGACCACGATGTCACGCAGTCCACCGCGGTCCTTCTGGAGTCCGTGATGCTACAGTACAAAGCGGCTGATCAACTGATAGATTGCTATGATGAGCGACATTAATGCCTCTCACAGTCAAAGATGTAAGTATATCCAATTTGTATCCTTAAATTTAAAATCAGAAATATATCAAATCCTGCGAAATATAAGTACCCCCAAATCAAGAATTCCCGTTTCTTCATATTTCATTTCGACCTAGTCTTAGGTCATACAATTTTTTTGTAAAGATTGCTTAGTCTACATTTCAGACGGAGATTCAAATGAGCACTGAAGGCCACGATGCCACCATACATATGTCTGACTGTCAGAACCTGGGAAGTTCCTGTGATTCGTAAGTGCCCAATTTTGAGTTTAAATAGCAGAATAAGCTGAAAGAAAGAAAGGAAAAGTATTTATTGGACTCACACAGAACTGAACTTGCACAAGTGTGCAAGCGTATGTAGCTCTGAGAGGTTCTAAGAATTATATTTCAGTTATTTACATCGCCATTACTGCCAAAGAATATAAATTGGCTATAAGAAATGCGGAGCGTTCACCGAATGCACGACATGTTCTATATAACTGTAAAAGAACGTAACATTAAAACTCTATGCAGAATAATTTTGTTTTATAGCAAAACTATCGTAATGGGTTACAGTTTTATATTGTTCAAAAATATTATGGACTGAAGTAGTGAAAAGGGCCGTATTACGCTTCGGTTTACTCAGAATGGTAATATGAATACAACTATATTCGATAAAATCTAGCGATTTGCATGGATGAATCGTTAATTTTTGCCATATTTTTTCAGACTCAAAAATGTCTTGCTCAGCAATAAACAAAACTCTACACTCTAGACGATAGATGGTTAACAGTTGAAGATCACCAGTGTCCAAAAAGGGACTCATCGTACGTATTTATATTACTTAATATTAGTTGGTTTAATTATCATAATTACACAGCTTATATGAAATGGCCATGTAATAGGTAAATATTTACAATAACCGGGCGAATGTAAAATGGCACAACAACATTACTTATTACAATTACAATGCATTAACTAATTGCATTATTTTCAAATAGAAGTGACAAATATCTTTACTCAAACTCAAAGTATTTGTCGGATAAGGCAGGATTTATTCCGTAACGCTTGTACATCATGGGGGCAGCAGATGTGTTTCGTGCAATGAAAACACACTGGGCGCGATACACTGTTTCTAGCAAAACTAACGAATTACTTGAGGTAACAACTTAACACAATAACACGGGTCACAATGAAACGGGTACAGTTCCAAGACGTCTCAACTCCGCCGCGATCAGACATTGACTGTCGCCCTCGCCTCGAGCTGAACATCAGGGCTCTGTAGAAGCACACTGTGGTGTGGGTAGACTTAAATTATTAGTAGGTCGCGTAATGTCACCACCGGCGTACTTGCGATTCATTTTATGTACTTTCTAACGACCGGCTCTATATTTATTTCAATTAAACCACTACAGGCACTTTTGAATTCTCAAAAACCAAGAATATTAACATAATTATCGTAATTTTGGATGCTCGTGTTAGCTTGTGAGCTATTTGTTTGTACTGCACCAGACAGGTATCGCTTCACCTTATGTTTAAGGTTATGAACAAAAAAATTAAAACAGAACTTTCTTGTGTGTCAGTCACAAAGATGTTTTTCGAGATTTTATCTCGGTAAAGCACGAACCGTAAAAATAGTACCACTAAAAAGAGCTCTCTATAAGGATTCTAAAAATACATTTTCTTATAATTTTAGTTAGCTCCCTTGAATTATATAGCTCAAATTTGCATAAAGTGGTCTGTTTAATAGGAAGGGAAAATAAAGCGGTTAGTGACACTGTTATAATCGGTGTTATAGTGTCGGTAGAAATATAACTAGAAGTACAAAATAATGGGCGCTCGTTACATAATTATGTTTCAGTGTTCTAAAGCAATTTATATTTTTATATTTTTTTTTTTTAAATTTTATAATATAATTTATTTATGTTACAATGTGCCTGTCTAAGGTTCAGCAAGTGAGACAGTTCAGTTTCGTGAACAGGATCCAAGCTAACGGCGGCGGTCAGGTCTCCAAGGAGACGGACCTCCGGATAATCAAAGTACCTTAGGACTTATTGTATTCTGAGAGCAATAGAATTGCTGTGTCTTTTTTAGGTATAACTAAGTCCACAATAACCAAGCGTCAGAGCTGTTCATGACAGATTTCAATCTATACTGTCGTTTCTGACATGACGCAAGAGCATTACTTTTATTTTTGATAATGCATAGAGAACTTAATGCATTATTTACGCATAGAAGTGACAAACTATCTTCATTAATAAAGGACCTACTTATAATTTTACTGAATAATGTTTAGCAAAGAATGTCTCGTTAATTTTAGGTCAAACGTTTATTGAAGACACCGATATCACACAGTCCACTGCGCTTCTTCTGGAGTTCGTGATGCTACAGAGCGAAGCGACTGATCGCCTGGAATGGACTGCTGTGACAAGCGGCATCAATGTTTCTCACAGTCAACGATGTGAGTATAACTAATTTATATCCCTTAAGTTAAGTATCAGGAATAGATCTAATACCAAATAATAAAAAAGTATAAAAAATAACAATAGTAAATAATTATTGTTATCATTTATATCCTTTATTCGTATTTATACATATAATTTACATTTTTAAATATTTTTATACAAAGTAACATAAAAAAAAACATTTAAAAATATAAAACATAGTAGCCCACCGGCATCAGGAACAGGGTCCGAGCTACCGGTGGTCAGGGTTCTTGAGAGAGGCACCTCCTAACGATACGCGCCGTATCCAGAAGTACTGCTTTCTGAATCAAGCCCTTGATCCAGCTGCCAAGCGAGAGCGACCTCAGATGTTGGTCGAGGCTATTGGCTATTAAGCCATTGGCCGACACGACTATCAGCATAATGACTGCTGTACTCACGTCCCACATGTCGACAACCTCGCGAGCCAGATCTAGATATTTTAATTGTTTATCTTTCTCTGCTTTCACGAGGTTCTCGTCATGCGGAACCGTTTTATCAACAATCATTGTTCGACGCTCCAATCGATCTATCACCACAATGTCAGGTTTATTGGCAACAATAGTCCTGTCAGTGACGATAGATCCATCCAAATACAACGTGATTATTATTTCCTTTATTTATATTTACACAAATTATTTACATTTTTAAATATTCCTTAAAAAACAATATAAAAACATTTAAAAATATAAAAAAATTGTAGCCCACCGGTATCGAGAACAGGGTCCAAGCTACCGGCAGTCAAGGCTCCAGAGAAAGGAACCTCCTAACAATACGAGGCGTGTCCAGAAGTACCGCTTTCTGAATCAAGCCCTTGATCCAGCTGCCTAACGAGAGCCTCCTCAGGTATTGGTCGAGGCTCTTGGCAATTAAGCCATGGGCTGATACGACTATCGGCACAATGATCGCCGAGTCCACATCCCACATGTCGACAACCTCGCGAGCCAAGTCAAGGTACTTGATTTTCTTATTTTTCTCGGCTTTCACGAGGTTTTCATCATGCGGGACCGTTATGTCAACAATCATTGCGCGCCGCTCTGATCGATCCACCACCACTATATCAGGCTAATTGGCTACAATAGTCCTGCCAGTGATGATGGATTGATCCCAGTACAATGTGATACTGCCATTTTCGAGAACTGGGTCGGGCACATACTTATAGTACGGCACTTCCGATTCCACAAGGTTGTATTTTAGAGCAAGTTGCTGATGGATAATCCTGGCTACAAGGTTGTGTCGATGCAAGTACTCTCCGTTAGCCAGACGAGAACACCCGGAGATAATGTGACGGATTGATTCGCCTGGACGGTGGCATGCCCGACATATGTCAACCGTACCGTCCTTCACAATAAATCTCCGGTAGTTATTCGTCATCATAACTTCATCCATAATTGCACAGACAAAACCTTCGGTTCGGAAAAAGCGTCCGTGAAGCTCCTTACTCTGCCATACCTCCATGCGGTCGTTAGTGTCAAGCACTACAGGTTTTTGCCAGTTCTCTTTAGCCAAGGAGAGCGGGGTGAGGCCCTTGTCCACCGCGACTACATCTCGGTGCATCCCCACGTCGGTTTCAAGGAAATATTCCCTGAGACTGCATATCTCGCGATTGTGGAGAGTCTTAGCGTTTAAGGGCATTACATGGCTCAAATTCCAAAAACAGCGTATGTTCAAAGAAATTTGTTGATGAATCCCTTCGTGCGTTTTCCATGTAAAAAATGTGTGGTATAGTTAAATTCATCACAAATAAATTGTATTGTTTAAAATTTTAATAAACCTTCTCAATTTTTTTTGGTTAATCGTAGAAAATAGGTCCTTTTTCAACCTTAATTGTAAATTATCTCTGTAACGGCTCAATAGATCGGCATGAATTTTGTAACAACAGATACGTAATAATATACTTAACAATCTGTATTGTTTTTTTTTCTGTTATATCGTTTAATATTTTTAAATAATAAATAAAAACCGAAATTTCGCGAAATGTGCGTGGCAAGCTCTGTGACGCATACTCGGGACCGCGATACGTCAGTGCCTTGACGGCTCTCGTGCCGGGTGGACTGCACGCGTGTTATTTTTTCCAAATAAAATACAAAAATGCACGTTTTTAATGATTTCTGAATGAAATAATATTGTAAATGGTATAGTTACAAATTTTTCGTAAAATAAGAATAGAAAATACGATTATGAAATATATTTAAACTAGTTTGTAATTTCGTTTTGTTGTTTGAACCTATCATAGAGTAATCCTGACAAGTGACAGCTATGCCTAAATCTACACTTCTATACAAATAAATCAAATTGAAATGTCTGTTTTTAATATCAAAATAACAGCTTTTTACTGAATGCATATGAAAATATATCCGGCACTTATAACAAAAACACATATTTTTTTAATTTTTGTCTTTCTGTCGGTCTATCTGTCTGTCTTTCTGTTTGTGCCGGCTAATCTCCGAAACGGCTGGACCGATTTCGACGGGACTTTTACTGGCACATAGCTGATGTTATAAGGTCTAACACAACAAGTAATCGGATGGACCTTTGAGTAAAAGTGCTTTATCTTATACCATTGAATTTTTAAGTTTAGATGTCATGGTTTTCCTTTCATTTAATTTATAATGT
The DNA here is from genome assembly GCA_905163415.1 of Noctua fimbriata. Classification (NCBI taxonomy): domain Eukaryota; kingdom Metazoa; phylum Arthropoda; class Insecta; order Lepidoptera; family Noctuidae; genus Noctua; species Noctua fimbriata. The sequence goes on from LR990921.1 coordinate 8,219,690, forward strand.
TTGTTAGAGAGATTTGATCCATAAATGATCGATTCATGTTATAAAAGTACAAGATGTTATTTTTTCGAATTTTAGTCGGTTCGACTCCCGAGTGTGGCAAGCGAATTTTCGAAAATCTTTGATTACAGATTTGTATCTTTTGAAAAATTAAGTAATGTTTCCTTTGAGTAAAATTTGCTATCTCCGGTATTTAGAGTACTTTCCCTCCAGGTGAGGTTGTCAAATTCCATCCTGTATATTATAGGCAATTCCGTGTGTTCCTGGAATTAAAGAATACGACCACCCCATAAATAAAAGGCGACTAAGGGAATATTTGACCTACAACGAAGACAGCTCTATGATACACTGGATAGTCCAGCAGGCCAAAAACACCTTTACCGGCTTGCTAGAGCTAGAGAGAGAAAGGCGAAGGATGTATGTCAGGTTAAATGCGTAAAAGACGAAGCTGGAATGGTTATTTCGGATTGTGAGAAAATTAAGGATAGGTGGAAGGGTTCTTTTGAAAGAGTGATGAATGAGGAGAATGACTGGAGTGATGTGCTTGAAAATAAACCAGCGAATGAGGGATTAGTGAGAAAGGTTAGTTTGGATGAAGTGAGGATTGCAGGAAATGGAATTAAGAATGGTAAGGCATTAGGACCGGACGGAATACTGGTAGAAGTATGGAAGTTATTTGTGATGGACGGTTTATTCTTCAGTAAACTGTTGACGGAAGAAGCGATTAATGGCGAATGGTGTAACAGTTAGCTGGTGCCCATTTTTAAAAACAAAGGTCATGTGGTGGAGTGCAACAATTATAGAGTAGAGGAATAGAGCTAATGGCACATAGTATGAAATGAGCTCGTGGCTAAATAATAACAGTCACTCGGATCGATCTTTAGGTTAAGCCGTGCTTACCTAGGTTGGTCTGTGGATAGGCGACCACCCATTAAATAACGAGTTTCCTTCGTGCCTCGGAAAGCACGTTAAGCCGTTGGTCCCGGCTGTCATTTGTAGATCTTTGACAGTCGTTACAGGTAGTCGGTCTTACCAAGGGGTATCGTATTATCAAGTACTAACTGGGTTGTGGAAGTCAGATAGGCAGTCGCTCCATGTAAAATACTGGTATTCAGCAGCATCCCGTTAGACTTAAAGCCGACCCTAACATAGTTGGGAAAAGGCTAGGCAGATGATGATGACACTTAGTATGAAAGTTTGGGACAAAGTTATTGAAAGGCGACTGAGAGAAGAGAGCCAAATTTCGCAGAACTAGTTCAGTTTTAAGCCTGGTCACGAAAAGACGGAAGCCATTTTCGCTATCCGCCAGCTGTGCGAGAAATACAGCCGTGCACATAAAAATTTGCACATGGTTTTTGTAGACCTCGAAAAGGCATACGACCGGGTACCCCGTGAGGTACCGTGAGGGAAGTATGTGCAGTTGATCCGCGCGATGTACAGTCGATGCAGTATTCAATTTAAGTCGGGTCTACAGACGGCAATACTTCAATGTGGTTTTCGGCTTGCACCGAGGGTCGGCTGGGGGTGATTGTTAAGGCTGTCGCAGTCATGCAGCGCATCAGGAATGTTTGGATGCACAGGGGGACAAATTCCAGGCCATTTTCCGCAAGCGGTGCACCGCCTTGCGCTGCAGAGCGCTAACAGCAGTGATGTTTAGTGACAGGCTGGACCGTCGAAATGGAATAATTAATTTGCAATGAGTAACAGACTGTTTTTAATGTTTTTCAGGTTCAAAAACGCCAGCCCATCAGCCGTTCCGTTTCCCTGACTACAATCACACACACACTGCCGGTTGTCTGCAAACAACTGCTTGCAAATAAAGTGGTCTTGTCGCCGAGCTGTGCGTTCTTACAAGTAAGTTAAACTAACTATTTACTTTGTTCATCGCTGCAAGGTGTATCACATGTATAATACTCCCCAGTATTATACATGTAAAGAGGCGAAGAGGCAAAAACTGTTAATAAAATCGCGTCGCAGAACCTCGCTTAGATTGTTCGTGCTATATCCTCGGCATAGATGCAATTCTGTGCCGAGGATATAAAGCACGAACAATCTACGAAAAGCTTTTTTTATGATGCACTGACGCTCAACATGTATTTAAAGTAAGTATTTCAATATTAAGATAGGCTCTCAGCAGTGAAGTTTACCTCAGACGCGCAAGACAATGGCTAACATAGTTAATACAAAGTGTTAGTAGAGGTATGCGCAATATTAATACTCGTAAGGGTGTCCTTTAGAAAGCAATCGCTTTTTAATGAGATATCAGAAAAGAGTTACATTTGATGAAACGTAATGTTGACCAATTGCATTGTTAGTGGGCAGAGTTAAACATATTTGTAAAGTGCTCATGACGATCTTTCCAGATTCCAAGTCGTCGGATGTCAGCCAGGCGCTGCTCGACAGCAGCAATCAGCTGGTAGCCTGACTGATGGCTTTATAACTTCGCAACATTATTAAGGTATATTAGCAACGAATTTTCCCATGTACAGACGCTAGTACATCAAGCTACTACAATCTGCCAAATTTCTTTAATAGGATTTCAACTTTATCGCTAAACCATTACGTTCAAGGTTGATTGGGTAAATTTAACAGTTTCGGGTAGCTCGATGTGCTGGCGTTTGTACAAAGTACATAAAACAAATAAAAAAACAAACAAAAAAAAGTAAAACAAAAAAAAGTTAAATTAAACAATTTGTTTCAATAACGGCGTAGTCTGGTCCAGATGTGATCTTGTCTGTTTCTGAGCTTTCAATTTTGTTCGATTATATTATGAACCTACTTAAAAAAAAAGAAAAAAGTACCCTTCTTGCTAAAATCACTGTGATTGACATGATAGATTCAACGTCACAAAAAAGTGAACGCAGCTGCAAGTGCTGGCACATTAGTCATTAGTCATTTATTCTAAACAAAAATCCATTTGTGTCGAATATAGGATACATACAATAATAATAATAATCAATAAAAGTTACAATCAATAATATAGTTAAAATGTCAAAAACAAAATAAGTAATATCAAGAACTTAGTTAAAATAAAATAAAAAAAAACAATTAGCCTAGTCAAAAAAAAAACAAACATTCAACTTAATTTAAAAAAAATAACATGTCAAGAATTAGACTTAAACTTATACAAATAAAGAAGTTACACTGTGGCATTATTTTTGTCCCTAAAAAACTCTTCTAAACTATAGTAGCACTTCGTCAATAGGAATGAGTTTAATTTTAATTTAAATATTCTTGGACTATTAATCATTTTTAGTTCTAATGGCAATTTATTGAAAATTTGTACAGACTGCACCTTGGAGCTATGTTTGACAACATTTAATTTTGGCTGCAAATAGTTAGGCAAATCTTTCCTGCGCGTTTCCACCCTAGTTTCCCTTTCTTCCTTTGTCTCGTATTTATCTAGGTTTTTTAGAAAACTACTTAGTAGAACCAAAATATAGAGACAAGGTACAGGTAGAATTTTTAATTTCACAAAATGCTCTCTACAAGATTCAGTCTGGTCTATGCGAAGAATAGTTCTGAGGGCTCTTTTTTGCATAACAAAGGCTGCATCCATATTGTATTTATAACTGTTCCCCCATAATTTAATACTGTACCTCAGCTTGGACTTAACTAAGGCAAAATAAACATCTCGTAATTGAGCAATGGTTAGTTCGTCCCTTAAACTTCTCAAGGCATAGCATGCACTGCTGAGAGTATTGGTGATTGCTTCCAGTTCTTGTTTCCAGCTTAAGAGCGCATCTATTTGTATCCCTAAAAATTTCAATTTTTGTACAATTTCCACTTTATTTCCCAATGAAGCTATTTTAATACTATCATTATTCCTGACGGTTGATTTGAATAGCAAACATTTAGTTTTCTCCACATTGAGTTTTAAATTGTTAGTGGAAAACCAATGTTCAAAAGCAGACAGTGCATGATTCACTTTATTTTCTAAGTCCCTTACAGAGATATCGTTCATAACGGCACTTGTGTCATCAGCAAAAATAACCATTTTGATGTCTGGTACTATCTTATACATATAGTTTGCTAAGTCATTAAGAAATATTATAAAAAATATTGGACCCAAGACTGAGCCCTGTGGAACTCCCTTTTGTACTCTAACAAGCTTAGATTTGTTAATTTTTTCATGACCGCTTTCAACTGACTTAATTTCGACGTACTGTGATCTGTTCTGTAAATAAGAACTGAAAAGCTTTAAGACATGATCTCTTATCCCATAGTGTTCTAGTTTTTCTAAAAGGATTTTATGTTCAACAGTATCGAAGGCAGAGCTAAGATCTAGGAATAGTCCTGCCACTTTTTCTTTATTGTTCAGTTTGCTAACCACATCATCCACTAGTGAGTCTATTGCATCAATGGTTCCTATGCTTCTTTGATACCCGAACTGTTGATAGCTAATGATATTGTGTTTATTCAAATGTTTGACAAGCCTATCTTTCATTACCTTTTCAAATATTTTAGAGAATACCGGTAATAGTGAAATGGGTCTATAGTTTTCCGCATCTAATTTAGAGCCTTTTTTGAATATGGGCAAAACACGAGCAATTTTATATTGCTCAGGAAAAACACATTGCTCAATACATTTGTTTAAAAAGTCAGCTATTGGCTCAGCTAATATGTCAATGTTATCCTTGATGATACTTATGGGTATTTCGTCATGACCGTGAGAATTTTTATTGTACATATTATTAACCATTTTGAAGATTTCTACGGGGGTTACTTGATCAAACAACATGTTATCGTCTACTCTAGCCATATTGTCGGTTAAGTATTTTTTAGCTAAGCTATGATCAGAAGACTTTAATGTAATTTTGTTGTCAAATTGGTCAGATAAAATGTTAGCTACGTCTATGGGGCTGTCATATATCTTATTATCTTGTTTAAGTATTATAATATCAGTGCTTTGTTTTTTATTAGAATTATGTCTACTATTCACTATTTTCCACATGGCTTTACTAGATTGAGGTGCTTGATCGATCTTTTTCCTAGTGTCGAGCTTTTTTGCACATCTTACTACCTTTCTAAATATCCTTAAGTAGTTTTCGCGATATTTTAAAATTGATTTATCACATCTTTTTTTATCAATAAGGCACAAAATGCGCTTGACTTTGCTGAATACTTTAACTCCTTTGCTAAACCAATAACTTTTTCCAGGCTTATTAAGATTAATTATAATTTGCTTTTTTTTAAAAGAATTATCATGTATTTCATTAAATTTTCTTATAAATGTATTTATGCCGAGATTCCAATCTATCTCTACTAATTTTTTCCTAAATTCCGCCTTATTTTAATTATTATATATTCTTTTTTTAATATACTTAAAATTACTTCTTTTTATTTCTTCTGTTACTTTTTTTACATTTATTGTGCAAAAAAGACCGGCGGCATGTCCATCTGATAATCCGTTGTGGTCAATATGGATATTGTTAACATTAGTATCTATTAGATTTGTCAATATATTGTCAATACATGACTCTGTGCCATTACGTATGAATGTTGTAGTGTCAAACAAGCATCTAAAATTGTAGCATGTGAGCAATGATAAAAATGATTTTCGGTATTTGTCATCTTTCATCAGATTAATATTGAAGTCGCCACAAATCAAACATTGTTTTTTGAAGAAGTGCTTCAATAGTTGTTCCAGCCTTTCAAGAAAACTATCAAAATTATTATTCACAGGAGTTCTATAGCAACAGACAATATTAGTATTAGATTCTAAATCTTTTAGTCCACATACCTCAAAATAATCTTGTTTATAGAGCTTTTTACAAATTTCTATGTCCTCTATTTGTCTGTCATCGCTTATAAGCACTAGTGTACCACCTCTTTTTTTGTTTATTCTTGTGTTGTAGGAAGCAAGTTTATAAGTAGTCATCTGTAATTGTGATATTTGGATTTCATTTAAAAAGTGTTCACTTATACAAATACAATTTACTTTTGATTTTAAGTCAATCTATTATAACACATGTGGCCGTTGGACTAGATGAAATTACAATTCGGTTCTGAATAGCTGGACGAAATCGAATTTAACGCGAACCTTCGCCATGGGTTAAAGCTAGTAATTAATAGACCTATTAACAAAACTAAATTTCAAATTTAAAAAACCCCCATCGCAACAAAGAAAAGCGAACAAACATTTGAAAAGTCAATAAAATGGCTGAGCCTGTCTTGATAAAACATGTCTAATTGTAATATACACATCATGCCCTTTCATTTGATACCCCACTTGGGTATATTTGAAAATATTCGATTTTTCATACCCACTTTCATCCCCCATATCTAGTAAATGTCTACACCGATTTTGATAAACGTATCTAACAACCATCGCCAAGAAATTAACTTACAAATAAATAAACTGCATCCAAATCGGTTCCTCGTTTAAGAGCTACGGTGCCAGTGACAGACACACACACACACACACATTGCGGTCAAACTTATAACACTCATCATTTTGCCTCGGGAGTTAAAAAGCATGTTGGACACATAAAATTATAAATTTATAGTTAGATTCTGCTATCTTCATTGATAGATTTTTAAGGAATAGATTTATTTGACGCAAAAATTACCTAAGCCTAAAAATCAATCATTGGCTGTAATCTTTTCAACTTCCCATAAAGTAAAATAAGCTCACGTATAATCTCTGCTTTCACAGATACTACGACATCTCTACAATCGACTTACAACTCCAGTTTGGGTTTCCAGTTTCCTCTGCTGTTGATCACTGCAACGACAAGAACGTCACTGCATCCACCTGAAGTTGTGTTGTCGAAGACAGAACATACGGCAGTAGTTTTAGTAGTGCGGAATCTGAAGACATCGTTCCGGGTTCGTTGAAACGGGCGTGCTTGCACCTACCACGACTTTTAAAGTACCAACAACACACCTAGCCGTAATTACATCGTCTGATAACTGTTCGTAATCGTCCGGCCGGTGTGTTGCTTCGCTTCGTTTTATTTCCCTCGTGTTTTTTCCTTTATTCTATCCCTATTAATATCCTCCTGACTGAAATTCAAACACGGCGCTGACTCTCAACAGAGACTAACCAAGAAGGTACGCAGGAGCCAAATCATGCCTACTCGAACATCTATTATATGCAGCATTCCTAATTTAAATATAAAACATAGTCTACTGCTGATCACTAGGGTTGCATGGATTGGCTTCCTGAATTCACTAAGGAAAAGTATGTCGTTTAAACTCAACATAAATTGTTGAAGTTTCAACTAAATGATGGGAGTGCGGAAGTCGAACCAGTTTTCCATACAAGTTCAGCATACTCAAAAGCTATATTGTATACTTCTATAAAATGCAAAAAGATGGAGAGACGAAGAAAAACCTCTAATAGATATTACGAAACCAATTATTTGGTAAAAAATGCTATTCTGCCTGTATTTAGCTGTATGTAAGGTCACGGAGACTGTATGGTGGCAAGAAGTCGGAATTTAATAAAAGTAAGTTATGAAACTTTTGAACGGCTAAGACAAAGTTAGAAAAGCAGCAGCTAGAGAAACAGTCAAGATATTATGAAAATCAAAACAACCGACTTAGAGATTCAATTAATTTATAAACTAAATAAACTTTAACCGTGGGAGCATCGTAGGTGATCGGCCTGAACAATAATTATTTAATATTAAACATTTTGAAAATATCTTAGGGTGGTGGAAGCGCCAGGCTAGCCCGTTAAATTCAAATATTGTTGCGTTTTTTGCAATTTGCAGGTCAGTGTCAGGTATGTTTATGAAAAATTTTTTCATGAAATAGTTATTGAATGGGGTTAAATGAACTAAAAGGGTTGTATTCATGATTTAAATAATTATAATTCTGTAACTACATACGTGTTACTTACGCGACACATTTTTCATCAACATATAACCTGAGACTGACCTGCAAGTTGAAAATAACTTAACGAAATTTGAATTTCGCGGGCTACACTGGCGCATCAAACTTATAACTCAAAGTGGTGTATTACCGTGTCAGCCACACGGTAATAAACCACTTTGAGTTATAAGTACTAATAGTTAGTGAGCAAAGCCAGATAAGAATTGGCCGTTTGTATTGTAGGTAAATGTTTCAGTCGTAGCAATACGAGAATATATGCGGTGGCTCGCAGAATTCCGGATCGTTAGCGTAACTCAGTCTTCGCTAACGATCCGAACACGATCGGAACGTTAGCGTAGACGGAGTTAAAAGCCTCGACCGAACACTCCCTCTAAGGGAATTTGTGGTCTGCTCATGTTCGGCTCGCCTAGCATAGACGCAGCTTTGAAGTATATTGTTTCCGGAGCTACGAGGTGCACATCATCATCATCATCTGCCAAGCCTTTTCCCAACTACAACAATAACAACTATGTTTTGGAAAGCAACCAGTCAATCCGAGTAGAGCAGAATACCAGAATTTTCCATGGAGCGAATGCCAATTAACCTCCACAACCGTTAGTACTGTATAATACAATACCCCCTGGTTTTCGTACTTTCGGGACACAAGTAACTGTAACTACTGTCATAGATGGTTCAAATAGTTCCGAGAACTAGCAGGTTAGCGTGATTTGCGATGTGCATCTTAATAGAGCGCCCATTTTAAAAATCCTTGCGAAACGCAATAAGACTAAAGGTCATGGCACATTATACCGGCACCGCAACTGCACAGCTGCAGCTCGGCGTCGCCTCGAATTTAGGCTACGGCTAGTCGCCAGCGCGCTAACTACGCGTCGTCCGCGAGGTGCATGCTCGCAGTCCGCCTGCTGGCCGCGTGGTGCAAGCTTGCTGTCACCGCGAACACAATTATTATATAGCATTTCTGATCGACGTTGTTTCGCTGGCGACTCGGAGTCGGCGCGCAATAAGCACGCTGTCAGCGCGCTATAAGCACGCGGTCCGCTCACTAAGGCCTGAAACTGCGTAAAGCGGAGGCTCGCGCGGTTTCATACAGAAGTGCACCGCGCGGGTCTCCGCAACGGAGCACTTTGTATGGAACCGCGCAAGCGTCCGCTTTACGCAGTTTCAAGCCTAACAGCGCGCGAGCTGTGAGTCGAGCAGTATGGTAGCGGCAAGCGCGCTGACTGCCCGCCGTTGGCTTTTTTATATTTACATTATAAAAAATGACAAGTTAATTGCTGGGTTGGAGCGGTGCCGTTTCGGTGCCGGTATAGTATGCCATGACCTTTATAGGGAAATTAGTTAAAAATAGTAAAAACTTAAGTTAAGCAAAGCCATGAATTTTTTAAACGTGAATTAAAACTGTTAAGATTAAATAACTTGGGCCCTCAATCCAGATGCAAGCATAAAGTGGTATAGCCTAAAAAATGTCGAAAAATACTATCTCCAGGTTAATAATTTTCTTAAATATTTTAAGAAATTCCCAAATCTGTAGAATATGACATTACAGATTTATGGCGGTATATCTAGGGCCCTTAATTGATTGATTTGCGTGGCATGGAGGAAATTCGGTAGGTACCTATATAATAGGTGGTCACTCATCCACGTACTGACCTTGGCAAGCGAGGCTTAACCTTGAAAATCGACCCATGGGGCTGTTATTATTTAGCCACGAACTCCTCAAGGTTTATATCGAGATGGATTATGCACATAACTTATGTAAGTATCGTTTCTTTGACCCAAATCATCTAAGGTTCACATGGTGGATGGTTCACATGATCCATTTTTCACATGTCTATGGTTTAAATATGCGGTTGTCATCGATCCAAGTATAAAAATTGTAAAATTTAACACAGGATGCGGCTGTGTGATAACAGCATTCATCACAAGACAGACCATAATAAATGACCCATAGACAATTTATACCATGGACATGTTAACCCAAATGTCAAGCGCAGTGCCGGCAGAGAGCTGACAATCCGCTGCCACCATTGTGACAGCAGCAAAAAAGAACTCATGGCTAGCAGTAGCTGCCTTTGCTGAACATGTAATGGCAGCGAAGGAGGCAGCAGAAAGGGAGAGGGAGATATCCTCAACTCTGCCTATCCCCGCTCTTAGATCTGGGCGTAAGCCCTCATTCACCTCCCATAAAATGGCCTGCTGGCGATGGACTTGGGGAAGTCCGTCGTCTAAGCAAATAGGCCCGAGTTGGCGACGCGTGGCGTTTCCGCGCGCCTCTCACATGACATAACAGGGTGAGGACTACTAGCTCACTCATGCAAGTTTGTACCCGTACCCCAGAAAGAAGTCACGAGGAGGAACACCGTGCCGTTTTAGTCAGTAGGAGTCTGACAGACAGATGGATGCCCTCCGCCAGCCCCACAGCGGAGGACATATATTGAGTATTACCAAACGAAAAAAAAAGTGTCATGCGCAGTATGCTATCGCTAAATCATCATCATCTGCCTAGCCTTTTCCCAACTATATTGGGGTCGGCTTCCAGTCTAACCGGATGCAGCTGAATACCAGTATTTTACAAGCTATCGCTAAATAATTTTACTAAATTGTTTCAATTGTGTATCACAGTTGGAACCTGAAACTGCATTTGCGGACCGCAGGGGGCATGATGCTGCTTGTCTTCCTTGGTGTTACTCTGAGCATCAATTACAGATCATCGATGATGGCAACCACGACAAGTGACAACATTGTATCGTCCAGTCATAAACGAGAGGTAAGCCTTCATGCAATTTGCTTTACTCTTGAGAAAATTTACTTTAAATTTATCACAGTAGTTGTCCCAGAGGCTTCATCTTTATGAATGTAGTAAATAATTTCACAGAAATCCAATAGTGGAATAAAAAAATTAAAATCTTGTGTTGTTATCTAAATCAATTCATGGCATACCGTCTGGTTATTCAATCGTACCGTGTTTGAAATTGCAAGATATTTAAATGAACTACGCTAAATAGTGTAAACAGAAGTTTCTTTTGCTTAGGGATACGGACTTCAGAATGAAATAGTTCAGCAATTCTGTCAAAACATAGTAATAAAGACTGTCTTTGTTGTTTATCAGGTGAACCAGAAGAGATGTTCCATTGAAGACCCCGACATCGACACAGCGCCGATGGTCGCATAGCGCATTAGGCAAACAGTCGTGGTATGTATATTTTTTTTGTTTATTTAATAACATGTCGTGATGTTGATTGACATTAAAAAAGTTAGAACTTATACTAGTAAGACGTTTCATAATATAATTGTTGTTGACACACGACATCTCCCGTAGATGTCGTGTGTCATCAACAATTATAAGTTTGTCTTCATCAAACAGTAATTCTAAACATCCGTTTTTTAACGCGATGCTGCTTTCATGTCATATAAGTCCCAAGGCTACTAGACGTTACTTATAAGTAATCGAAGTAAAAGACGTTCTGATTACCAAACTGTGCGAGATCGAGTAGTGTTAGTAAGTAATGTTTACGTTTCCATACCTGCAAGCTTGGGCCGACGGCCAAGGTACTAGGCGCTAAAGTAACGTAATAACGTGCTCACTTTTCATTAAGTTTATTGCTGATTTTAAAGTATTTTAATTAATTTGAATAATATTATAACAATATTATTCAAATTCAATAATCAATAAACATCACTGCCAGTTAGTTTCCGTCTGTGGTAATTTCTGCAAGATGCTTTAAAGTTTGCAAAAATATCGTAATCTTACTTATAGCCTGAATCTCCATTATTACATTATGACTTCGGTTATTGTCCCACTCGATCGTACTACCTGGATAAAAAGTGTCCTATGTGTTAATCCAGGCTATAGACGCAGTAGTTTTTGCGTGAAAAAGTAACAAACATCCATCCATCCAAATTCCAATATTATAGTAGGATTGAAGAGTGTAAAAGGTAGGTAAAAGCCAGCCCTTGGGTCACGGGAAGCGTTAACTAGACGTTTAAAATTTTCCCTAAAAAAGCTGTGATTACTATGTCTTCACGGCCCCGGAGTTTCAACCGGAAACGGTTGGAAAATATAGTTTCCACTAAGGTTTGTTTACGCCGCTTGAGGATCTTTGCAGCCGCAGCGGCAGCGCCAGCACAGCACGATGAGCTTGGAAGATGTGAGGGCGCAAGCTGACAGTACACTACAGATGTACATACATCATCATCATCATTTCAGCCGAAAGACGTCCACTGCTGGACATGGGCCTCCCTAAGTGTCGCCACATTGACCGGTCCCGTGCGACTCGCATCCAGTGGATCCCTGCATTCTTCACCAAGTCATCGGTCTACCTAGTGGGAGGCCTTCCAACGCAACGTCTTCCGGTTTGCGCTCGCCACTCCAGAACTTTTCGGCCCCATCGGCCATCCGTTCTAGAGCAATGTGCCCTGCCCACTGCCACTTAAGTTTGGCTATTCTTCGGGCTACGGCGGTAACTTTGGTTCTCTCGCGGATGTCCTCATTTCTGATTTGATCACGCAAGGAAACTTCCAGCATAGCCCTCTCCATTGCCCTTTGGATGACATTAAGCCTTCTGATGAGACCCATTGTGAGCGACCACGTTTCAGACCCTTATGTAATCACTGGCAACATACACTGGTCATAGACTTTCGTCTTGAGACACTGCAGTAAGTTGGACGAGAAGATAACCCGCAACTTCCCGAATGCTGCCCAGCCGAGTCGGATTCGACGATTGACCTCTTTCTCGAAGTTAGACCTACCTAACTGGACCGTTTGTCCCAGGTAGACATAATCGTCTACAACTTTCAGTGTAGAGTCTCCGATCTTGATAGGAGTGGGTGTTACATGGGCATTCAACATGACTTTGGTTTCGTCCATGTTCATTTTAAGACCCACTCTTTCGGAAGCTCTACTGTGGTCATCGAGCATTGTACTGAGGTAGTCCATGGTCTCAGCCATGACCACTATATCGTCGGCCAACCGAAGGTGAGAGATGTACTCGCCATTGACGTTGATGACTAGCCCTCTCCAGTCCAGAACCTTGAAGACATACTCCAGTGCAGCGGTGAACAGTTTCGGAGGTATGACGTCGTCTCTTTGTCTCACACCTCGCTGCAGAAGGATAGGTTCTGAGGTCTGGTCCTGAAGTCGGACTGACATGGTGGCGTTTTTGTACAAACACTTCAACACCTCAATGTACCGATAGTCGATTTTACACCGTTGGAGAGTCTGCAGTACAGCCCAAGTCTCTATCGAATCGAAAGCTTTCTCGTAGTCCACAAACGCTAAACAGAGAGGCAGGTTATACTTTTCGGTCTTCTTGACTCTTGAAAACAACTTGTAGACATGGCTTAGAAGTGAGATGGGCCTATAGTTCTTCAGCCGGGCATTGTTGCCCTTTTTGAAGAAGAGTCCCACCACACCCCTGCACCATGCCTGTGGCTTTTTCCCCTCGAGTATGACGGAATTAAACAGCTTTTGAAGGGTCTTAAGTACAGGTTTCCCACCCGCCTTCAGGAGTTCGGCCGTAATTCCATCATCGCCCTGTGCCGCAGTTTTTAAGCTGTTTCAGAGCCATCCTAATCTCGTACAGGCTGACATCCGGAATGTTTTCGGTATAGTGTCGGGTCAGTCTAGCTCTTGGGTTGTCAGCTAGATTTGCAACGGGTTTACTGGTTGAAGTGTATAACGGCCCTTAAAAAATTTCGATCTCCCTCAGCAGCTCCGTTTTGGCGGATACAATCCTGCCATCGTCGGTCTTCAGTTTCGTGAGCTGGCTCTGCCCAATAGCCAGTTCTCTTGAAAATACCTTGGAACCTTTATCCCGTTAAATAGCGTCTTAAATACGCTCGGTATTAAAGCGACGGAGGTAGCTCTTCAAGGATTTAGACACACCTCGTCTGAAGACTGCAGGATCATCTCACGCCGCTCCTGCATGAGCTCGAGAGTATGATCAGAGAGTCTTTTGTTCTTATGTGCACGACGTGTCATAAAGAACTTAGACCCAGTCGTATGGACAGTTTCCACGAACCCATCGTTGTATCCGTCCTAGGCACTCGAAACGATTCTGGAGTTCAATCTGAAAGTTCTCGGGGTTTTGGATCTGGATCTGTATTGGACGGAGCTTAGACTTCATCAGTTGAGACCTTTGAAGCTTGATATTGATGTTCAATGTGCCTCTTACCATGCGGTGATCGCTCCCGGTTTTCACCGAATTGATCAAAGAGACATCATTGAACATTTGCTTATTGGTTGACATGATCAAGTTAGTTGCACCATCTGGACTCTGCCAGGTCCACTTCCTGTTCTCACGCTTTTTGAAGAAGGAGTTCATCATATAGAGGCCCTCCTTCTCCATAAAACTAGCCAGTTGGTGACACTGGTGGTTCCAACGTCCAACTCCAAATTGACCCACCTACAGCTCATCCCCTTCTCGTTTGCCCAGTTTCGCTTTGAAGTCCCCCATGACAACGGTGAAGTGTATTTTGAAACCATGCAGGGCTTTGGTAATAACCTCATACATGGTCTCCACTTCGTCGTCGGGGTGTGCCGAGGAGGTCTTGAGGATATCCTGAGTATAAGGTACGCCACCCTGGTCGACACACTCTCGATCTTCACCACGTTATTCACGAGGGACTTGGGGACGATAAACCCAACACCACCCTGGGACTGCCGGTCACCCTCTCGGAAATATAGCAGGCTGCCGGATTTCAGGATTATTGTGTCCGCCCCCTCTCTTCGGACTTCAGATAATCCCACAATACTCCATCGCAGCCTGCTCATTCCTCTTCGAGTTCCGTTATCTTCTCGTCGGTACGGAGTGTACGCGTGTTGTATGTTGCCAAGTCAAGTTGTCGGTATAGGCAGCCTGATCCCTTCCGGAGATTCTTCGCACTCCTTTCCACGCCGTAACCTCGACCGCTACCATAATCGAGGGTAAGTAGTGGGTAGTTGTGTTCGTCGGATTTTAATGCACTTATAATGAACTATGAATAGAGCTGACCGAAAACTTAGTTTTATCCTCACTTAATCCTAAATAGTGAATTTATACCTAACTCAATGTTTACCCGACTGCCAAAGAAGGGTTAAGTTTTTCGCGCGTATCTTTTCTGCTTGTTTTTTGTAAATTGCTTATACCTCGTATGTTCCAATTGGCTGGATGGATTTCGACAATTTAGGTAGTAGGGTATCAAAAGGAAGGAAATTAAAAGGACATTACAAATACATATATATATACAAATTGGTTGGTGCTGTTCCGCACCCTGCGTACCAGTGATAAGCATCTCTTACGCATTACTATATAAAAGCAATCTACGCGGGCTTCTGCAAACATGCCTGAAGCACTACAGAAACGCGGCAACCCCATCAGCACCCTAAACGCGTTGTTATATTGAACTCGAAGGGCGCTGTTTGCCTCAAAATGCCTGTAAGTGAGCCCACAGGCTACAGTATTGATTATACTTTGTCTTTTTTTATTTTATGTGCTTTCGTTGTTTCGTAATGACCGGTGAACCGACGATAACTATCTTTTTAAATATGAGTTGCAGCGCTCAGCGAGGCCTTTCATGGAACTGCCTATGGAACACCCCACTGCACGCTACAAGAAATGCTCCTCTGAATTTGCGACCATTTTTAGTACATTTTTATAAATCATCAAAAATATTAGGACTGAAAGTGAAAGTGCATATTTTTTAAATTTAGGTGTAGTATTTCAAAACAAAATGAATTTTAACTTACATATGTCTCTTTCTCTCTCATGTAGGACCTGAAAACAGGAAAACAACATTTTAAAGTAGGTATATTTAAAGTAGAAGACACGAGCGTTTAAGCTTCAGATGTCTGCCCTCTACACCGTATATTATATGTGCGTAAATTTGTGAGGATGTATGGATGTCTAGATGTATGGATGTTTGTTACTCTTTCACACAAGAACCGCAGAACGGATTTGGATGAAATTTTGCACACAGAACGTTTATAACCTGGATACTTTTATCCGGGTAGTACGATTCCGTGGGACAATTCCAAGTGGGCAAAGCCTTGGGCATAAGCTAGTTTAGAATAACCCTGTCACTCAGACAAGCACAACACACACCTAACACATAACAAGACACCGTCCTGAGTAGTGCCTACATGTGAATTTCCCTCACAAATATCTATCTTTCAGTTTTTCTATGACAGTCATGATAACTGCCTTTTAAAAAGGAGGTTATCCATTAGACCCGTATGTACGTAATATTGTTGAAAACGCACAATATTGATGAATTTTTAGTCTTATGGGCTTCTAAAAACGTGTGTCAAAAATCAAACTCGGTTCAGTAGCTTCTGTAAACATTTCTTGCTGAGCACAGGGGACTTGTTTTAAAAGTTTTGGGGCTCTGGCTCATTGATTGGGAGACCAGCAAGCGTCATTTAAATAGCTAATTTAAAAAAAATAAACTTAAATTTTAAAAAACGCCTATCACAACAAAGAAAAACGAACAGACATTTAAAAAGTCAATAAAATGGCTGAGCTGGTTTTGATAAAACATGTCTAATTGTAATATACACATCATGTCCTTTCATTTGATACTCCACTTGGGTATATTTGAAAATATTCAATTCTTCATACCGACTTTCATACCCAATAACTAGTAAATGGCTTCACCGATTTTGATAAAAACGTATTTAAGAACCATTGCCAAGAAACTAGCTTTCATATAAAAAGAAACTGCATCTAAATCGGTTCACTCGTTTAAGAGCTACGGTACCAGAGACAGACACACACACACACATTGTGGTCAAACTTATAACACCCCTCTTTTTGCGTCGGGGGTTAAAAATGAGCCAGACAAAAAAACAAACAAACAAAAGTCACCGAACTGCCTAGGTAGCAATAACAATAATTAACAGTCTGTTGAAGGTCAGAGGGCTTTAACTAGCGAGGTACATCATTCTGATAGTGACATGAGTAAAACAATAAGTAAACAGTAACTTGCTAAACAATCACATTCAACTTGGTTCTACTGTTGTTTATACTAAATTTAGTAATAGAAGAATTATAATAGTTAAAGTCATCTTATTCCACATAGTCTCGTTGGTACACCTCTGCCGTACCCATTGGGGATTACAGTCGTGATGGTTAGTGTCGTACCAAAGGTTTCTATGGTGACACGGGAAAATCCGCTATCGGAAAGCGTGGCCCGCCATCGCCCCCACTGCTGGGCGCGGGAGGGCCCGCTATACTTCGCAGACAACTTCATTACGTGTTAGTACGATTCCTTCGCTCGCTACGCACGGCGCGTCTCATTGCTTTTTCGCAATATCTCTTGTTTAGGTAAGTTAAAAACAATTATAAACATTTTTTCTTAATATAACAAAGGCTCCTGGAGTTTTTGAATAAGTTTGGGCCTTGAAAAACGTTGTCTCAATCACTAATACGGCAAACTTGTTGAGTAAAGCTCCACGTGTCTTGTTACGGCCGTGTCCTACCTATATTATTGTACACGATCAATATTTACGACAAAACATAATAACTCGCAGACAAGTTAGGCAAGAGACAAGTTAGTAAGGCAGATATAGCATTGTCTCTAGCACTCGAAAATGCTGCAACGTGTTTATCATTTTACTTAGTAGTAAACAAAGCTATGGTTAAATGGTTTTATCTTACATTTAGTATTCATTTCATTAAGCGTAGTAAAAGAAATCTTCATCGTTTAATTTCCTCTGAAGTAAATGCACCAGTCTATATCGACCCACGATGGTTCCTCCCATAGGTCCAAAAAAATCAAAAAAAATCAATCAATCAAATCAATCCAAAAAAATTATTGTCAAAATATGAGTCATTGTTTATGTATTTCATTACCCTTATAAACAACCTACCGAAAGTATAAATATGTAATCCCTTTTAATATTTTATCGCTTATTAATTGACGTTGGAAAGGAACGCACATCGAAATTGTTGCACCCTCGTACGTGGGGATTTAGTTTTTTCAACCAGATGCATCTATTTTCTTTTGTTAATTATGCTAGCGATGATATTATATTACGATAACGCATGTAGTCGAGTGCAATTAGACAATAAGGTGGAATGAAGTTTATAGTGGTCGGATTTTCGTGCGGCTTTTCTTATTGAGTTCCTGGAGGAGTGGACAAAAAATTTAAAATAATAAATATTTTTTTAATTTCTTCTCCACTCCTCCAGGAACTCAATAAGAAAAGTCCCATGAAAATCCGACCACTATAAACTTCATTCCACCTTTTGGATATTTTTTGTCTAATTGCACTCGCCTAATGTAACAGTTATAACATAATACAGTGCCCTTAGAAATGAATGAATATAAGGTTTTAATACTATAACAAACTAATAAGGATAGGTAAACTTTCACACACTGAACTTTGACTTAAAGTTTGTGCTTTTTTAAAGTGAGCATTAATGTTCGCACTGTTACTGTTAGCCTGCCTCATCCCACTACTGGGCAAAGGCAGAGCTCCATGGCTTCCAAATCTTTCGATTTACGACAAATTTTAGTACTATTATTTAAAATTTTAAGATCTACCACCATAATATTATGCAAATATTACTAAAAGAAAATACAAAGGAAAATTTTATGAATACAGAATTTTGTTACTTCTGTTCATAATTCTTTGTGGAATTAAGCTTTTTTATCAACTTTTTTGATCTGTGCAATTATACAGGAAAAACCTGAGTTGTTTGATGCCTAGCTAAATAAACAAAATATACCTATTTAAAATAATTGTGTTTGTTCTAAAAATAATCTACAAATTAGGTTTTCTACATGTTTTTTTTATCTTTTTCTTTACACAACTAGAACTTAATGAGTAAATTAATAGTGTATATTGTACCTTAAAATACACTAACTATATCTCAACTTATTAGTTCATGACATTTTCATTTTCTGCAAAAATAATATAAGTACCGGCCAAATCGAGCTTACGTGCACAACTGCGCATACAAATATGCATTAAAAAATCTCTGACAGCTGTCCAGTTCATTTTAAATGAATTCATCATTCTGGTTTCTACGATTAAACTGATCTGAAGCATTGTTAGTGGCATAACGTATTATTTGGTCATACTAATTTCACAATGTTGAATAGTCCCCTATTCATCAATTTGTGAATGCAAATTACATGGTCGAATAAATAATAACATTAAAAAGAGCTTTATAATTTCGCTATAATATTAGAGTAAATTAGCAACGGATTTTCCCATGTACAATAAATTCTTTTGTGTAAAACTGGTTTCTGTAACGGCGTAGTCTGGCGGTCCAGATGTGATCTTGATTGTTCTGAGAGAGAGGCAGCTTTCAACATTTTTCGATTATATGTAACTACTTACAAACAACAGCACAAAAAGTGTCCCTCATGCTAAAATTTCCCTGATTGACATGCTAGGATCACGTTACAAAGAGTTGAACGCAGCTGCAAGTCTCAAGGCTAGCGCGTGTGCCCGTTGAACTGGATGCGCCAGGGCGGCCCTGTTCACTACTCAATAAATCACTGTCGCCAGTTCGAGATCAAACTTTCCACCGGCATGACGGTCTCTGCTGCCTTCTTTAGTCTACTTGAATTGGTGTCAAACAGTATTTTTCTTCAATATTGAGAACGTCTACCGACTTTATATTGTGGTGTATAAAACAGCCTTGGTTCTAACAGAAGGTTAGTGAGCGAAAAAGCGCTTTTCTTTTCTGATTTTGTAAGACTCCGAAAGGTTAAACTATTTCGTGCTTTGTGTGTACCTTTTCAAGATTATTCAGGTTTTAAGGTGGAGGCCTTGCGATATTATAAGACTTTTTGACTTGCATCTTTATAATACTAGCTGACCCAATTTTTTTCAACCAGATGCATCTTATTTTCATTATTAGGTACCTATGTTTGAGTCGCACATGTATTCTTAATACTACTTTCTTTTGTTAATTAATGATATAATATAACGCAAGTAACACAACACAGCAACAGTTATAATATAATACTGCTCTAAGTATTGCAAACATTTGAACTAATTCAAAATAAAGTTCATTTTTAGAATTGAATATAAGGTTTTCATAATATAAAAAAAAACAAACTAATAGGTAAATTTTCACACACTGAACTTTGACTTAAAGTTAATGTTTCATAGGATTGGGACCTTTGTTCATATGCTATAATATTCAAATTCAAATTGAGAGCTAGCGTTTCATCCGAATAATTATAAACATTAACCAGTGATAGCCTACTAGTGGTCTGACCGTCGGACTGCCAAGTTATAGATCTCGAGGTAGCACCCAAAACCTCTTTTTTTCGGATTCTTGTGCTTATTGTATAATTATAACTTGCTTCGGTGAAGGCAAACATATAATACTACCCACCCGCCAATGCTTTAAACTGTTTATACAAACCTTCGGAACAAATTCTTCAAACTTAAAATATGATGGTTATATGATGGATATATGTAGGTACAGTTGAACTGTACAGGTAAACCGGTGTGTGTGTGTTGCAAAACTGTGCAGGTGACAGGAGTTACTATGCAGGTAAACCTGTCAGGTACACCCTAGCGTCTCTTTCTAGTTTAAGTTATTTGCTATGACAATCAAATTATTGTTAGCGTACTTCGAATGCCTCACAGCTGTGCAAAAGGTTCCCATTTTGTCGTCTACGATTACTGTGCGCCAGGCACGTAATCTTTAAAACAATTTTCTTTGGTTAATTATGCGGGCGATGAAGAGCTCGGGCTTAATAATAACAGCCGCTTGGGTCGATCTTCAAGTTGAGCCGTTTAATTACATAATTACAGAGTTTCCTCCGTACCTCGGTAAGCACGTTTAAAGGGTGCCTGTCCACCGGAGCGAAGCGAGGCTGCGGAGCGGAGAAACGGAGAAATATTAACCAATAGGATTGCCAATAACCTCCGCTCCACTCCAGTATGCGTATTCTTGGTTAATATTTCTCCGTTTCTCCGCTCTGCAGCCTTGCTCCGCTCCGGTGGTAAGGCAGCCTAAGCCGTTGGTCCCTTCTGTGAAATTGTAGATCTTAGACAGTCGTTACAGGTAGTCAGTGGCCCGAAAGTCTGATAACCAGTCGTAACAATGGGTATAGTATTACCCACCACTAACTGGGTTGTAGAGGTCACATAGGCAGTCACTCCATGTAAAATATTCTTTGCTTTTGTGCATCTGGTGAGACTGAAAGACGACCCTAACATATTTGGGAAAAAGCTAGGCAGATAATAATCACTGGTTACATCATCGAACAATTTTATTTTATTTTATTTTAATATTAATATTCGTTTTAATACAAAAGTATTTATATTAGTTACCTAAAGATACCAAAGGAAATATCAGAATATAAAACAGAAAATTTGGAAACCAAAAAGAAATTTAAATACAGTTGATGAAAAAATGACGCCTGTCAACGGCGTCGTCAAAAATGTCAAGCACTGAAAATTACATATAAGATACAAGATGATAACCGAAAAATGATTACGAGAGCAGCCTACCGACGCGCACGCCTACCACCTCCGGACCCGTCGCTCAGCTCCGCCTCGCCGCCGCCGGAATCCAGCCCCATCGTGAGTGCTGTGACACCGGCAGTGGCAGTTGCGTCGAGCTCGAGCGACGAGTATTTCTCTCCGCCGACGTCGCCAACACCTGTACGTCGGCAGGGGAGAGGCCGGCCACCGAGAAGCTTGGGACTTAGGGGCAATCCGGCCCCGAGCCGGGTCCCCGCTGCCGGTGGTTGTGTGCAGCGCATGAGATGGACTCATTCCATTAACGAGAACGTCATGCGCGCATACTACGGGTCTACAGAGGGGGGAACTAACCTCACTGCGTACCGTGTTGGGATGCTGTCTCTGTTCCAGGTACTTGAACCAACCGTCAACGTTTCGGCCCAACGACTGTCGGATCAGGTGCGGGTCATCCAACGCAATCACATGTTGGACGACGCCGTACTTGATAGGCTGCGCTCAGAGGTACTGAGCAACCGTATCGTTTTAACTCCGGCACAAACCGCGGTGCAAGCGTCAGTTATTGACGCAACCCCGCCGCGGTTCAACCCAGCTGTTGTAGAGGAAGATGATAGGGTTGCTGTGGTAAGTAGCCAGTGCAACGACCGATTGAGGAGCGCTCTGGAAGATGCGCTTCGTGAATATCGATCCACTCCTACCGAACTTAGGCCCCGATTACCACGGTTACCCATGCATAATAAAAATAGGGCGCTGGTGTGTGCCTTGGACTCGCAACTCGAGAATATATTCGAGAGTAGCGAGAACCTCGTTGATACACACTCGATCCTGTACTGTGGGGCTGTTGCGGCATGTCGTTTAGCTAACGTCAAGTTCTCAAATTGTGACGTAGCTACTCGACCAAAACCAGCTGTACCAGCCTGGCAGCGCAGGATCGAGCGCCGCATCGACGGGGCCAGGGTACTCATCGGCAAACTACACTGCTTCAGGGAGGGCAATACACGACCACGTGTGATGCGCTTTGTGAGGCGGGCATTCTCGGGGACTGGAATCAGTCCTCAAGAATACATGTCCCGTGTCACAGAGCGCATCGACTTCCTGAAGCAGAAAGTTTATGCATGGGCGAACCGTATTCGGAGGTATAAGCGGCGGGTTGATCGGTACTCACAGAATCGCATGTTCCAGAGTGATGAGAGGTGGGTATACAGAGCTTGGGAGCGACCCGAGCTAAATATGACAGACGTGTGCCGCCCGGATGATGCTGCTACGAGTTCTTTCTGGCGCAGCATCTGGTCGGTGCCCGTCTGTCATACTGAGGCTGACTGGATGCGTGATGTCGAACGAGTGTGTGAACCTATCCCAGAAATGGAGCCAATTTTGATTACACCTTTAGATATAGCCAGAGCAGTTCGTCCGTTACCGAACTGGAAGTCACCGGGACCGGACGGACTGCACAACTTCTGGCTCAAATGGCTTAGTAGTTCACACACTTGCCTGGCATCCCAATTCCAGTCATCCTTAGAGTCTGGGTCCTTACCGCAGTTTTTAACAACAGGCGTTACCCACCTGCTCCATAAGTCAGGTAGTCCCGCGGAACCCAAAAATTATAGACCGATCACGTGTTTGTCTACGGTCTATAAACTTCTTACATCCATTTTGAGAGCTAAAATTAATACACACATTGACAAAAACTCCATTATGTCTGCCTCTCAAAATGGATGTAGGAATGGGTCCCGCGGTACTAAGGAGCTACTCCTCATCGACATGGCCATTAGCCAACAGGTTCGTCGATCCCGCAAGGATCTGTCTACATGCTGGATAGATTATAAGAAGGCCTACGACTCGGTGCCACATACATGGCTCATGAGGGTGCTGGAGTTGTACAAGATAGATGCAACTCTACGCGCCTTCCTTGAGTCGTGTATGGGGCAATGGAGGACGGTCCTTCGATATCCAGGATGTCGACAGATCCAGGGGAACGATGAACCTGTATGGATTAAACGGGGAATATTCCAGGGCGACAGTCTGAGCCCACTATGGTTCTGTCTAGCCCTGAATCCTCTGAGCACATTGCTGGAGGATTCAGGTCTAGGCTACCGGTTGAGGAGAGGTGGTCAGGTCATATCTCACCTTCTTTACATGGATGATCTGAAACTCTTTGCCCCCAACAAATTGCAACTGATGGAGCTACTGAAAGTAACTGAAACTTTCAGTAGCGCCATCAGGATGGAATTTGGTGTGGACAAATGTGCAGTCATGTATGTAAAGCGAGGGGAGATTATGGAATCCGAGGGAATTCAGCTCTCGGATTTCATACACCTGAGATCCCTCTCCTCATCCGAAAGCTATAAGTATTTGGGTATGTCGGAAGCGTTAGGCATTAACGTAACTGACATGAAGCAATCGTTGAAGGAGCGCTTCTTTGGACGCCTGAACAAGGTATTACATAGCCTTCTTTCAGGCGGAAACAAGGTGCGCGCTTTCAACGGTTGGGTCATGCCGGTTTTAATGTACTCTTTCGGCGTTCTCAAATGGACTCAGACCGAACTCGATGCCCTGGATAGGAGAGTTCGTACACTGCTTACCGCAAACCGGATGCATCACCCACGATCATCAGTGATGAGGCTGTACATCCCGCGGAAGTGCGGGGGTCGAGGGTTTTTAAACGCGAAGTCCCTTCACAACCGCGAGATGTGCAGTCTCAGAGAATATTTTTTAAAAGTCGAGGTGGGTATGCACCGAGATGTGGTCGCAGTGGACAAGGGACTCACCCCGCTGTCCATGGCTAAAGAGAACTGGCGCAAACCTGAAGTACTTACTACCGATGACCGCAAGGAAGTATGGCAAGGCAAGGAGCTTCACGGGCGCTTCTACCGGGCTCTTCATGGGCCCGATGTAGATTTTCTAGCGTCCGTGTCCTGGTTACGCTTCGGCGACCTCTTTGGAGAAACTGAAGGTTTTGTCTGTGCGATTATGGACGAAGTTATGTTGACGAACAACTATCGGAAATATATTATGAAGGACGGGACGGTTGACGTGTGTCGGGCATGTCACCGTCCGGGTGAGTCCATCAGACATATTATTTCTGGTTGTTCTCGTCTGGCTAACGGCGAGTACTTGCACAGGCACAACCAAGTAGCCAGGATTATTCACCAGCAACTTGCCTTGAAATATAAACTTGTGGAATCTGAGGTACCGTACTACAAGTATGTGCCCGACCCAGTTCTTGAGAAAAACCATGTCACGCTGTACTGGGATCAGTCTATCATTACTGACAGGACTATTGTCGCCAATAAGCCTGACATAGTAGTGATAGACCGATCAGCGCGCCGCGTAATGATAGTCGATGTTACCATCCCGCATGACGAGAACCTCGTGAAAGCTGAGAAAGAGAAACAAATAAAATATCTCGACTTGGCACACGAGGTTGTCGACATGTGGCATGTGAACTCGGCTATCATTGTGCCGATCGTCGTGACGGCCAATGGCCTTATAGCCAAGAGCCTCGATGAACATCTTTCGAAGCTCTCCTTAGGCGGTTGGATCAAGGGCCTGATTCAGAAGGCAGTACTCCTCGATACGGCTCGTATTGTGAGGAGGTTCTTGTCTCTGGAGCCCTAACCACCGGTAGCTTGGACCCTGCTCCCGCTACCGGCGGACCACTATTTTTTATATTTTTAAATGTTTTTTATATAGTTTTTGTTAAGAAATATTTAAAAATGTAATAAGTGTGTTACAAAATAAATAAAGGAAATAATAATGATAAAAATAAAAAAAAAAAAAAAAATAAATAAATGATTACGAGAGCAGCCTACCGACGCGCACGCCTACCACCTCCGGACCCGTCGCTCAGCTCCGCCTCGCCGCCGCCGGAATCCAGCCCCATCGTGAGTGCTGTGACACCGGCAGTGGCAGTTGCGTCGAGCTCGAGCGACGAGTATTTCTCTCCGCCGACGTCGCCAACACCTGTACGTCGGCAGGGGAGAGGCCGGCCACCGAGAAGCTTGGGACTTAGGGGCCATCCGGCCCCGAGCCGGGTCCCCGCTGCCGGTGGTTGTGTGCAGCGCATGAGATGGACTCATTCCATTAACGAGAACGTCATGCGCGCATACTACGGGTCTACAGAGGGGGGAACTAACCTCACTGCGTACCGTGTTGGGATGCTGTCTCTGTTCCAGGTACTTGAACCAACCGTCAACGTTTCGGCCCAACGACTGTCGGATCAGGTGCGGGTCATCCAACGCAATCACATGTTGGACGACGCCGTACTTGATAGGCTGCGCTCAGAGGTACTGAGCAACCGTATCGTTTTAACTCCGGCACAAACCGCGGTGCAAGCGTCAGTTATTGACGCAACCCCGCCGCGGTTCAACCCAGCTGTTGTAGAGGAAGATGATAGGGTTGCTGTGGTAAGTAGCCAGTGCAACGACCGATTGAGGAGCGCTCTGGAAGATGCGCTTCGTGAATATCGATCCACTCCTACCGAACTTAGGCCCCGATTACCACGGTTACCCATGCATAATAAAAATAGGGCGCTGGTGTGTGCCTTGGACTCGCAACTCGAGAATATATTCGAGAGTAGCGAGAACCTCGTTGATACACACTCGATCCTGTACTGTGGGGCTGTTGCGGCATGTCGTTTAGCTAACGTCAAGTTCTCAAATTGTGACGTAGCTACTCGACCAAAACCAGCTGTACCAGCCTGGCAGCGCAGGATCGAGCGCCGCATCGACGGGGCCAGGGTACTCATCGGCAAACTACACTGCTTCAGGGAGGGCAATACACGACCACGTGTGATGCGCTTTGTGAGGCGGGCATTCTCGGGGACTGGAATCAGTCCTCAAGAATACATGTCCCGTGTCACAGAGCGCATCGATTTCCTGAAGCAGAAAGTTTATGCATGGGCGAACCGTATTCGGAGGTATAAGCGGCGGGTTGATCGGTACTCACAGAATCGCATGTTCCAGAGCGATGAGAGGTGGGTATACAGAGCTTGGGAGCGACCCGAGCTAAATATGACAGACGTGTGCCGCCCGGATGATGCTGCTACGAGTT
Organism: Noctua fimbriata; assembly: GCA_905163415.1. Taxonomy (NCBI): domain Eukaryota; kingdom Metazoa; phylum Arthropoda; class Insecta; order Lepidoptera; family Noctuidae; genus Noctua; species Noctua fimbriata. The sequence goes on from LR990921.1 coordinate 8,246,013, forward strand.
CTTTCTGGCGCAGCATCTGGTCGGTGCCCGTCTGTCATACTGAGGCTGACTGGATGCGTGATGTCGAACGAGTGTGTGAACCTATCCCAGAAATGGAGCCAATTTTGATTACACCTTTAGATGTAGCCAGAGCAGTTCGTCCGTTACCGAATTGGAAATCACCGGGACCGGACGGACTGCACAACTTCTGGCTCAAATGGCTTAGTAGTTCACACACTTGCCTGGCATCCCAATTCCAGTCATCCTTAGAGTCTGGGTCCTTACCGCAGTTTTTAACAACAGGCGTTACCCACCTGCTCCATAAGTCAGGTAGTCCCGCGGAACCCAAAAATTATAGACCGATCACGTGTTTGTCTACGGTCTATAAACTTCTTACATCCATTTTGAGAGCTAAAATTAATACACACATTGACAAAAACTCCATTATGTCTGCCTCTCAAAATGGATGTAGGAATGGGTCCCGCGGTACTAAGGAGCTACTCCTCATCGACATGGCCATTAGCCAACAGGTTCGTCGATCCCGCAAGGATCTGTCTACATGCTGGATAGATTATAAGAAGGCCTACGACTCGGTGCCACATACATGGCTCATGAGGGTGCTGGAGTTGTACAAGATAGATGCAACTCTACGCGCCTTCCTTGAGTCGTGTATGGGGCAATGGAGGACGGTCCTTCGATATCCAGGATGTCGACAGATCCAGGGGAACGATGAACCTGTATGGATTAAACGGGGAATATTCCAGGGCGACAGTCTGAGCCCACTATGGTTCTGTCTAGCCCTGAATCCTCTGAGCACATTGCTGGAGGATTCAGGTCTAGGCTACCGGTTGAGGAGAGGTGGTCAGGTCATATCTCACCTTCTTTACATGGATGATCTGAAACTCTTTGCCCCCAACAAATTGCAACTGATGGAGCTACTGAAAGTAACTGAAACTTTCAGTAGCGCCATCAGGATGGAATTTGGTGTGGACAAATGTGCAGTCATGTATGTAAAGCGAGGGGAGATTATGGAATCCGAGGGAATTCAGCTCTCGGATTTCATACACCTGAGATCCCTCTCCTCATCCGAAAGCTATAAGTATTTGGGTATGTCGGAAGCGTTAGGCATTAACGTAACTGACATGAAGCAATCGTTGAAGGAGCGCTTCTTTGGACGCCTGAACAAGGTATTACATAGCCTTCTTTCAGGCGGAAACAAGGTGCGCGCTTTCAACGGTTGGGTCATGCCGGTTTTAATGTACTCTTTCGGCGTACTCAAATGGACTCAGACCGAACTCGATGCCCTGGATAGGAGAGTTCGTACACTGCTTACCGCAAACCGGATGCATCACCCACGATCATCAGTGATGAGGCTGTACATCCCGCGGAAGTGCGGGGGTCGAGGGTTTTTAAACGCGAAGTCCCTTCACAACCGCGAGATGTGCAGTCTCAGAGAATATTTTTTAAAAGTCGAGGTGGGTATGCACCGAGATGTGGTCGCAGTGGACAAGGGACTCACCCCGCTGTCCATGGCTAAAGAGAACTGGCGCAAACCTGAAGTACTTACTACCGATGACCGCAAGGAAGTATGGCAAGGCAAGGAGCTTCACGGGCGCTTCTACCGGGCTCTTCATGGGCCCGATGTAGATTTTCTAGCGTCCGTATCCTGGTTACGCTTCGGCGACCTCTTTGGAGAAACTGAAGGTTTTGTCTGTGCGATTATGGACGAAGTTATGTTGACGAACAACTATCGGAAATATATTATGAAGGACGGGACGGTTGACGTGTGTCGGGCATGTCACCGTCCGGGTGAGTCCATCAGACATATTATTTCTGGTTGTTCTCGTCTGGCTAACGGCGAGTACTTGCACAGGCACAACCAAGTAGCCAGGATTATTCACCAGCAACTTGCCTTGAAATATAAACTTGTGGAATCTGAGGTACCGTACTACAAGTATGTGCCCGACCCAGTTCTCGAGAAAAACCATGTCACGCTGTACTGGGATCAGTCTATCATTACTGACAGGACTATTGTCGCCAATAAGCCTGACATAGTAGTGATAGACCGATCAGCACGCCGCGTAATGATAGTCGATGTTACCATCCCGCATGACGAGAACCTCGTGAAAGCTGAGAAAGAGAAACAAATAAAATATCTCGACTTGGCACACGAGGTTGTCGACATGTGGCATGTGAACTCGGCTATCATTGTGCCGATCGTCGTGACGGCCAATGGCCTTATAGCCAAGAGCCTCGATGACCATCTTTCGAAGCTCTCCTTAGGCGGTTGGATCAAGGGCCTGATTCAGAAGGCAGTACTCCTCGATACGGCTCGTATTGTGAGGAGGTTCTTGTCTCTGGAGCCCTAACCACCGGTAGCTTGGACCCTGCTCCCGCTACCGGCGGACCACTATTTTTTATATTTTTAAATGTTTTTTATATAGTTTTTGTTAAGAAATATTTAAAAATGTAATAAGTGTGTTATAAAATAAATAAAGGGAATAATAATAATAATAATACGTACGTCAATCACTGGTTACATCATCGAACAATTTTATTTTATTTTATTTTAATATTAATATTCGTTTTAATACAAAAGTATTTATATTAGTTACCTAAAGATACCAAAGGAAATATCAGAATATAAAACAGAAAATTTGGAAACCAAAAAGAAATTTAAATACAGTTGATGAAAAAATGACGCCTGTCAACGGCGTCGTCAAAAATGTCAAGCACTGAAAATTACATATAAGATACAAGATGATAACCGAAAAATGATTACGAGAGCAGCCTACCGACGCGCACGCCTACCACCTCCGGACCCGTCGCTCAGCTCCGCCTCGCCGCCGCCGGAATCCAGCCCCATCGTGAGTGCTGTGACACCGGCAGTGGCAGTTGCGTCGAGCTCGAGCGACGAGTATTTCTCTCCGCCGACGTCGCCAACACCTGTACGTCGGCAGGGGAGAGGCCGGCCACCGAGAAGCTTGGGACTTAGGGGCCATCCGGCCCCGAGCCGGGTCCCCGCTGCCGGTGGTTGTGTGCAGCGCATGAGATGGACTCATTCCATTAACGAGAACGTCATGCGCGCATACTACGGGTCTACAGAGGGGGGAACTAACCTCACTGCGTATCGTGTTGGGATGCTGTCTCTGTTCCAGGTACTTGAACCAACCGTCAACGTTTCGGCCCAACGACTGTCGGATCAGGTGCGGGTCATCCAACGCAATCACATGTTGGACGACGCCGTACTTGATAGGCTGCGCTCAGAGGTACTGAGCAACCGTATCGTTTTAACTCCGGCACAAACCGCGGTGCAAGCGTCAGTTATTGACGCAACCCCGCCGCGGTTCAACCCAGCTGTTGTAGAGGAAGATGATAGGGTTGCTGTGGTAAGTAGCCAGTGCAACGACCGATTGAGGAGCGCTCTGGAAGATGCGCTTCGTGAATATCGATCCACTCCTACCGAACTTAGGCCCCGATTACCACGGTTACCCATGCATAATAAAAATAGGGCGCTGGTGTGTGCCTTGGACTCGCAACTCGAGAATATATTCGAGAGTAGCGAGAACCTCGTTGATACACACTCGATCCTGTACTGTGGGGCTGTTGCGGCATGTCGTTTAGCTAACGTCAAGTTCTCAAATTGTGACGTAGCTACTCGACCAAAACCAGCTGTACCAGCCTGGCAGCGCAGGATCGAGCGCCGCATCGACGGGGCCAGGGTACTCATCGGCAAACTACACTGCTTCAGGGAGGGCAATACACGACCACGTGTGATGCGCTTTGTGAGGCGGGCATTCTCGGGGACTGGAATCAGTCCTCAAGAATACATGTCCCGTGTCACAGAGCGCATCGACTTCCTGAAGCAGAAAGTTTATGCATGGGCGAACCGTATTCGGAGGTATAAGCGGCGGGTTGATCGGTACTCACAGAATCGCATGTTCCAGAGCGATGAGAGGTGGGTATACAGAGCTTGGGAGCGACCCGAGCTAAATATGACAGACGTGTGCCGCCCGGATGATGCTGCTACGAGTTCTTTCTGGCGCAGCATCTGGTCGGTGCCCGTCTGTCATACTGAGGCTGACTGGATGCGTGATGTCGAACGAGTGTGTGAACCTATCCCAGAAATGGAGCCAATTTTGATTACACCTTTAGATATAGCCAGAGCAGTTCGTCCGTTACCGAACTGGAAGTCACCGGGACCGGACGGACTGCACAACTTCTGGCTCAAATGGCTTAGTAGTTCACACACTTGCCTGGCATCCCAATTCCAGTCATCCTTAGAGTCTGGGTCCTTACCGCAGTTTTTAACAACAGGCGTTACCCACCTGCTCCATAAGTCAGGTAGTCCCGCGGAACCCAAAAATTATAGACCGATCACGTGTTTGTCTACGGTCTATAAACTTCTTACATCCATTTTGAGAGCTAAAATTAATACACACATTGACAAAAACTCCATTATGTCTGCCTCTCAAAATGGATGTAGGAATGGGTCCCGCGGTACTAAGGAGCTACTCCTCATCGACATGGCCATTAGCCAACAGGTTCGTCGATCCCGCAAGGATCTGTCTACATGCTGGATAGATTATAAGAAGGCCTACGACTCGGTGCCACATACATGGCTCATGAGGGTGCTGGAGTTGTACAAGATAGATGCAACTCTACGCGCCTTCCTTGAGTCGTGTATGGGGCAATGGAGAACGGTCCTTCGATATCCAGGATGTCGACAGATCCAGGGGAACGATGAACCTGTATGGATTAAACGGGGAATATTCCAGGGCGACAGTCTGAGCCCACTATGGTTCTGTCTAGCCCTGAATCCTCTGAGCACATTGCTGGAGGATTCAGGTCTAGGCTACCGGTTGAGGAGAGGTGGTCAGGTCATATCTCACCTTCTTTACATGGATGATCTGAAACTCTTTGCCCCCAACAAATTGCAACTGATGGAGCTACTGAAAGTAACTGAAACTTTCAGTAGCGCCATCAGGATGGAATTTGGTGTGGACAAATGTGCAGTCATGTATGTAAAGCGAGGGGAGATTATGGAATCCGAGGGAATTCAGCTCTCGGATTTCATACACCTGAGATCCCTCTCCTCATCCGAAAGCTATAAGTATTTGGGTATGTCGGAAGCGTTAGGCATTAACGTAACTGACATGAAGCAATCGTTGAAGGAGCGCTTCTTTGGACGCCTGAACAAGGTATTACATAGCCTTCTTTCAGGCGGAAACAAGGTGCGCGCTTTCAACGGTTGGGTCATGCCGGTTTTAATGTACTCTTTCGGCGTACTCAAATGGACTCAGACCGAACTCGATGCCCTGGATAGGAGAGTTCGTACACTGCTTACCGCAAACCGGATGCATCACCCACGATCATCAGTGATGAGGCTGTACATCCCGCGGAAGTGCGGGGGTCGAGGGTTTTTAAACGCGAAGTCCCTTCACAACCGCGAGATGTGCAGTCTCAGAGAATATTTTTTAAAAGTCGAGGTGGGTATGCACCGAGATGTGGTCGCAGTGGACAAGGGACTCACCCCGCTGTCCATGGCTAAAGAGAACTGGCGCAAACCTGAAGTACTTACTACCGATGACCGCAAGGAAGTATGGCAAGGCAAGGAGCTTCACGGGCGCTTCTACCGGGCTCTTCATGGGCCCGATGTAGATTTTCTAGCGTCCGTATCCTGGTTACGCTTCGGCGACCTCTTTGGAGAAACTGAAGGTTTTGTCTGTGCGATTATGGACGAAGTTATGTTGACGAACAACTATCGGAAATATATTATGAAGGACGGGACGGTTGACGTGTGTCGGGCATGTCACCGTCCGGGTGAGTCCATCAGACATATTATTTCTGGTTGTTCTCGTCTGGCTAACGGCGAGTACTTGCACAGGCACAACCAAGTAGCCAGGATTATTCACCAGCAACTTGCCTTGAAATATAAACTTGTGGAATCTGAGGTACCGTACTACAAGTATGTGCCCGACCCAGTTCTCGAGAAAAACCATGTCACGCTGTACTGGGATCAGTCTATCATTACTGACAGGACTATTGTCGCCAATAAGCCTGACATAGTAGTGATAGACCGATCAGCGCGCCGCGTAATGATAGTCGATGTTACCATCCCGCATGACGAGAACCTCGTGAAAGCTGAGAAAGAGAAACAAATAAAATATCTCGACTTGGCACACGAGGTTGTCGACATGTGGCATGTGAACTCGGCTATCATTGTGCCGATCGTCGTGACGGCCAATGGCCTTATAGCCAAGAGCCTCGATGACCATCTTTCGAAGCTCTCCTTAGGCGGTTGGATCAAGGGCCTGATTCAGAAGGCAGTACTCCTCGATACGGCTCGTATTGTGAGGAGGTTCTTGTCTCTGGAGCCCTAACCACCGGTAGCTTGGACCCTGCTCCCGCTACCGGCGGACCACTATTTTTTATATTTTTAAATGTTTTTTATATAGTTTTTGTTAAGAAATATTTAAAAATGTAATAAGTGTGTTATAAAATAAATAAAGGAAATAATAATAATAATTTATTTATTCCTCCTCACAAGATTAGAAAAAACATAGTAATCATTTACAATTTACATATTGGTCACAACAAGTTCTAAAATTATGTGAAGAGCTGGTGTCTGAAGTAGGCGCAAAGCACCTGTAGTACAGATCACCAGGACCTCAACCCGCGGTATCAGTTACAGTTACATAATTATGTAAATTATCGATGCATTTTATTATTTAGTAGAATCTATATTATAATTTAGGATACTTGTGGAATAAATAACAACAGTAGTAATAATAACAATAATAATAACGCCTAGTGTATGTATGTATGTGTGTATGTATTGCGTGAGTAAGTCTAGTGAAAGAGGAGTGAAGTGAGTGGTTTGTGTGTGTGTGTGTGTGTGCATGTAAGTTATTTTGCGTGTGATTGAAAAATTTGCCTCTGTTTATGGATTACCTACTTAGAAATTTGGGCACAGCCTAACATTTAAGCAGATTCTCCGTTTGGATATAATCAAGCTTTTGCAACCAATCCCTCACCACTGTCTTGCATTTATTTTTTGGTAACGCGTATATATTAAGAATTCTGTTTATTTTGTTATATAGGTTACCACCTTGATAGCAGAAGAAGCGATGGGAAAATTTTGTCTTAAAGGCTTGGGTTTTACAGACTCGGTCTTTTCGACGTTGTTTATTTATTTTTTGTGGTTCATATGCTAGCAGGGAATGTTGTTTTATTACGGTGTTAAATACAAAGAGCTGACGAACTGTTAGGACCCCCCATTTCTTGTAGAGGTCCGCGGTTGGGTGAAGGAAGGGAAGGAAGAGACTGACCTTTAAAACTGCTCTTTGAGCTCTTTCTATTTTCAAAAAGTGGGTCTTGGAAGCTCCACCCCACGATGTAATACAATAACCAAGCAAAGACTGGCAAAGTGCAAGATATACGGATTTAATGAGGTTCCCGTCCGCCACGTGTCGTAGGTTTTTAAAGATGACTATTAATTTGCGTATTCTTGCTGATAGTAGATCGATGTGACTATAAAAATTTAATTTGTCATCGACCACTATGCCTAGATATTTTATTGATGTAGTACTTTGGAGCGTAGGACACGTGCAAGAGTAAACGTCAAAGTTAGCACAAGAGTGGGATGTTATAGTGCGGCTCCCGTCACTCCTTTCCGTGCCTTTTAACGAGAACCTCATAAATTTGGTCTTGTCCACATTAAGGGTAAGAACATTGTCACGTAGCCAGCCTGTTACCACATTGAAACCTCTCTGGGCATCCGAGAAGACCTCATCCCACGTATCCCCACTAAAAAGCAGCACCGTATCATCAGCGAATGTGATCACTTTAGCATTGGGTAGTTCAAGTTGACACAGGTCGTTTATGTACGCAAGAAACAAGGTCGGGCCAAGAATACTTCCCTGTGGCACTCCAAAACACATAGAAATCTCATCACTGGTGTAATTTCCGACTTTTACACACTGTTTTCGATCCGTTAAATAACTTTCTAGCAGTTTCAACTGTAGGTCCCTAACTCCAAGATGTTCCAGTTTTTTAAGTAGGATTGGGGCAGAGACTGTGTCGAATGCTTTGGCCAGGTCTAGGAATATTCCTACAGTTTTCTTCTTATTGTCAAAGCTGTTGGCTACAAAGTTCGTTAGTTCGTGTACTGCATCTGATGTTGCCTTTTTTGCTCTAAAACCATACTGTGCTTGTGATAACAGGTTATTCTCCTCAAGATATTTAATTAACCTATTGTTTATTATTCGTTCTAGTATTTTGGATAATGTAGGGAGAATAGATATAGGTCTATAATTACTGACACAGTCTCTGTCACCGCTTTTGTGAATAGGTTGAATCCTTGATTTTTTTAGGGCTTTCGGGAACACTCCAGTCGAGAAGGCCAGATTACATAGGTAGGCGATTGGTTGTGCCAGTACGTCAGCATTTGCTTTCAAGGTATCGGCTGATATCAAGTCTAGGCCAACTGCACAATCATTTTTAAGGTTCTTGATAAGATGCTCTATCTCTTGGGAGTCTGTAGGAAGTAGAACGAAAGAATGAAGTCTTGGTGTAGTTTCACTAAATTTGGCTGGTCCGCAACCCTTTGCAATTTTTTCCGCGAGAGTTTTCCCAATATTGGCAAAGTAGTGGTTCACCTTGTTGAGCGCCCGCGAAGGGTTTTGTTCGTTAATTAGTTCAGATGCGCTTTCCTTCTTTTTGGCTGTAAAGGTTATTTCTTTGATGGCTCTCCAAAGTGCTTTGTTGTTGCCCCTTGCAGTCTCCAATTGGGACTTTTCATAGTTCCTTTTTAATTTTTTTAATAGGGTAGTGCAAAAGTTTCTATATCGCTTGAATGTAGTATTAAGTATTTCATTACTAGGGTCTTTTTTAATTTTTTTGTGGAGATTATCTCTGTTTCTTAGGCATTTTAGGATGCCAGGTGTTATCCATGGTTTCAAAATTCTTTTTCGTCGAGCAGTTGGTTTTGTGTGTGTGTTGTTAGAGATTGCGTCTCGCAATGAATCTACAAGGAAATCAGCAGCGACATCGGCGTTATTCATCGTGTAAACCGGGCTAAAATCAATGTTTTTAATGTCGGCATTCAAACTTTCGATATCAACGCGATTAAAGTTGGTTGGGTTCTTACTGCTGAGAGTAGTGTTAATATACAGAACCACACTATCATGGTCAGTCAAGGACGTGTGTAGTACGAGGCAGCAAGCGGGTAATTTTGTCCTTAGAAGCACATGATCCAGGCAATTCTTGCTATGAGTTGGAAGAGTATGAGCCGGGAGTATGCCGTGGAAGGCCATCATATCCAGATATTGGGATGCATTCGTGTCAACACTTTTTTCGCAGATATTTATATTAATGTCACCCAAAATAATAATGTTTTTAACAGTGGAGTATTTATGAAGCAGATTGTTCAATGATTGGAAAAAAATGTTTATATTTTTGTATCCTGGGGGGCGGTAAATGGCAAATGCTATTGTATTGTTGTTAAGTTTCACAACTAAACAATTAGCATCTTTAATATCCGGTTCCTCAACCGAAAGCTTTAAATCCTGCCTGTAATAGACGACAACACCCTCATTTTGTGTTAGATTATTGTTTGTGACAAAGAAATTATATCCATCTACGCTGGGAATATTATGGTTTGACGATAACCAACACTCTGTCAACACAAGGCAGTCCCAGTTTACTTTACTTCTGACGATAATCGGTAGTAGTCCGGGGAGATTACGTTTTAGACTTCTGATATTCTGCTGAAAGATTTTAAGGCCACGATCAGACTCAGGAATATGCAACCGGCAATCCTCTACGTCGCAGATTGATGATTCTGCTACATTATATAAGTCAATGTCATTTTGAACTATGTTAGAATCGAATTTTATTTAGGGAGAGATATAGTAACCTGTTACACTCGTGAATCCGGTCGGGGGTTTCTATTTTACAACATAATTTAATGTTAGTGATTGCAAGGGGATTGTTCTTGACTGATTTTGCTCGTCCTGGAGGTGGGAGTTGTAGCTGTAGAAAGGCTTTGTGTGTTATGTGCTGGGTTGATATTAGACTAAGTATTGCGCGAATTGTATGAAATGTGTGAGGGCGGTGTTTGTTTAGCGGCGTTAATTTATCTGATAAACAATAAGATTCGAGATAATAGGATAACATGAAAATATTAAAAATTAAAATTATGTTTACAAATAGCCCAGAATTATTGGGATTTACATGCATTTGATTACATTTGATTATTGAATAAGATTCGAGATAATAGGATAACATGAAAATATTAAAAATTAAAATTATATTTACAAATAGCCCAGAATTATTGGGATTTACATGCATTTGATTACGGTTTAGGACATACAAAAATAGGCATACCGACAGTCAGATCTTACGAGAAAGTGACGATAGGCAACGTTCAGACACTATTTGGATTGGTTTATCTTCCGGATATTTTTTCATGAAGATTTTGCCATTTAAGCTCCAACATGACAAATTGTGGCTCTTTGCAATTTGACGCGATTCATAAAATAGTTTTCTCATAGCCGGCGTCAAATGTTCCGTAGCATAGATGGGTTTTTTGTCACCAACTATTCCTATTGTTTCCGTGTTCAGTTTGTCTGGTACGGAGCGTTCTTTATTAAAGCGACGCACGTGTGTCAAAAAATCGATTTTTTGGGCGACTGATGTAAATTCGGCCACTATGGCTCGTGATGTACTTCCTTGTTTTCCGGGTAAACGATAGATATCCCGCAGGCTAGACTCTTTTATATCCAGATCAATAGCCTTTCCTACCTTGGTCACAATCGTTACGAGGTCCGTGGATTTTTCGGTCTCTTTTTGAGGTACGTTACGAAGTTCGACGGTTGCCGACCGAGACTGGAGGTTCAAGTCATGGATTTGTTTTTCCAAGTGGCTAATGGACTCATCTTTCTTGACGCTATGTTTTTCAAAATCAGCTATCTTTACCACTAGTTCCTCGTAGTCTTTGTTCATGGAGGTCATACCACGATCCAACTCAGAGGTGGTTTTCTTTATCTCAGCAAACTGGTTTTTGAGACACATAACATCTTTGACCAAAGTCGATAGTAAAGCGTCTTGGTCTGCTTTCCAGGAGGATAATCTATCCTCCTGTTCAGATTTCCAGGTGTTCAGCATACTTAATAGTTCAGACTTTAGGTCCTCACAGGAGCAAGGAGACTCATGCAATTGTTTGTCACCCGAGTCATTTAATCGCTGACGCTTTGATCGGACCGTAATATTTTTCCCTGATTTATTAGGGCTAGCCTCCATCGATAATTTCGTTGCGCTGTCCGACAGCGCTTGGTTTGGAGTATTTTTAGTAGGAGTTTTTGGAGGTGTGCGTTGCATATTGGGCAAGTACCAATCGTCTGGTAAACAAATAGCAGGTATATACCACTTTTATTTCGCACTATAAGGCACGGTTTGGAGTGTAAATAATACCCGTTTGTTTTGATGCGCTAAGTCATTGGTCTAATGAGCGAACGGTGTGCGTGTATTATTTTTGACCTTTACACAACATTCGAGCGAGCGCGGTCAATGACCTCGACGTGACACTTTGCCGGCACGGGCGCATAGAACACGATCCGATGAGACACAATGTCGTATTAACACACTTTGGCCGTTTAAGATAATAACTTTGATATTAAAATTTGGCCAATTTACTTTAGTTCTGTTTTAATTAACTTGTGCACTAGATAGATTAGTCACTTTGTCACAGTTCACTTTGGGTTTATAAGTTAAAAAGCTGTTTAAACACTGTGTAATTGATTTTTGAATACGAGCTCACGGTCGTTACTTGTTGTCGCGTTCGAATCCGCGGGTAGAAAAAAATGATGATGATGAACTTAAGCGAGGGATGTTTTTTTATACTAAATAATCTTGCGTTACTGCGCTACTAAGCGATAGTATAATAATTCGATATATCTACTGAGCCACCCCATAATAGAAAACCATAGCGTAGGATGGAGGCTACATATCCATGATAAGCTTGTAAAGCTGTTTTTGGGCTGAATGTTTGCGTAAGACGAAAAAGAGCGTAAACTTAACTGTTTCTTTTGTTACAGATTTTATTTATGTGTAATTTCCATGAGATCTGACTATCTCTAATGAAATCTAAAGGAAAACTATACTATCGGATTGTGCTATGTTATTGTTATTGTATGAGTTAGGCAATTTGCAATTATATTGTTTTCTATTTCACTCTAGCAATTTGATAATGATTCGTACAGTTTTGTTATCTTCTTTATTGTAGTTATCAAATGTAGTATTAATTTTTGTGGAATTACTAACGATATATCATATGGAAATTCAAATTCAAATTCAAATTATTTATTTGTGAAACATAGGTACAATATAATAAGATCTAATTCCAGTTTTGTCAGGATCGCTATGTTTAACCTAATAGGCATACAAATTTCGGATACTTATAAAACTAATTTAAAAAAGACAAAAGTAATAATTAAATTCAAATTATTATTCGAATTAAATTAAATGCCATAATATCATTAAAATTAAATAAAATACTATTACATTACACCCTTAGATAGAATTAAGCTTAAATAAATCGGACATTTGACTCACACAACGACATACCTAAATATATATTAATACCTATTATTTATTTAAATTGTCTGTTAAAAATTCACCAATGGAATAGTACCTACGCTTTTTTAACCATAAAGTCTGTTAGCATTCTTTTGAATTTGTTAACATCATTCTCAACTCTTATAGTCATGGGTATCATATTATAGATTTTTGGAGCCATTCCCATAAAGCTTTTTGCGTATAATGCTGTCTTATGAGGCATAGCGTGAATTTTGTCCTGGTGACGTTTACTAGATAGGTTTTCAAATAAATTTAAGTGTTTTTTAACGAACATTGCTATTTCAAATACGTATAGAGATGGAAAAGTCATTATTCTTAGGTCAATGAAGTGTGGTCTACAACTATCAGTAGTTTTTATTTGGCATACTGCTCTTAAACACTTTTTTTGTGCCTTAAACACTAGCTCCCTATCTGATGAATTTCCCCAGAACATTATGGCATAGCGTAATGTAGAAGACACGTATGCATGATATGCTGTTAGTACGGTTTCGCGACTTGCTATTTTACTGAGATTATACAGAGCATACTTGAACTGATTTAGTCTTTTTATTATATGTTCAATGTGTTTACTCCATTTCATATTTTCGTCTATATAGAGTCCCAGGAACTTTGTGTGCTTTGTTTCGTCTATATTTTTGTCAGCATATTTAATATTAAGTTTATCTTGATTAATTCTTTGTTTAAATGACATAACATAGGTTTTATCTAAATTTACATTAAGATTGTAATTATTTAACCATGTTATTAACCTGTTTATATTTAGATTTATATCCATTTCATAACTATGTGGTTCCCTATTTTGTACTGTGAAAATAATTGTACTATCATCTGCGAACAAGGTCATGGGATGTTGAATAACTTTAGGATATCGTTTATGTATACGACGAACAATGGCGGGCCAAGGACGCTACCCTGAGGTACACCAAAGTTCGTTTTTCTTGGTTTCGATTGGTACGTTAGTTCTAATTTTGTTTTGTGGCAGATCTTTGTTATACTAGTTATTTGATACCTATTTTTTAGATACGATTCAATTAATTTTAATACGTTGCCCCTTACTCCATATTTTTCTAATTTAGACAAAAGTATGTTAAAGTCTACAAAATCAAATGCCTTGGACATATCCATGAACAAGGCAGTCGCACGTGTCCGTCTATCCATATTTGTTATAACTTTATTTACAAGGCTATATATTGCCATATTTATGTTTTTGCATTTTCTAAAGCCGTACTGTTCTTCTGCAAATATTTGATTCTTTTCCAAAAAATTATACAGGTTGTTATAAATGACTTTTTCAAAAATTTTTGAGAAAATTGGTATTAAAGCTACAGGTCTATAATTCTTAGGAAACATACAGTGACGTTAAGAAAACCGTTGATGTTGAGGGCTGGGGCTCCGACTCTGTTATATGCGAGTTTAGATGTATAAGCGTAATTAATATTGTTGATTTCTACATATAGTCGTCTATTTGTGAGATTTTGTAACCATTTACGTGCTTATACCTCGAATACCGTATGCATATCGCAGGTACAAATAATATCTTTGTCGACATCTGAGACTTTTTTATTAGTTTAAAGGCGGCTAGTGTAGTGGAATTTCCTTTCTGAAAATCATGTTATGCGGATTTGACAATATTAAATTTATCAAGGAAAGTTGTTAAACGTTTAAACATAACTTTTTTCTACAAATTTGGCTAAGGGGGCAATAGATCTATATTTGCTAGGTTCTGTTTTATCCCCTTTTTTATAAATTGGTTTTACAACTGAATCAGTTGCTTTGTCTACGTCCACGTCCAACAGCAGCACCAATCAAAACACCCTTCCGTTCTCTGAACAATGATCTCATACCAATATATTTGACAAAGTCGGAGAACAACAGAATAAGCATTGAAGGAAAGAACAAAAAAGTATTGCTAATAAGTAAGTTCATATTAGACAAGCGCCAGAAAAAAAACATGACTGATTTCAAAGAAGACTGTCGTGACAGACGTGACGCAAGAGCATTACCTTTTGCCTTCTTGAAAGAGGACTTTTGGCCGAAAGGTGTCGTATACCGACGATTCCGAGGACGGTTACTCGACACCACGCAGCAGAACACGTCGCCGTCAACGATTCGTGTCTAGTTTTAGTTAAATAAGGTTGATTTTTATATGTATTAGTTTATTATTTTATAAGATTATTTTGTGTATTTTTATCTATGGGCCTCAGTTGCCTGATAATAAAATGATTGATTGATTACTTTTGAGGCATAATAACGCATAGAAGCCTATTGCATTTTTTAAACGAAAAGTGACAACTATCGTTAAAACAATATTTACAAACATGCTTACCTACGTATGTTTGTAACTATTTTATTTTTATACGTAGTAAAGTAATATTGCAGTTGTCCAGAAAACGTGGAAATAATACTTGTTATGTAAAACACTCTTTCGGTATTTTTCAGGTGGAGGTTGAAACGACCATTGAAGGCCACGATGCAACACATTCATTTATTCTTGCTGAAGTTCGTGAAAAGAAACACCGACTAAAGACCTGGGACGGGATGCAATTAATAGCGACAACAGTGCCTCTTCCAACCAGCTAATTATGTGAGTATCGTTCAGTACTAGCAATTATCTTGACAAAAGACAGTGTCTGGAAGTCTGAAGTCTCGACCGAATGAAAGGCTTTCTTGCCAGTCACTAACCAAAAAATTTGGTACCTTTTTAGATGCCTAATTTCGCATTAAAGTCTCCCGCGATATTGGTGGATTGCCTTAGAGCCCTGCAGGACATTGGCATTACTACTGTTATATATGTGTGTGTCAACATTTATGTGTGTATGTGTGTGTGGGCTGCGTCCCTGCTCTGCTCTCACCTGCAAATTAAACAGCGTACTTATAGCTGTCAGTAGTATCACTTGTGTGCCTACGTACCTACTTAACAGTGGCGACGAGTACCAAAAATTGTAATTTTTTTTTTTTTTAATGGCTCGTCCATTTTGTGGGATTTTATTAAGACTTTCGATCACAATGCACAAACAAATTCAACTTGACTTTAGGATATTATAATTTGAGAAGCGTTCATCGAATACACGACATGTTTATCTAAACTGTTGATGCAGAAAAGAACGCAACGTTAAGACTCAATACGGAACAATTTTGTTTTTTAGCAAAATTGTCGTGATGGGTTACAGTTTTATGTTATTAAAAATTATTTTGGACCGAAGGAGTGAAAACGCCATAATACTATTGTGTTTAACCACGGGATGGGAAAGCGAATATTCTATTTTATAAGACAGTAGTAAAGTAATATGGCACTTGTCCAGAAAACGTGGAAATAATACTTGTTAAGGAAAATATTCGTTTGGTATTTTCAGGTGGAGGTTGAAACGTCCATTGCAACACTTTTTTTGTTTTTTCCGGAGTCCAAGAAGTAGCAAAGGCACCGACTAAAGACCTGGGACGGGAGCGACAACAGTGCCTTTTCTAGTCAGATAAATATGTGAGTTTCATACATTTCAGAACTAGCAATTTTTTTTGAGAAAAGTAAGTGAGACATTCATTAGGTCGAGATTTCAGACTACCAGGTAGTCTGAAGTCTCGACCCAATGAAAGTCTTTCTTGCCAATCACTAAGCAAAGAAGCTGGTCCTCTTTTAGATAAGTTCAAGTTCATGTGGATTGAACCTTAGAGCCCTGAAGGACACAGATAATGTTTAAATCATGGTCGCCATCGATCACATCTTAATCGCCAAACGCTGTACGAGTTTCAATGATATTTTGAGGATAAATAAAGCCATTCTAGGTAACACAGATTCCATTATCACCGAGTTCTTCGCAAGAGACTTGAGAACCATAAACCCGGCTGCCCTGAAACTACTGATTATCATCCCTGAATCAGAGTTACCGGATTTGAGAATTATCGAGTCCTCTAGATTATTTAAATTATGTTTGTTGCTGTCTAGTTCCCAGATCTGTCGCGTGCTAGTTAGTTCAAGTCGAAAAGTACCATTGTTTTCTTCGTGCAGTGTAGTTGAAAAGCATGAAAATAACGGCTAAACTGTTTTCTCAATTATGAGTTTTGTTTAAAACTAAGCTAAAATAACAAGCGCACTACTTCAACATGACAGACTTTGATGCTACTCTACAGTGCAGCACAATATGTTTCTGAGTGACAAGATAAAGTCACATTCCATTAACAAAAAACTTAATCCTCTTGAAAGCTACCACTTGTATTTTGTCTAGGCTCTTTGGTGGTAGCTGTAAGAGTTAGCTTTAGACGCGCAAAATGGGAGCATATATGGATAAGACATAATTGTAAGCACATGTTTGCGCAAGATGAATACTCACACATTACGGTTATGTATTATACTTCTTACAAAACTGTTATCAGCCCGGTGTACTAAAGAAAGCGGGTACGTCCCGTTTGGTAACTTTCCCGTTTCGCCAACTAAACAAAATACTCTTATATCTTCATATAATTAGTCGCGTTTCGTCAACTTTTAAGTATGCGTATATTCATTCCCGTTTGGTAAACTTAGTGTTCGGCAAGTTCAGTTAGGACTCAGAAGAAACACAATTACCATTCCTAAACTCTTATTTATTTCTAACTTACCGTGAATATTCAAACAAGTACACAAAAATGCTACTATACTATATACTGTACTATTGAAGACGGCGGGACCAACATTTTCTTCACGATTCTGTTCTCCTAGTACTTTTTGTTCAAATTCTAAATTGAGTTCTCTTGTAACAAACCTTAATGTGCCAGAGAGAGACAAAAAATAGCAATATCAACGAGAGGTTTCCTTGTAACTTTGGGAGCTGACTGTACCGTAGAAACAGTTGAAATTTATGGTTGGCGAAACGGGACTCAATGTATGAAGATTAAAATAGTAACGAAAGGGGACTTTTTTCACTTGTTTTGCACGTCTTTTATTTAGTTGGCGAAACGGGAAAGTTATCAAACGGGATGTACCCAAGAAAACGATGGTGAAGCGATCGCTTTTTATTGGGACATCATCATATAATGTTATGTTGACTAGTTTCGTCATCGTCAATTAGCGAAGGTAAAAAATATTTGTAAAGTGCTCATGACGATCTTTTCAGATTCCAAGTAGTCGGACGTGAGTCAGGCGCTGTTTAACGGCAGCAATCAGCTGGTAGTGTGACCTTCACACAGGAATCAGAACAACTAACAGGTTAGTCGATCATGAATCGATTCATGCAAAGGACACAGCGGATAGGTCGAGAATTCGCGCCAAAAGAGCAGCCGGGCGTCGAATAGCGCTTAAAGGTCTTCGGTCACCATGAAGAAGGGCTTGCGGTCTAGTTATGAAATACAGAATTATGTAATCCAGTCACTGTAGTATGACACTAGTATGGCTCTTCGCTCGGTGACTTTTTTAGGAATGCTGTATACCCGCTGTTGCGCATTTGGAATGCACGACAGAAGCGATGCAAATGCGCGACTGATGAACGGATGCATTTCTAAATCGCATTTGCATCGCATTTAAAATGCAACATCTCGATGCCGATACTGAATCATGGTGAGGTGGGTGACGGTACACATCTAGCGACAGCTTTGCTACTGTTTCACGGCGGTTTTGCGTTTGCACCGCTACAAAAAGTCATAGTAGAGGAGGACCCCGTGCATCATCACGAACATTAAAAGGAAAATTCTACGCGTCAGTCAAACGCACGAAAGTTTTATGTAACAGTTGATGCAGTCGGATTTGCACGCCACAGCAAAACTCTGAGAAACAAGTTTTGTTTAACAACAAAACATTGCCCTGATGAGTTACATTTTTGTGTTACGGAATCTCAAACCAACAAAAAAAGGAAGACGCCGCGCCACGAACATCAAAAGTGAAGCCACAAAAACCGTGCTTCTGCAAGTAAATATACACGCTCACGCACACACCTACACTAAATTCATGCTCAGCGCAACTACATACTACGTACGTAGCGATGAGCGTACTACGATTCTCCATATTTTATTTTATTTTATTTAAACTTCATGTACAAGAGTGGTACATAGGCGGACTTAATGCCACAAGGCATTCTCTACCAGTCAACCTTTGGGTCAAATAGGATAGCATTGTATATTTTTTTGTACTCTATCGAGTACAAAAAAATAAATAAGAAAGAATCCAATTTGTTAACATAGATTGATACACATAAATAGGTACATACCAATACACATATATACAGTAAAATGAAATAAACTAATATATATTATAATACATACAAATAGTCCAAATACGAGAAACCTTATAATAATTACTATGACTACTAACTAATATCTAGCTTGTGAGCAATTTAGTCTGATTTCAAATAGTACTTCCGAACTGTTCTTTTGAAAGCCATTTTGCTTTCAGCTTTTTTAATGCCAAGGGGTAGCGCGTTCCAGAGTTTTATAGTTGAGACAGCTTAAGAACTGGACATAAAAACAGTACGATGTGATGGAATTTCAAGTAGTAGGTTTTTTGAAGCTCGAAGCTGGTGACTGTGAGAACTGCCCAACACTTTGTTATATTCTTTAGGTAATCGGGAGCACACGGATCGGTCAAAATAGTGAAGAGCATACAGAGAGATCTGAGGGACCTCCTGAGTCACTTAAGCTGGGAACGGTATGGAGAGATGTGATCGTACTTACGAAGGCCAAAAACAAACCGAATACAATTATTGAGAAGACGATCCAATTTGCTTAAAAGTTCTTGGGATAGATCAGAGTAACAAACATCAGCATAGTCGATAATGGGAAGCACAAGGGACTGGACCAAAGTTAATTTAGTGCTAGATGGGAGAAAATGTTTGAATCTATAGAGAGACCGCAGCGAGTAAGTGACTTTCTGGCTAACCTGTGCTACCTGCTTATTCCAACTAAGTGTCGCGTCAATGTGCAGGCCCAAGTTTTTTACGTGTGGTGAGACAGAGATCACAGAGTAGTTCGAACATAAGCGGCATTAGCTGGCTAGTACCCAAATTTCTTAGGTAGTACGTACTACCTATGAGGATGGCCTGGTATTTCCAGACGTTGACAGCAACCCCAAATTTACCAGACCATTCTCCGATAATTTGAAGATCTGCATTTAGTAACGAGATGCAATTATCAAGGTTAGCAATGTCGGATTGAGCGTAAAGTTGCAGGTCATCAGCGTACAGATGATAAGAGCACTTGAGGATAGTAGTAATGGAGTTTATAAATAACGAAAATAAGAGAGGAGAAAGTACACCGCCTTGTGGAATACCAGTTGTTAGGTCGCACCAGTCGGAGTAATCCTGATCAGCACGCACCGCCTGCTGGAGACCACGAAGATATGATGAAAACCAATCACGTGGCAACGAGGAGACCGCAATTTGAGACAGTATGGCCAAGAGAATATCGTGGTCCACGGTGTTAAAGCGTTGCAAAAATCGAGTAAAACCAACACCGTAACCCTCATATTCTCAAAGCCATCCCTAACGTCGTCAGTAACCTTAAGCAGGGCTGTGGCTGTGCTGTGGCCGGGCCGAAAACCAGATTGGAATTTGGACAACAGGTTATTCTTGAGAACGTAAGAGGATATTTGCCTAAGAGCAGCTGCTTCAAGGATTTTGGAAAGGAAAGGGAGAATGGATATGGGTCTGTAGTGATTTGGCAAACTGGGACTGAACATTTTATAATATATTATATATATTTCTATATTGAATGTAGCGTAGTTATGGGTATGTTTGGTGACGAGCTTAATGTGCTGGCGTGTGTACAATTATTTCGTCTGACCTTGTAACTTTGTAATCACTGTATAATTTGGATGCTTGTCATATCTATCTATGAGATTGTTTGTTAGTATGATTTTGACAGCCAATTACTACACAAACTTACATTACACAGAATAAATGTAGCTTGGATAAGTGGAAATGTATTTTTTCGTTGTCATCAGATCCATGGAGATGAGATCTTGTGCTGGAGAACGATCGACTCCCGCATTATTATTTAAACAAGCGCTCCTAGTGAGTTAATGTAACTGTTAGCTTTGCTGCATGATTACCAAATCCGTTGCGCTTCAATCAAATTTATCAAACAACTGCCAGAAAATTCACCATAACTATTCCCCTTTTTTGACCAAATTTTGTAGATGGCTTTATTTACTTTGCATTTAATTTTTTATACATAATTGTAATGCTACCTTTTTTCCGTACGGGAAATCATCAATTAATGACCCCTCCCACTCTGGGCGGAGAGGATGAGAGTGTCGGACTTCTACTGACTAAAACCCATCCATGTTTGTTCTTAGCCAGAACCTCAGTATCTCCTACTAACAGTCCCGCAGCCCCGGCAGGCATCAGCCCTTGCGAACCCTTTCCAGTTTGCTGACATCTCTATGAGGCGCGCATGGAACATGAACGCGACGTCGACACGACTTGTCGTCATAAGACAGACGGACGGTGAGCTAGCCCATTACTCACCGCCCACAGCCCCGCGTTTGCAATGCTACCTTTCACTAGAAATCATTTATGTTTATCAGTTACAACTAACAGAACCGGTACAACGTGGCAGGTGACTTTGTTTGTTGGCGGTTATTCATCTGCCAAAGCTACGAAGCAACGCAAAGGCAACAAAATCTAATGTCCGTTTCAATTACAATGTTTATTTTTACACCAAGTTTAGGTGTTGTTATTTACAAGCCCGATTTTCTTCAATATTTTGTAATAATTATAAAATTAAGTGACAAATAATAAGCGTTATACTCAACCTGACAGATCTGAAACTTAACTGTTGTGGTGAAAACTGACGCGAGAGCATTACTTTTATCACTGGATAATGTAATGGAGCTTATTACATTATTGAAAAAAAGAAGTAACAAAAAATATGCTTAAATGAAATACGTTTTCTTTTAAGATTTTTATTATTGATGAGCTTTACGTTTGTCCAAATAAAGCGTACAAAATACGCAATACTGCACTTGTGGGGTGTAGTGGGGTGTTTACGTCGGATTCCAGCCAGTCGGCCTTTGCAGGCGGCGGAATGCCCAGTTAAAATCGTTGATACCTTACGAACTCTCACCAGTGGCTCCAAGTAGCTGTCTTGCACGCAGCGGCGACACCCCGGTAACCACGTCGGCTCGTGGGCTAAACCTGGTAGAGAGGGCCTTAAGTGTTTCGGCACTGACGTCTTGCGGTGCTCCCCGCATAGTGCACAGGGTCTGTCTCGGCCTCATTAGCAACCCACCTACGGTGGCGAGACAGCTAGGTATTGTGGAAGACAAAGTAAAATTAATTTACAAATAACAAGCGTTATACTCAAACTTGACAGATCTGAAACTTAACTGTTGTGGTGAAAACTGACGCGAGAGCGTTTGCATTATTGCCAAATAGAAGCAACAAAAAATCTGCTTATTTTTATTATTGATGCGCTTTACGTTTGTCGTACGCACAAAAGTAAAGCGTACCAAACGCGTAACACTGCACTTGTAACAATGAGCTCTTGATATGTATGGAAATGGGGCCGAAGAGGTAGTAGCCATGCAATTCAGACAAAATTTTTAATTAACTCTTCTGTGAATTTCAGGTGCAACCGCCAGTGAAGACCACGAAGCCGCGCCGTTGCTGTTTAAAAATTTCTGTGACCATATCATTAGGCAGCCCGCAGGCCATTCGTGTATCGGTATGTATCAGAATGTTGGCCCACAATAGGTATGAATGAAAGGCATTTGAATGTGGCTGAGATGAGAATGCTAAGGGGGATGTGTGGTGTTATGCGAATGGATAAAATAAGAAACGAGTATTTATAAGGAAGTCTGAAAGTGGCGCCGGTGACTGAAAAGTTGTGTAATCGGCTGTCGTGGTATGGGCATGTAATGCGGAGGAATGAGGAAAATGTCGTGAGGAAAGTTTTGAGTATACATTTGGATGAGTATATGAGTAGAGGAAGACCAAAGAAACGATGGATGGACTGTGTAACGAATGATATGACAAGAAAGGAAGTGCCTGGTGAGATGACGAGTAATAGAAAAGTATGGAAGAAGAAGACATGCTGCGCCGACCATAAATGTGTTGGGATAAGGGCACGAGAATGATGATTTTGTTTATTCTAATTAAATTTAAAAAATGGGTGATGTTCTATGTATAGGGTGTAACAAGACTCTTAACGAAGCCGAAAGCCACTTATTTTCCACATCGGTGCGATATTTTTTTTGTTCTAGACCATGCCTGGGAACCTTCTAGTTAAGGAGATATTGGGGTTCAAAGTTCCAACTTTTTCACAAGTTCTTTACTGAGCTCTCTCCACTCTAAGAAAAGTTGTTTCAGCTGCACCGCCCCTTACACTGATGCAGTACCCAAGAACGGACTGACACAGAGCATAGAACACCATTTTGAGGGTATCAAGGTTTGCAGAAGCTCTAAGGGACTTGAAGATATGTATCAGTCTCAGCGTTCTCGAGGTTAGGGCATCAATGTGTTTATTCCAGCGTAACCCAGCATCTATTTGATCACCAAGGTATTTGACGTGATCTGTACGCATGAGTGTTGGACATTGGCATGAGGATGACAGTTGTGAGCAAGTGTGCGCTAGTATCGAAAATCCTGTCAGTGATGATGGATTGATCCCAGTACAATGTGATACTGCCATTTTCGAGAACTGGGTCGGGCACATACTTATAGTACGGCACTTCCGATTCCACAAGGTTGTATTTTAGAGCAAGTTGCTGATGGATAATCCTGGCTACAAGGTTGTGTCCATGCAAGTACTCTCCGTTAGCCAGACGAGAACACCCGGAGATAATGTGACGGATTGATTCGCCTGGACGGTGGCATGCCCGACATATGTCAACCGTACCGTCCTTCACAATAAATCTCCGGTAGTTATTCGTCATCATAACTTCATCCATAATTGCACAGACAAAACCTTCGGTTTCTCCGAAGAGGTCCCCGGAACGTAGCCAGGCTACGGACGCTGATAGGTCTACATCGGGCCCATGCAGGGCCCGGAAAAAGCGTCCGTGAAGCTCTTTACTCTGCCATACCTCTATGCGGTCGTTAGTGTCAAGCACTAAGGGTTTGCGCCAGTTCTCTTTAGCCAAGGAAAGCGGGGTGAGGCCCTTGTCCACTGCGACCACATCTCAATGCATCCCCACGTCGGTTTCAAGGAAATATTCCCTATTATAAATATTTTATTATTATTATATTATATTTTTATCGTAATTGTATTTGAGCTTTTTTAAAAGATTGTTGCAGAAATTCCTGTATCTCTTATAGGTGTTTAGAATAATTAAATTATCAGGGTATTTCTTAGCTCTCTGGTGAAGTTTATCTATGTGCCTTATACACCGAATTAGTCCAGGAGTAATCCAAGGTTTAATATTATGAAGACGATTATTTACTGTCACAACTGTCGTATTACGCAATATTGCTTGTTGGACATGTCTTATTAAGTACGATAAAGCCGAATTAGCGTCAGCAGTATTGTAAACTAGGCTATAATCAATGTTACGTAAATCATATTCGAGTTTTTTTTTGTTTAATTTAGTCTTTGTCTGGGGGCGATTTTGCTTAGGCAGCGTTAAATTTACGGATAGTAAGACAGAATGGTGGTCAGTTATTGTTGAGTTAGTAACAAGCGTAATAAATGAATAAGTAGTTTTGATCATCATATGATCGAGGCAAGAACCGCTCTGATGAGTAGGCAATGTGTGAGTAGGCAGAAAACCATGGTATGAGCATATGTTAAGGTAATCTTGAGTCCCTGCGTCACAGTTTTCAGAGCCAATGTTAATGTTAATATCACCTATTTTATTTAGTTAGTATTACATTCTTAAATGGGCTAAGTGCTTGAAAGATCTGGTTTAGGGAACTGTGGAAAGAGGTTAAGTTTCTTGCGGAAGGGGATCTATACAAAGCAAATCTTGTAGATCAGGTTCTTCGACTTTGACCTTTAATGATTCCTTAGCAAAGACAACGACACCGTCGTTTTGATTGTGGTTAATTTTAGTGTACAATAAGTTGTATCCTGGTATTGCCGGGAGATTATCATGGCGGTCTGATAGCCAGCATTCTGTTAGAACCAAATATCACAATTAAAGTTAAGTCTATGAAGAAAAATGTTAAAGCTATCTATGTTCTTATAAATACTTCGTATGTTTTGGGTTAGTATAGTTAGTGACTTTTGATACTGGGAAAGATATTGATTGCAGTCCTCAACCTCACCTGACTTTGATTCGGTTAAAAATGAGTTATCTATCTCGGTAATTAAATTAATATCCATTATTTTTAAAAATAACAACAATAAATTACGTCTAAAATTTAAACAAATATGTGGCGCTCTTAGGCGCCTTCAGAGTCAATCGAGTTAATATACCTGTATTCGGCAGCTAGTTTAGCAGGACAAAGTGCGTCTCCTGTCTTGTGGTTGGCTTTTTTCTTAAAGCGCATGCGCGTAGCACATTTTGGGTCATCAGTTTTTTTTACGCAGTCTTGGCTAGAGTGTCCTTCTTCACCGCAATGGCCACAAGCCGGGACAGCGTTCTTGCATGTCTTAGATGCATGACCGTACTGCTGGCACTTGTAACATCTCGTTAATAGTGTGAAGTCTCGTACCGGGCAGGACGTCCAATTTATAAATAATCTGTCTTGTGTGATGAGGGCCTTGCGAATGACGGCTGAAACTTCTATAATGTAATTACAGCTCTCAGCATCTTTCCTACCAGATTTATGGCTTAGTTTAATTGAGGTCAGAAATGTCCATAGGCAGTTTGTCCGTTATGTTCTGGTCGTAAATGCATTTATAAACCTCATTTTCAGCCATTGATGCGGGAACTCCTATTACAATAATGCGAGGTTTGCGTTTCCAAGTTTCGTCGACGGTAAGGCCTGACGAAGCGATTCAGACAGATTGTTTAAGCTTGTCTAGGTCGTTCTTGGTCTCAGTGCTGATGATAAGTCCTCCTTTTCCTATTTTACGTACGCCCCGTACTTTCAGCTTCATTTCACCAGGGCATATGATTTTTATGTACCATGTTCTTGGTTTCATAACTGGTCTTTGTGGTGTCGGATAGAAAAATCGCCACGGAGCTGAGATTATTTATAGTATTCATCATCATCATCATCATTTCAGCCGAAAGACGTCCACTGCTGGACATAGGCCTCCCCCAGGAAGGGGGTTTTGCCATAATCGCCACGCTTGGCAGGCGGGTTGGCGATCGCAGTATGGTTGTTATAAAACACAGAGAACGCTGCTGCCCATTCTCTGGTAAGTCCCTTAGTCGCCTCTTACGACACCCACGGGGAGATACGGGATGGTGCTATTCTTTACGTCCGGACACCATACAGAACAAGTATAGTATAGTATAGTATAGTATAGTATAGTATTACTCACTACTAACTGGGTTGTGGAGGTAGGCAGTCACTCCATGTAAAATATTCTTTGCTTTTGTGCATCTGGTGAGACTGAAAGACGACCCTAACATATTTGGGAAAAAGCTAGGCCGATGATGATGAACTTAAGCGAGGGATGTTTTTTTATACTAAATAATCTTGCGTTTGTGCGCTACTAAGCGATAGTATAATAATTCGATATATCTACTGAGCCACCCCATAATAGAAAACCATATCGTAGGATGGAGGCTACATATCCATGATATGCTTGTAAAGCTGTTTTTTGGGCTGAATGTTTGCGTAAGACGAAAAAGAGCGTAAACTTACCTGTTTCTTTTGTTACAGATTTTATTTATGTGTAATTTCCATGAGATCTGACTATCTCTAATGAAATCTAAAGGAAAACTATACTATCGGATTGTGCTATGTTATTGTTAGTGTATGAGATAGGCAATTTGCAATTATATTGTTTTCTATTTCACTCTAGCAATTTGATAATGATTCGTACAGTTTCGTTAACTTCTTTATTGTAGTTATCAAATGTAGTATTAATTTTTGTGGAATTACTAACGATATATCATATGGAAACATACAGTGACGTTAAGCAAACCGTTGATGTTGAGTAGGAATAGAAGTGGGCTTAATAAATTCCGGCTGGGGCTCCGACTCTGTTATATGCGAGTTTAGATTTATAAGCGTAATTAATATTGTTGATTTCTACATATAGTCGTCTATTTGTAAGATTTTGTAACCATTTACGTGCTTATACCTCGAATACCGTATGCATATCGCAGGTACAAATAATATCTTTGTCGACATATTCTGAGACTTTTTTATTAGTTTAAAGGCGGCTAGTGTAGTGGAATTTCCTTTCTGAAAATCATGTTATGTGAATATATTAAATTTATAACGGAAAGTTGTTAAACGTTTAAACATAACTTTTTTCTATAAATTTGGCTAAGGGGGCAATAGATCTATAGTTGCTAGGTTCTGTTTTATCCCCTTTTTTATAAATTGGTTTTACAACTGAATCAGTTGCTTTGTCTACGTCCACGTCCAATAGCAGCATCAATCGAAATACCCTTCCGTTCTCTGAACAATGATCTCATACCAATACATTTGACAAAGTCGGAGAGCAACAGAATAAGCATTGAAAGAAAGAACAAAAAAGTATTGCTAATAAGTAAGTTCATATTAGACATGCGCCAGAAAAAAAACATGACTGATTTCAAAGTAGACTGTCGTGACAGACGTGACGCAAGAGCATTACTTTTGAGGCATAATAATGCATAGAAGCCTATTGCATTTTTTAAACGAAAAGTGACAACTATCGTTAAAACAATATTTACAAACATGCTTACCTACGTATGTTTGTAACTATTTTATTTTTATACGTAGTAAAGTAATATTGCAGTTGTCCAGAAAACGTGGAAATAATACTTGTTATGTAAAACACTCTTTCGGTATTTTTCAGGTGGAGGTTGAAACGACCATTGAAGGCCACGATGCAACACATTCATTTATTCTTGCTGAAGTTCGTGAAAAGAACACCGACTAAAGACCTGGGACGGGATGCAATTAATAGCGACAACAGTGCCTCTTCCAACCAGCTAATTATGTGAGTATCGTTCAGTACTAGCAATTATCTTGACAAAAGACAGTGTCTGGAAGTCTGAAGTCTCGACCGAATGAAAGGCTTTCTTGCCAGTCACTAAGCAAAAAATGTGGTACCTACCTTTTTAGATGCCTAATTTCGCATTTAAGTCTCCCGCGATATTGGTGGATTGCCTTAGAGCCCTGCAGGACATTGGCATTACTACTGTTATATATGTGTGTGTCAACATTCATGTGTGTATGTGTGTGTGGGCTGCGCGTCCCTGCCCTGCTCTCACCTGCAAATTAAACAGTGTACTTATAGCTGTCAGTAGTATCACTTGTGTACCTACGTACCTACTTAACAGTGGCGACGAGTACCAGAAAATGTATTTTTTTTTTTTACGTGGCTCAGTCATTTTGTGGGATTTTAACGACTTTCGATCACAATGCACAAACAAATACAACTTGACTTTAGGATATTATAATATGAGACGCGTTCTCCAAATACACGACATGTTTATCTAAACTGTTGATGCAGAAAAGAACGCAACATTAAGACTCGATACGGAACAATTTTGTTTTTTAGCAAAATTGTCGTGATGGGTTACAGTTTTATGTTATTAAAAATTATTTTGGACCGAAGGAGTGAAAACGCCATAATACTATTGTGTTTAACCACGGGATGGGAAAGCGAACATTCTATTTTATAAGACAGTAGTAAAGTAATATGGCACTTGTCCAGAAAACGTGGAATTATTACTTGTTAAGGAAAATATTTTTTTGGTATTTTCAGGTGGAGGTTGAAACGTCCATTGCAACACTTTTTTTGTTCTTTCCGGACTCCGAGAAGCAGCATAGGGCACCAACTAAAGACCTGAGATGGGAGCGACAACAGTGCCTTTTCTAGTCAGATAAATATGTGAGTTTCATACATTTCAGAACTAGCAATTTTTTTGAGAAAAGTAAGTGAGACTTTCATTAGGTCGAGATTTCAGACTTCCAGGTAGTCTGAAGTCTCGACCCAATGAAAGTCTTTCTTGCCAATCACTAAGCAAAAAAGCTGGTCCCCTTTTAGATAAGTTCAAGTTCATGTGGATTGAACCTTAGAGCCCTGAAGGACACAGATAATCTTTAAATCATGGGCGCCACCGATCACATCTTAATCGCCAAACGCTGTACGAGTTTCAATGATATTTTGAGGATAAATAAAGCCTTTCTAGGTAACACAGATTCCATTATCACCGAGTTCTTCGCAAGAGACTTGAGAACCATAAACCCGGCTGCCCTGAAACTACTGATTATCATCCCTGAATCAGAGTTACCGGATTTGAGAATTATCGAGTCCTCTAGATTATTTAAATTATGTTTGTTGCTGTCTAGTTCCCAGATCTGTCGCGTGCTAGTTAGTTCAAGTCGAAAAGTACCATCGTTTTCTTCGTGCAGTGTAGTTGAAAAGCATGAAAATAACGGCTAAACTGTTTTCTCAATTATGAGTTTTGTTTAAAACTAAGCTAAAATAACAAGCGCACTACTTCAACATGACAGACTTTGATGCTACTCTACAGTGCAGCACAATATGTTTCTGAGTGACAAGACAAAGTCACATTCCATTAACAAAAAACTTAATCCTCTTGAAAGCTACCACTTGTATTTTGTCTAGGCTCTTTGGTGGTAGCTGTAAGAGTTAGCTTTAGACGCGCAAAATGGGACCATATATGGATAAGACATAATTGTAAGCACATGTTTGCGCAAGATGAATACTCACACATAACGGTTATGTATTATACTTCTTACAAAACTGTTATCAGCCCGGTGTACTAAAGAAAGCAAGCCAACTAAACAAAATACTCTTATATCTTCATACAATGAGTCTCGTTTCGTCAACTTTTAAGTATGCGTATATTCATTCCCGTTTGGTAAACTTAGTGTTCGGCAAGTACAGTTAGGACTCAGAAGAACTACTAAGAAAAAACACAATTACCATTCCTAAACTCTTATTTATTTCTAACTTACCGTGAATATTCAAACAAGTACACAAAAATGGTACTATACTATATACTGTACTATTGAAGACGGCGGGACCAACATTTTTTTTCACGATTCTGTTCCCCTTTTCTGTTCAAATTCCAAATTGAGTTCATTCGTAACAAATCTTGGTGTACCCCATTCATATCCTAGTACTTTTTGTTGGGTATTCACTAAAAATACGATTTAAGCCGCACCAACATCTCCTTCTTGATTCTGTTCTCCTAATACTTTTTGTTCAAATTCTAAATTGAGTTCTCTTGTAACAAACCTTAATGTGCCAGAGAGAGACAATAAATAGCAACATCAACGAGAGGTTTGCTTGTAACTTTGGGAGCTGACTGTACCGTAGAAACAGTTGAAATTTATGGTTGGCGAAACGGGACTCAATGTATGAAGATTAAAATAGTAACGAAAGGGGACTTTTTTCACTTGTTTTGCACGTCTTTTGTTTAGTTGGCGAAACGGGAAAGTTACCATACGGGATGTACCCAAGAAAACGATGGTGAAGCGATCGCTTTTTATTGGGACATCATCATATAATGTTATGTTGACTAGTTTAATCGTCAATAAGCGAAGGTAAAAAATATTTGTAAAGTGCTCATGACGATCTTTTCAGATTCCAAGTAGTCGGACGTGAGTCAGGCGCTGTTTGACGGCAGCAATCAGCTGGTAGTGTGACCTTCACACAGGAATCAGAACAACTAACAGGTTAGTCGATCATGAATCGATTCATGCAAAGGACACAGCGGATAGGTCGAGAATTCGCGCCAAAAGAGCAGCCGGGCGTCGAGTAGTGCTTAAAGATCTCCGGTCACCATGTAGAAGGGCTTGCGGTCTAGTTATGACATACAGAATTATGTAATCCAGTCACTGAAGTATGACTGTAGTATGGCTCTTTGCTCGGTGACTTTTTTAGTAATGCTGTATACCCGCTTCTGCATTGATGCTGTTGCGCATTTGGAATGCACGACAGAAGCGATGCAAATGCGCGACTGATGAACGGAGGCATTTCTGAATCGCATTTGCATCGCATTTAAAATGCAACATCTCGATGTCGATACTGAATCATGGTGAGGTGGGTGACGGTACACATCTAGCGACAGCTTTGTTACTGTTTCACGGCCGTTTTGCGTTTGCACCGCTACAAAAAGTCATAGTAGGGGAGGACCCCGTGCATCATCACGAACATTAAAAGCAAAATTCTACGCGTCAGTCAAATGCACGACAGTTTTATGTAACAGTTGATGCAGTCGGATTTGCACGCCACAGCAAAACTCTGAGAAACAAGTTTTGTTTAAAAACAAAACATTGCCCTGATGAGTTACATTTTTGTGTTACGGAATCTCAAACCAACAAAAAAAGGAAGACGCCGCGCCACGAACATCAAAAGAGAAGCCACAAAAACCGTGCTTCTGCAAGTAAATATACACGCTCACGCACACACCTACACTAAATTCATGCTCAGCGCTCCTACATACTACGTACGTAGCGATGAGCGTACTACGATTCTCTATATTTATCTTTTTATTTACGTGTGTACAAAAATTTCGTCTTACCGTGTAACTTTGTAATCACTGTATAATTTGGATGCTTGTCATATCTATCTACGAGATGATTTCTTAGTACAAACAACTGCCAGAAAATTCACCATAAGTATTCCCCTTTTTGACCAAATTTTGTAGATGGCTTTATGTACTTTGCATTTAATTTTTTATACATATTTGTAATGCTACCTTTTTTCCGTACGGGAAATCATCAATTAATGACCCCTTCCACTCTGGGCGGAGAGGATGAGAGTGTCAGACTTGTACTGACTAAAACCCATCCATGTTCGTTCTTAGCCAGAACCACGGTATCTCCTACGAACAGTCCCGCAGCCCCGGCAGGCATCGGCCCTTGCGAAACCGTTCCAATTTGCTGACATCTCTTTGAGGCGTGCGTGGAACATGAACGCGCCGTCGACGCTACCTGTCGTCATAAGACGAACAGATGGCGAGCTAACAGATTACTCACCGTCCATAGGCCCGCGTTTGTAACACTACCTTCCACTAGAAATCATTGATATTTATCAGTTACAACTAACATAACCAGTATGACGTGGCAAGTGACTTTGTTGACGTTTTATTCATCTGCCAAAGCTTAGAAGCACCGCAAAAGCAGCAAAATCTAATGTATGTTTCAATCACAATGTTTATTTTTACACCGAGTTTAGGTGTTGTTATTTACAAGCGCGATTTTCTTCAATATTTTGTAATAATTATAAAATGAAGTGACAAATAATAAGCGTTATACTCAACCTGACAGATCTGAAACTTAACTGTTGTGGTGAAAACTGACGCGAGAGCATTACTTTTATCGCTGGATAATGCAATGGAGCTTATTGCATTATTGCCAAATAGAAGCAACAAAAAATCTGCTTATTTTTATTATTGATGCGCTTTACGTTTGTCCAAATAAAGCGTACCAAACGCGTAACACTGCACTTGTAACAATGAGCTCTTGATATGTATGGAAATGGGGCCGAAGAGGTAGTAGCCATGCAATTCAGACAAAATTTTTAATTAACTCTTCTGTGAATTTCAGGTGCAACCAACCGCCAGTGAAGACCACGAAGCCGCGCCGTTGCTGTTTAAAAATTTCTGTGACCATATCATTAGGCAGCCCGCAGGCCATTCATGTATCGGTATGTACCAGAATGTTGGCCCACAAAAGGTATGAATGAAAAGCATTTGAATGTGGCTGAGATGAGAATGCTAAGGGTGATGTGGGGTGTTATGCGAATGGATAAAATAAGAAATGAGTATTTATAAGGGAGTCTGAAAGTGGCGCCGGTGACTGAAAAGTTGTGTAATCGGCTGTCGTGGTATGGGCATGTAATGCGGAGGAATGAGGAAAATGTCATGAGGAAAGTTTTGAGTATACATTTGGATGAGTATATGAGTAGAGGAAGACCAAAGAAACGATGGATGGACTGTGTAACGAATGATATGACAAGAAAGGAAGTGTCTGGTGAGATGACGAGTAATAGAGAAGTATGGAAGAAGAAGACATGCTGCGCCGACCATAAAAGTGTTGGAATAAGGGCACGAGAATGATGATTTTGTTTATTCTAATTAAATTTAAAAAATGGGTGAGGTTCTATGTATAGGGTGTAACAAGACTCTTAACGAAGCCGAAAGCCACTTATTTTCCACATCAGTGCGATATTTTTTTTGTTCTAGACCATGCCTGGGAACCTTCAAGTTAAGGAGATATTGGGGTTCAAAGTTCCAACTTTTTCACAAGTTATTTTTTTTAAATACATAATAACAAATAATAATAAGTACTGGGATCAATCCATCATCACTGACAGGACTATTGTAGCCAATAAGCCTGATATAGTGGTGGTGGATCGATCAGAGCGGCGCGCAATGATTATTGACATAACGGTCTCGCATGATGAGAACCTCGTGAAAGCCGAGAAAGATAAGAAAATCAAGGATCTTGACTTGGCTCGCGAGGTTGTCGACATGTGGGATGTGGACTCAGCGATCATTGTGCCGATAGTCGTCTCAGCCCACGACTTAATTGCTAAGAGCCTCGACCAATACCTGAGGAGGCTCTCGTTAGGCAGCTGGATCAAGGGCTTGATTCAGAAAGCGGTACTCCTAGACACGGCTCGTATTGTTAGGAGGTTCCTCTCTCTGGAGCCCTGACCGCCGGTAGCTTGGACCCTGTTCCCGATACCGGTGGGCTACTATTTTTTATATTTTTAAATGTTTTTTTTTATATGGTTTTTGTTAAGAAATATTTAAAAATGTAATTAGTATGTAGGAAGATAAATAAAGGAAATAATAATAAATTGTTTATTGTCACAAAGAAACATACATTAGTATACACTGATTAACAAGATGCTAACTATGCTGCAGAAGTCTGTATACAGATATTGTGAGCCCTGCCTCTCAACCTGTATCTTAAGAGACAGTGTTCAGCTGTGAGGTTACTTAAAAATATGGATTATAGGTACAACTGCGGACTGTGCCAACTTATTGTTCATGCTAACAATCAGATTAATTTAAACATTATATTTAAAAAATAGGAAAGGAAAAGGAAAAAGTATAAAATAACAAGTTACCGGTGTGTGAATGGGTGAATGTGTGTGTGAATGGGAGAATGTGTGTGGGGATGTGTTTATGATGTATGTATGTGTGGTGAGTTTTTGTGTGAGAGTAGTGAATGTGAGGTGTTATGTGTAGGCGCTATAAGCAAAAAAAGGCAATATTAGACCATGTATTTTAGTAGTGATTCAGTGTGTGTATAGTCCTGTTGAAGAAGCCATTCCATCACCTTAGCTTTTAATTTAAATTTATTGCAATCTAGAATATTTAGTTCTTTAAAAATTATCTTATAGATTAGTGAAATTAAGGTGAAGTATTGGTGATTGGCAAAAGAGGTTTTGTGTTGTGTACCCGGAGGAATATTAGTTCGTTTGTTGGGATCAGACGGTGGGACACTGGAGTGTCTTCTCAGAACGGATTGCAACACGAAGAGCTGACGAACTGTTAGTACCTTACATTCTGAGTAGAGTTGAGTTGTCCGATAGCGATAAGGTTTTCGTAGCATCACTTTCAGTATTGCTCTCTGAGCTCTCTCCACTCTAAGAAAAGTTGTTTCAGCTGCACCGCCCCATACACTGATGCAGTACCCAAGAACGGACTGACACAGAGCATAGAACACCATTTTGAGGGTATCAAGGTTTGCAGAAGCTCTAAGGGACTTGAAGATATGTATCAGTCTCAGCGTTCTTGAGGTTAGGGCGTCAATGTGTTTATTCCAGCGTAACCCAGCATCTATTTGAACACCAAGGTATTTGACGTGATCTGTACGCATGAGTGTTGGACATTGGCATGAGGATGACAGTTGTGAGCAAGTGTGCGCTAGTATCGAAAAGGTGTGGTCCGGTGCGGTACTCTGACGGATGGCGAATGGATTATATGATGTTTTGTTACAGTTGAGGGTAAGCAGGTTTAAGTTAAGCCATTTTATTATTTCACGTAGTGCCAATTCGGCGTTACTTTTAACACTATCCCATGTTGACCCGTCAACTTTAACCACGGTGTCATCGGCAAAAAACATGTTTTTAATTTAAGTTTTTTACTTAAATTACTGTCTGGCACTTGAATATGAATTTATAAACGGTGCCAAAAGCATAACATTACAAGTATGTTGAAAAATGTAGTAATATTATCTGCTGCATAGGTTGCATGCATACAGTGTAGCACCATAATAAAGGTTCTGAGTGACTAGACAAAGTGACATTCTATCAGCCCTAACGATGATGATAAGTAAATCCTCTTGAAAGCCAGCACTTGTCTCATATCTAGGCTTTTTGGTGTTAGCGGTTAGGGTTAGCTTTAGATGCGCATCAAGGTGGCTTATATGGTTAAGTTTTACATGATTGTTAGCAGATGTTTGCGCAAGATTAAACCTCTCACATAATGGCTATGTATTATTCTTTTTACAGATCTGTTATCGGTCGGGTGTCCTAAAGAAAGCGATCGCTTTTTATTAGGACATCTCATAAGAGTTACATTAGATGAATTTTTTTATTGACCAATTTAGTCAATTAGTCGGAATCTTTTATTTTCAATGTATGTTCACCGATTACTCGAAGTCGCCTGAACCGATTTGGAAAATTCTTGTTTTGTTTCGGAATCGGTCGAGTGGTTTTTGAAACATCAACAAAAATCTATAAATTGTATAAATCGATGATATTTTTGTTCACTCCGAAACCTCGCTGTCTCGTTGGAGCAGTGCGCAAATATTTGAATAGGATACAATTAAAATGGAAAAATAAAAAATCATTGTGCAAAACCTAAAACTTGGCTACAAAAACACAAAATAGTGAAAAATAACTTTAGCTTCAGAAATTGGCAAAATAAAACTGAATCAAACAAATAAAGTCACCATCAGCCGCCACCACACATTTTTTTTGCAAATAAGTTTTGTAAAGTGCTAATGACGATCTTTCCAGATTGCAAGTCATCGGACGTGCGCCAGGCGCTGCTCGACGGCAGCAATCAGCTAATAGCCTGACCTTCACGGAGGCAACAGATCAAATAACAGGTTAGTCGATCATAAATCGAGTCATGGAAAGGACACAGTAGACACATTTGAAGAGTATGTGTGCCAGCAAAGCCATGCTCTTTGCTCGACGTGCTTTTCCATACATAACCTCATTCTGAGTACTTTGATTCAATAAATTAAATCATAATTTAAAAAAAGATATGTGTTTTCTATTTAATTCAAATTTTGCGTTAATTTTTGGCGTTTCGAAGTCTAGAATCATTTTCGCGGATTTTGACCAAAGTCACTGACTATGCATAGGTCCGCATAATTTAACCTTGATTAAACCAAAGACTTCACAAGCAAGACTCACAAAACTTCACTAAGATACGGACGGGCTTTGTCTAAATTTGTACAAATTCAAAATATTTTATTTCCCATAAACATTGGGCAGAAAAACCACAGAGAGGCATTCAAAGTAGGTTGCAATTTTCGGAGCAGTTCAGTTTAGGGATGTATAAATTTTAATCGAAAATAAACGTATGTACCTACAAAATACATTCATATCGGTAAAATCCTTTCTACTATAATATTATAAATGCGAAAGTTTGTGAGGATGGATGGATGATCGTTACTCTTTCACGCAAAAACTACTAGACGGATTTGGATGAAATTTAGCAAATATATATTTTACAACCTCCATTGACACTTAGGATATTTTTTATCCCGGTAATATGATCCCGTGGGACAATTATCGAACTCCAGCCGGGCGAAGGCACGGGCATAAGCTAGTCATCAATACAATTTTCTTAATTCATAATTACCTTTTGGATTTCGCGGGGTACCCTGGGGCATTCGCCGTAAGCCACCATCATCAGCATCCTATCCTCCTAGCCTAACCTTTTTACAACTATGTTAGGATTAGCTTCCAGTTTTAATGAATGCAGCTGAATACCAAAATAAAGTGAAGTAAAATAAACTCACGTATAATTATTGCTTTTACAGATTATACTACAGATTTTCTTTCTTTCTTTCTTTTACTTGCAACTCCAGTTTTGGTGACCAGTCCTGGTTCCAGTCTCCCCTGATGTTGATCACTACAACTACGACACTGTATCTGCCTGAAGGGTTATGGTCGCGGTCACAACATACGGCAGTATTTTCAGTTGTGCGGAATCTGAAAACTTAGTTATTATGTAAATGATTATGAGTCAGTACGTGTGTAGTCGGATATACAAACGCGTATGCACCTACAACTCCTTTTAAAGTATCAATAAGATACCTTAGCTGAAATTACGTCGAGTAATTTGTTTTAAGAGCTCATGGCTAGCAGTAGCTGCTTTCGCTGAACATGTAATGGCAGCGAAGGAGGCAGCAGAAGAGGAGAGGGAGATATCCTCAACTCTGCCTATCCCCGCTCTTAGATCTGGGCGCAAGCCCTCATTCGCCTACCATAAAATGGCCTGCTGGCGATGGACTTGGGGAAGTCCGTCGTCTAAGCAAATAGGCCCGAGTTGGCGACGCGTGGCGTTTCCGCGCGTTTACTCTTGAAAAATTTTTCTTTAAATTTATCACAGTAGTTGTCCCAGAGGCTTCGCCCTTATGAATGTAGTAAATAATATCACAGAAATCCAATAGTGGAATAAAAAAATGAAGATCTTGTGTCGTTATCTAAATCAATTAATGGCATACCGTCTGGTTATTCAATCGTACCATGTTTGAAAGTGCAAGATATTTAAATAGTGTAAACAGAAGTTTCTTTTGCTTAGGAACTTAACAGACTTAAGAATTAAATAGTTTAGCAATTCTGTCAAAACATAGTAATAAAGACTGTCTTTGTTGTTTATCAGGTGAACCAGAAGCCACAGCGCCGATGGTCCGAATTCTCTTGATCAGTTCATTAGGCAGTCAGTCGTGGTATGTATATTTTTTTTGTTTATTTAATAACATGTCGTGATGGTGATTGACATTAAAAAAGTTAGAACTTACACTAGTAAGACGTTTCATAATATAATTGTCACACGACATCTCCCGTAGTGTAGTATGTCATCAAACAGCAGTTCTAAACATCCGTATTTTAACGCGCTGCTGCTTTCATGTCATATAAGTCCCAGGGCTACCAGACGTTACTTATAAGTAATCGAAGTAAAAGAAGTTCTGATTAACAAACTGTGCGAGATCGAGTAGTGTTAGTAAGTAATGTTTACGTTTCCATGCCTGCAAGCTTGGGCCGACGGCCAAGGTACTAGGCACTAAAGTAACGTAAACACATGTTCTCTTTTCATTAAGTTTATTGCTGATTTTAAAGTATTTTAATTCATTTGAATAATATTATAACAATATTATTCAAATTTAATAATCAATAAACATCACTGCCAGTTAGTTTCCGGCGGTGGTAATTTCTGCCAGATGCTTTAAAGTTTGCAAAAATATCGTAATCTTACTTATAGCCTGAATCTCCATTATTACATTATGACTTCGGTTATTGTCCCACTCGACCGAACTACCTACCATTAGAAATGCGTACTATATTATTCCGTTTCTTGTTAGTATTGGCAGCATTGTGAGCATAGAGTGTTGTTTTAATACTAAGTGCATAATGAATAGCTGGCGCACAGTCAGCACGTTGCAGGATTTATACAGCTGATCTGTGGGAAAGTAAAAGGGATGGAAGTTTGCTACCTTTAAAATTGCTCTTTGAGATCTTTCAAGGGGAAGCAGGATAGTTTTTGATGCGCCACCCCATGAAATGATACAATAATTAATTATGGATTGACATAGGGCGAAATAAACTTGTGTGATTAATTTTGAATCTGCAAATGTTCGTATTTTTTTTAAATACATATATTAACTTTCGCACTCTTTTAACCAGACTTTCAATATGATACCTTAAAAAAAGAGAGCGTGTCGTCTATTATAACCCCGAGGTATTTAATGTTACAGGTTTTGAGGATAGAAGGACAATTGCACAGGTTGACTGACAGGTTATCACATTGATGGGCATATATATGGAAGTTAGCAGTGTTAAGTTTAGGCTTGCGCATGGAGAAGTGAATATATCTTTTGTCTTGTCGGCATTTAGTGTTAGTAAATTTATTTTAAGCCAATTAGTCACAGTATTAAAACCAAGTTGAGCGTTGTCCAACAGTTCACTACTGTTTTTAGCAGAAAATATTAGTGCCGTGTCATCAGCATATGATATGATTTTGCCGTGCTTGATATTTAGATTACACAAGTCGTTAATATAAACCAAGAAAAGGGTAGGGCCCAAAATACTTCCTTGGGGAATTAATATAATAAAGACTGTCTTTGTTGTTTATCAGGTGAACCAGAAGCCACAGCGCCGATGGTCCGAATTCTCTTGATCAGTTCATTAGGCAGTCAGTCGTGGTATGTATATTTTTTTTGTTTATTTAATAACATGTCGTGATGGTGATTGACATTAAAAAAGTTAGAACTTATACTAGTAAGACGTTTCATAATATAATTGTTGATGACACACGACATCTCCCGTAGTGTAGTGTGTCATCAAACAGCAGTTCTACACATCCGTATTTTAACGCGCTGCTGCTTTCATGTCATATAAGTCCCAGGGCTACCAGACGTTACTTATAAGTAATCGAAGTAAAAGACGTTCTGATTAGCAACTGTGCGAGATCGAGTAGTGTTAGTAAGTAATGTTTACGTTTCCATACCTGCAAGCTTGGGCCGACGGCCAAGGTACCAGGCACTAAAGTAACGTAAACACGTCATGTTCTCTTTTCATTAAGTTTATTGCTGATTTTTAAGTATTTTAATTCATTTGAATAATATTATAACAATATTATTCAAATTTAATAATCA
The DNA here is from genome assembly GCA_905163415.1 of Noctua fimbriata. Lineage (NCBI taxonomy): Eukaryota > Metazoa > Arthropoda > Insecta > Lepidoptera > Noctuidae > Noctua > Noctua fimbriata. The sequence goes on from LR990921.1 coordinate 8,285,474, forward strand.
ATAAACATCACTGCCGGTTAGTTTCCGGCGGTGGTAATTTCTGCCAGATGCTTTAAAGTTTGCAAAAATATCGTAATCTTACTTATAGCCTGAATCTCCATTATTACATTATGACTTCGGTTATTGTCCCACTCGATCGTACAACCTGGATAAAAAGTGTCCTGTGTTAATCCAGGCTATAGACTATCTACTTACCAAATTTTATCCAAATGCGGACAGTAGTTTTTGCGTGAAAAAGTAACAAACATCCATCTAAATTCCAATATTAAAATAAAATTGCTACCATGTCATTCACATCACAAGTATTTTGAAAAAGTTCATTCCAGTTCAGCTCATTTAGGTAATTATTAATTTCAGGGTAATTAGCCTTATAAAAGTTAGGTCTTGAGTCCATACTATATGGTAAATTACAATTCTTTAGCAAAGACATAGTTAGTTCAAAGGGGGGATACAATTTATCGATAGCTACCAGAGAATTGCCAGACTCACTCACCAGACAAGTTGGCTCTGTTGATAAAACCAGATCCAGTATTCGGCCAGAACAGTTTTTTAGATGATTATACTGTGATAGTTGATTTACATGCATAAAATCCAAAAGGTTTTGACAAGTCTTAGGTAAAGAATCATTTACAGTGGTTTTATCCCAATTCAATTTACTTAGATTAAAATCACCAATTATGTAACAGGGGATGTCTGTTGAGTCGAGCACTCTGTTGCAGCCATCCACAAAATGATACAACGTTGCGAGACATACTGGTGGTGGAAGATAGACGGCACAGAGAGCAACTTGGCGTGACTTGTGAGATGTCGATATGTCAAGTGTGACCCAGAGGTCTTCACAATTACTTTGCCAGTGTTCGATACGTGCGGAGTTAATTTTTTTATTAATTGCTATCAAGACTCCTCCCCCGTTTTTGTTTTGGTGAAACCCAGTTGTTTCTCTGTCCCGTCTGTAAACTTCATAACGATCATCAAACAATTCACTACTCAATACTGTTTAGCCAGGTTTCTGTTAATACTATAACATCATAATTCATATTGCACAGATTACAGTTAAAAATATTCGTTTTAGTTCGTAAGCCTCTACAATTTTGGTAATAAATTAATATTTCCTTGAATTTTAAGCAGTTCAAAACTAATGCATGCATTAATTTACAATAGTAAAAACAATAACAACAAGTACATACACATCAGTCATCACACAACCTTACTAAGACTACTCTTGTTCCTTATTTGTATGTACTCTGCACCATCAGTTTTCCTCACAAATATTCTGCCATTTCTGACCCACACGTATTTATAATTCTTCTCTTTGGCTTTTAACCTCGCAGCTGCATGAAGAGCTCTATTTGCCGGAGACAGATGTTCAGCAACAAATACTGGAGATTTTGGTCCAGCGTAACCAAGGTGCGAACAGTTCAGTTTTTCTTGGGGGTTAGCTTGATTATACTTAATGGTTGCTGCCAGAAGATGATCACGCATCCTTGGTGAGGCCAGCTGGACTATTATAGAGCGAGGGCGGTTACTTGATGGGTTGGCCTTAGCAATACGAGTGCAATGTAATACATCTCTTTCACCGATTTCGCAATTAACCACGCGCGCAAGTTGAGTTACTATGTTGTGAACATTTTCATTTTTATTTTCCGGTACACATTGCAATTCTATGTTGCTCCAGATTAGCAAGTCTGTCGCTGAGGTCTTCTACGGTGACCTTAAGATCTGTGTTTTCCAATTCTAATTTTGCGATAATTTCCTTAGACAACTCATGTGCCTTCATTATGTCTTCGAATCTCCCATTCATGAAAGACATAGACTCAACAATATCTGCTATTTCCTTCTTAATTGGTGCCAGTTCTTTGCTAATCGTGGTAACAATAGTGTTATTAAACTTCGCTGACATCTTACTTAGTTCATGTTTTATTACTTCACTTATAACGGAACGCAGTTCGTCGTTATAATCAGACGTGGAAGGAGGCGAAGGCGCCTCAGTGGCTTGTCTTTTCGGGCCTCTGGTCGTAGACACGTTACGAACTGGAGTTGAGTCGTCTCTACCCAACTTTGGCGTTTTGCTCAAACATGACGGACATTTCCAGGTAGCCTTCTTATTAGGAGATTTAGTAAGGGATATACAAGCATAATGATAACACTTTGCACAAGCTGGGCACTTTATGGATTTCGCCTCTAAACCTGTTTCACATTCATTAGTGCAACAACCCCATTGCGCATTTCTGTCAGCCATAATAATTATTATTCACCACTATAGCTAGTGAGACAGCAATAAAAAATAATATTAACAAAAAAAAAAAAATATGTTTGTGTTGTCTTCTCAGAGGCAATCAATAATAGGCATCAAGTGCTGTCCCGTCTGTGTTGACTTATCTTTGACGCGAGCCGTCGCCTGAGTCATCGGACGCCGCTGCAAGCAATATTGACGGTTCTGCGCACGGCCAACCGTGCGAAATTCCGTGCACTGCGCGTTATATGATGGATATATGTAGGTACAGTTGAACTGTACAGGTAAACCGGTGTGTGTGTTGCAAAACTGCGCAGGTTTGTCCTCTATGAAGCTCAGGCGTACCTGACAGGAGTTACTATGCAGGTAAACCTGTCAGGTACACCCTAGCGTCTCTTTCTAGTTTAAGTTGTTTGCTATGACAATCAAATTATTGTTAGCCTACTTCTAATGTCTCACAGCTGTGCAAAAGCTTCCCATTTTGTCGTCTACGGTTACTGTGCGCCAGGCACGTAATCTTTAAAACAATTTTCTTTGGTTAATTATGCGGGCGATGAAGAGCTCGGGCTTAATAATAACAGCCGCTTGGGTCGATCTTCAAGTTGAGCCGTTTAATTACATAATTACAGAGTTTCCTCCGTACATCGGTAAGCACGTTTAAAGGGTGCCTGTCCACCGGAGCGAAGCGAGGCTGCGGATCGGAGAAACGGAGAAATATTAACCAATAGGAAAAAAAAAAAAAAAAAATTGTAGATCTTTGACAGTCGTTACAGGTAGTCAGTGGCCCGAAAGTCTGATAACCAGTCGTAACAATGGGTATAGTATTACCCACCACTAACTGGGTCGTAGAGGTCAGATAGGCAGTCACTCCATGTAAAATATTCTTTGCTTTTGTGCATCTGATGAGACTGAAAGACGACCCTAACATGAACTGAAGCGAGGGATGTTTTTTATACTAAATAATCTTGCGTTTGTGCGCTACTACGCGATAGTACAATAATTCGATATATCTACTGAGCCACCCCATAATAGAAAACCATATCGTAGGATGGAGGCTACATATCCATGATAAGCTTGTAAAGCTGTTTTTGGCTGAATGTTTGCATAAGAGGAAAAAGAGCGTAAACTTACCTGTTTCTTTTGTTACAGATTTTATTTATATGTAATTTCCATGAGATCTGACTATCTCTAATGGAAACTAAAGGAAAACTATACTATCGGATTGTGCTATGTTATTGTGAGTGTATGAGACAGGCAATTTGCAATTATATTGTTTTCTATTTCACTCTAGCAATTTGATAATGATTCGTACAGTTTCGTTAACTTCTTTATTGTAGTTATCAAATGTAGTATTAATTTTTGTGGAATTACTAACGATATATCATATGGAAACATACAGTGACGTTAAGCAAACCGTTGATGTTGAGTAGGAATAGAAGTGGGCTTAATAAATTCCGGCTGGGGCTCCGACTCTGTTATATGCGAGTTTAGATTTATAAGCGTAATTAATATTGTTGATTTCTACATATAGTCGTCTATTTGTAAGATTTTGTAACCATTTACGTGCTTATACCTCGAATACCGTATGCATATCGCAGGTACAAATAATATCTTTGTCGACATATTCTGAGACTTTTTTATTAGTTTAAAGGCGGCTAGTGTAGTGGAATTTCCTTTCTGAAAATCATGTTATGTGAATATATTAAATTTATAACGGAAAGTTGTTAAACGTTTAAACATAACTTTTTTCTATAAATTTGGCTAAGGGGGCAATAGATATATAGTTGCTAGGTTCTGTTTTATCCCCTTTTTTATAAATTGGTTTTACAACTGAATCAGTTGCTTTGTCTACGTCCACGTCCAACAGCAGCATCAATCAAAACACCCTTCCGTTCTCTGAACAATGATCTCATACCAATACATTTGACAAAGTCGGAGAGCAACAGAATAAGCATTGAAAGAAAGAACAAAAAAGTATTGCTAATAAGTAAGTTCATATTAGACAAACGCCAGAAAAAAAACGTAAACTGTCGTGACAGACGTGACGCAAGAGCATTACTTTTGAGGCATAATAATGCATAGAAGCCTATTGCATTTTTTAAACGAAAGGTGACAACTATCGTTAAAACAATATTTACAAACATGCTGGTAAGCATGTTTATAACTATTTTATTTTATACGTTGTAAAGAATTATTGCAGTTATCCAGAAAACGTGGAAATAATACTTGTTATGTAAAACACTCTTTCGGTATTTTCAGGTGGAGGTTGAAACGACCATTGAAGGGCACGATGCAACACATTCATTTATTCTTGCTGAAGTTCGTGAAAAGAACACCGACTAAAGACCTGGAACGGGATGCAATTAATAGCGACAACAGTGCCTCTTCCAGCCAGCTAATTATGTGAGTATCGTTCAGTACTAGCAATTATCTTGACAAAAGACAGTGTCTGGAAGTCTGAAGTCTCGACCGAATGAAAGGCTTTCTTGCCAGTCACTAAGCAAAAAATGTGGTACCTACCTTTTTAGATGCCTAATTTCGCATTTAAGTCTCCCGCGATATTGGTGGATTGCCTTAGAGCCCTGCAGGACATTGGCATTACTACTGTTGCTGTTTATGTGTGTGTCAACATTCATGTGTGTATGTGTGTGTGGGCTGCGCGTCCCTGCCCTGCTCTCACCTGCAAATTAAACAGTGTACTTATAGCTGTCAGTAGTATCACTTGTGTGCCTACGTACCTACTTAACAGTGGCGACGAGTACCAGAAAATGTATTTTTTTTTTTTACGTGGCTCAGTCATTTTGTGGGATTTTAACGACTTTCGATCACAATGCACAAACAAATACAACTTGACTTTAGGATATAATAATATGAGATGCGTTCTCCAAATACACGACATGTTTATCTAAACTGTTGATGCAGAAAAGAACGCAACATTAAGACTCGATATGGAACAATTTTGTTTTTTAGCAAAACTGTCGTAATGAGTTACAGTTTTATATTGTTTAAAAGTATTTTCGACCGTTGGAGTGAAAACGCCATCATACTATTGTGTTTAACCACGGGATGGGAAAGCGAACATTATATTTTATAAGACAGTAGTAAAGTAATATGGCACTTGTCCAGAAAACGTGGAAATAATACTTGTTAAGGAAATTTTCGTTTGGTATTTTCAGGTGGAGGTTGAAACGTCCATTGCAACACTTTTTTTGTTCTTTCCGGAGTCCGAGAAGCAGCAAAGGGCACCGACTAAAGACCTGGGACGGGAGCGACAACAGTGCCTTTTCTAGTCAGATAAATATGTGAGTTTCATACGTTTCTGAACTAGCAATTTTTTTGAGAAAAGTAAGTGAGACTTTCATTAGGTCGAGATTTCAGACTTCCAGGTAGTCTGAAGTCTCGACCCAATGAAAGTCTTTCTTGCCAATCACTAAGCAAAAAAGCTGGTCCCCTTTTAGATAAGTTCAAGTTTATGTGAATTGAACCTTAGAGCCCTGAAGGACACAGATAATCTTTAATTCATGGTCGCATCGCACATGGTCCACCGATCACATCTTAATCGCCAAACGCTGTACGAGTTTCAATGATATTTTGAGGATAAATAAAGCCATTCTAGGTAACACAGATTCCATTATCACCGAGTTCTTCGCAAGAGACTTGAGAACAATAAACCCGGCTGCCCTGAAACTACTGATTATCATGCCTGAATCAGAGTTACCGGATTTGAGAATTATCGAGTCCTCTAGATTATATAAATTATGTTTGTTGCTGTCTAGTTCCCAGATCTGTCGCGCGCTAGTTAGTTCAAGTCGAAAAGTACCATCGTTTTCTTCGTGCAGTGTAGTTGAAAAGCATGAAAATAACGGCTAAACTGTTTTCTCAATTATGAGTTTTGTTTAAAACTAAGCTAAAAATATCAAGCGCACTACTTCAACATGACAGACTTTGATGCTACTCTACAGTAAAGCACAATATGCTTCTGAGTGACATGACAAAGTCACTTTACATTAACAAAAAACTTAATCCTCTTGAAAGCTACCACTTGTATTTTGTCTAGGCTCTTTGGTGGTAGCTGTAAGAGTTAGCTTTAGACGCGCAAAATGGGAGCATATATGGATAAGACATAATTGTAAGCACATGTTTGTGCAAGATGAATACTCACACATAACGGTTATGTATTGTACTTCTTACAAAACTGTTATCAGCCCGGTGTACTAAAGAAAGCGGGTACGTCCCGTTTGGTAACTTTCTCGTTTCGCCAACTAAACAAAATACTCTTATATCTTCATACAATGAGTCTCGTTTCGTCAACTTTTAAGTATGCGTATATTCATTCCCGTTTGGTAAACTTAGTGTTCGGCAAGTCCAGTTAGGACTCAGAAGAACTACTAAGAAAAAACACAATTACCATTCCTAAACTCTTATTTATTTCTAACTTACCGTGAATATTCAAACAAGTACACAAAAATGCTACTATACTATCTACTGACTGTACTATTGAAGACGGCGGGACCAACATTTTCTTCACGATTCTGTTCCCCTTTTCTGTTCAAATTCCAAATTGAGTTCATTCGTAACAAATCTTGGTGTACCCCATTCATATCCTAGTACTTTTTGTTGGGTATTCACTAAAAAGACGATTTAAGCGGCACCAACATCTCCTTCTTGATTCTGTTCTCCTAATACTTTTTGTTCAAATTCTAAATTGAGTTCTCTTGTAACAAACCTTAATGTGCCAGAGAGAGACAATAAATAGCAACATCAACGAGAGGTTTCCTTGTAACTTTGGGAGCTGACTGTACCGTAGAAACAGTTGAAATTTATGGTTGGCGAAACGGGACTCAATGTATGAAGATTAAAATAGTAACGAAAGGGGACTTTTTTCACTTGTTTTGAACGTATTTTGTTTAGTTGGCGTAACGGGAAAGTTACCAAACGGGATATACTCAAGAAAACGATGGTGAAAAAGTGCTCATGACGATCTTTTCAGATTCCAAGTAGTCGGACGTGAGTCAGGCGCTGTTTGACGGCAGCAATCAGCTGGTAGTGTGACCTTCACACAGGAATCAGAACAACTAACAGGTTAGTCGATCATGAATCGATTCATGCAAAGGACACAGCGGATAGGTCGAGAATTCGCGTCAAAAGAGCAGCCGGGCGTCGAGTAGTGCTTAAAGATCTCCGGTCACCATGAAGAAGGGCTTGCGGTCTAGTTATGACATACAGAATTATGTAATCCAGTCACTGAAGTATGACTGTAGTATGGCTCTTCGCTCGGTGACTTTTTTAGTAATGCTGTATACCCGCTTCTGCATTGATGCTGTTGCGCATTTGGAATGCACGACAGAAACGATGCAAATGCGCGACTGATGAACGGAGGCATTTCTGAATCGCATTTGCATCGCATTTAAAATGCAACATCTCGATGTCGATACTGAATCATGATGAGGTGGGTGACGGTACACATCTAGCGACAGCTTGAACTTTCTTGTGTGTCAGTCACAAAGATGTTTTTCGAGATTTTGTCTCGGTAAAGCACGTACCGTAAAAATAGTACCACTAAAAAGAGCTCTCTAAGTAAGGATTCTAAAAATTACATTTTCTTATATTATTAGTTAGCTCCCTTGAATAAATTATATAGCTCAAATTTGTATAAAGTGATCGTTCGTTTAATAGAATGGGAAAATAATAGCGGTTAGTGACACTACTATAATCGGTGAGAAATACAACAAGAAGTACAAAATAATTGGCGCTCGTTACATAATTATGTAGTAATTATGTTTCAGTGTAGCTCAGTTTTAAATAAAATTCAGCAATGAGAACTTGCTTTAATGCCAAAAGCAACTCATCATCATCATCATTTCAGCCGAAAGACGTCCACTGCTGGACAAAGACCTCCCCAAGGGGGGTTTTGCCATAATCGCCACGCTTGGCAGGCGGGTTGGCGATCGCAGTATGTTTGTTATAAAAATCACAGAGAACGCTGCTGCCCATTCTCTGGTAAGCAAAAGCAACTCAAAGCATTAAAATGAGCGCAGCTTTCTCAGTGCTGAATTTTGAAGCGCCAACCTTCAACATGACAGTTTTTAAATATAACTGTCGTATTAAAACAGACGCGGGAGAAGAGCATTACCTTTTGAATCGGATAATGCATTGGAGCTTATTGCATTATTGAGGACTAGAAGGGACAAAAAATCGCTATAAATGTGTTCATTTTAATAATGCTTGTCAATACTACAAAGCGCATGCAAATTTCTAAGTTTGCCTTCAACTACATTTCAGACGGCGATGGAAACGATAATTGCAGACCACGATCCCATTAAGTAACTTTTGCTTATCGTCATCATCTAGGATGGACAACTATGACAAGCCACAACGGAGCCGAATCTCGTCAACGATGCGAGAATTAATCAATTCGTATAGCTGTCATTGTTTCTCAGAACTGGGAAAAATTTGATAAACGTGAGTACTGAGAATTTTATTTTAATTCGATACATTTGTACTTGATACAAATTTCCTTTAAGATATCCGAGAAGCGTTTTCCGAATGCACGACTTGTTGTACGTAACTGTCGATGTAGAAAAAAAACGCAACATTAAAACTCTATGCGAAACAATTTTGTTTAATAGCAAAATTGTCGTAATGGGTTACAGTTTTATATTGTTCAAAATATTTTAGACTAAAGGAGTGAAAAAGTCGCAAAAAATTAAAATAAAATAAAATAATAAAATACTCTTCGGTTTACTTAAGGGGTGGCAATGCGAACAGCGTCGTTACAATTCTATCCGATAAAACAAGGCAATTTGCATGGATTAATCGTTTAGTAATTTTTTTCAGGCCCCTTAAATGCCTCGGCAAACAATCAACTGCAATTTTATGAAATTTAGTTTTCATTAGACAAGAGACAAGAGTAATTAAAAGTTCAGTGTAGTTGGAAAACGTCTAAATAACTCTGGAATTCTGAATTTAGTTTCAAATTAAACTAATAATTTGATTTGACACTATTAATATCGTAGCTAAACCCTATAAACCTAACGCGAGAGCAAAACTTGTCTTTTCGAATTTGTCTTTTAGCTTAGGAGCTTATTGCGTTATTCAGGACTAATAGTGACAAAATATCATCGTGAAAGAGTTAATTGTATAAATGCTTGTTAATTAATACAAGGAGCATTGACTATCTGGACTTGCTAAGATTTTCTTCCATTTTCTTCCATTTGTAAGAAACAGCGAATTCTTTTTTAAATTACCGATGAAAACTGTCTGTGTTTATTTTGGAATGATGTACTGAATACGTGGTAAGCGATTGTGCGTCGATTTCCTTTCCATCATTGTATAGGGTGACAATTTAGACCTTCAAGAAGGGTAACACACACGAACAGCTACCTTTTTTCACAATTAATTTGTAAAATACTATAAACAGAATTCTGCCGTTCTTCTTATACTTTTTGCTCCTTTGATAGTCCAGAGGAGAGATGGACAATAATTTAAGGATTAATGTAGTCGGAGAGCAATAAAATATGCCATCGTTTAAAACTAAGTTAAATTAACACGCGCCGTATTAGGGCGCTCCCTCACCGAGAGCATTCGCCTGTAATGTAACAGTTCAGTGGCGAGCTTAACATAAGTGAGCACGGCAAAACGAGCATTACAGTGAACCATCAGTAGCAGGCAGTTGTTTCTGAACAAAATCGAATCTTGGATTGTTACATTATAGGCGGAGGCTCTGATCGTGAGCGTCTACTTGTAAAGTAATGCACAAAGTAGGATCTTGAAATTGATACATTACAGGCTTATGCTCTGGTGAGGGAGCACCTTTATGATATGAACATGACAATTTTCAAACAAAGCTGTTGTGTGGGAAACTGGCGCTAGAGCATTACTTTTATCCTTTGACAATGCATGGGAGCTTAATGCATTATCTGTTCATAAAGTGACAAAGGATATATGAATAAAAATTAAAAACATACGTAAGTATGTTATTTTAAAAGACAGTGGGAAAAAATGGATTTCTCCAAAAAACGGAGAAATATAATTATTATGTAAAATAGGAAGAATGCTTTTGGTACTTTTCAGGTGCAAGTTGAAACGTCTATTGAGAACCACGATGCTACACTGTAATTATTCTTTCAAGAATCCGTGAAGCTGTGCAATGAAAGTGCACCGACTTAAGACCTAGGATGGATTGCTATGATTAGTGACAATATTGCCTGTTCCAGTCAGACATGTGAGTTTCATACAATTTGTACGTCTGGCGTTTGACGGACTATCTTGAGAAAAGTCAGAAGCCGAATTTCAACCAAGATTTGACCAAATGAAAGACTTTTTTACCGATCATTAAGCAGAAAAGCAGGCACGGCACCATTGTACATTTGTACCTAGTTTTTCGTTAAAGTCCCACAGGAGTGGCAGGACAGTCATGGTGAAACGGAGTTTAGAGCCCTGCGGTGCTCACGAAAATTTGTAAGACATGGTTCCCACCTTATCGTGTCAGACAAACTTTGTTTGTTGTTGTTTATTTGCCACATCTGTTGCACGCCATTTAGACAAAAGACCAAACAGACCAAAGGCTCTCACTTCTGCCTGTAAATAAAATAGCGGGACTTTAAGGCTTAGCGCAGTCAAAAAGCAACAGAATTGCTTTGGTTTGGTCGAGTTCATAAGTAAGTGTACAAAGCGTCAGAGCTGATCATAACAGATTTCAAGCTTAACTGTCGTGTCTAAAATGAAGCAAGAGCATTCCTTTTACTTCTGATTATGCAGAGGGAGCTTAATGCTTTTATTACCTCTAGAATTGAAGATCACGATATCACGCAGTCCACCGCGGTCCTTCTGGATTCCGTGATGCTACAGTGCAAAGCGGCTGATCAACTTGGATAGACTGCTATGACGAGCGACATTATTGCCTCTCACAGTCAAAGATGTGAGTATATCCAATTTGTATCCGTAAAGTTAAAATCAGAAATATATCAAATCCTGCGAAATATAAATACCCCAAAATCAAGAATTCCCGTTTCTTGATATTTCATTTCGACCTAGTCTTAGGTCATACATTTTTTTTGTAAAGATTGCTTACGTCTACTTTTCAGACGGAGATTCAAACGAGCACTGAAGGCCACGATGGCACCATACATATGTCTGACTGTCAGAACCTGGGAAGTTCCTGTGATTCGTAAGTGCCCAATTTTGAGTTTAACGAGCTAGGACAGAATAAGCTGAAAGAAAGAAAGGAAAAGTTTTTATTGGACTCACACAGAACTGAACTTGCACAATTGCAAGCGTTTTGAAATACTGTATGTAGCTTTGAGAAGTTCTGAGAATTATATTTCAGTTATTTACATCGCCATTACTGCAAACGAATACAAATTGGCTATAAGAAATACTTATTGGAAGCGTTCTCCGAATGCACGACATGTTCTATATAACTGTTGTCGCAGAAAAGAACGTAACATTAAAACTCTATGCGGAATAATTTTGTTTTATAGCAAAACTACCGTAATGGGTTACAGTTTTATATTGTTCAAAAATATTATGGACTGAAGCAGTGAAAAGGGCCATATTACTCTTCGGTTTACTCACGGAATGGAAATATGAATACAACTATATTCGATAAAATCTAGGAATTTGCATGGATGAATCGTCAATTTTTGTCATTTTTTTTTCAGAATCAAAAAATGTCTTGCATAGCAATAAACAAAACTCTACACTCTGGACGATAGATGGTTAACAGTTGAAGATCAACAGTGTGCAAAAATGGGCCCATCGTACGTATTTACATTACTTAATATTAGTTGGTTTAATAATCATAAGTACACAGCTTATATGAAATGGCCATGTGATAGGTAAATATTTACAAACACTGGGTGAATGTAAAATGGCACAACAACATTACTTATTACAATGACAATGCATTAACTAATTGCATTATTTTAAAATAGAAGTGACAAATATCAAACTCAAAGTATTTGTCGGATATGAGGATTTATTCCGTAATGCTTGTACATCATGGGGACAGTAGATGGGTTTCGTGCAATGAAAACACACTGGGTGCGATACACTGTTTCTAGCAAAACTAACGAATTACTTGAGATTATAACTTAACACAATAACACGGATCACAATGAAGCGGGTAATGTTCCAAGACATCTCAACTCCACCGCAATCAGACATCGACTGTCGCCCTCGCCTCGAGCTGAACATCAGGGCTCTGTAGAAGCACGCTGTGGTGTGGGTAGACTTAAATTGTTAGTAGGTCGCGAAATGTCACCACCGGGATACTTGTGATTCATTTTATGTACTTTCTAACGTCCCGCTCTATTTTAATTTCAATTAAACCACTACAGGCACTTTTGAATTCTCAAAAACCAAGAATATTAACATAATTATCGTAATTTTGGATGCTCGTGTTAGCTTGTGAGCTATTTGTTTGTACTTCACCAGACAGGTATCGCTTCACCTTATGTTTAAGGTTATGAACAAAAAAATTAAAACAGAACTTTCTTGTGTGTCAGTCACAAACATGTTTTTCGAGATTTTGTCTCGATAAAGCACGTACCGTAAAAACAGTACCACTAAAAAGAGCTCTCTAAGTAAGGATTCTAAAAATTACATTTTCTTATATTATTAGTTAGCTCCCTTGAATAAATTATATAGCTCAAATTTGTATAAAGTGATCGTTCGTTTAATAGAATGGGAAAATAATAGCGGTTAGTGACACTACTATAATCGGTGAGAAATACAACAAGAAGTACAAAATAATTGGCGCTCGTTACATAATTATGTAGTAATTATGTTTCAGTGTAGCTCAGTTTTAAATAAAATTCAGCAAAGAGAACTTGTTTTAATGCTTTTGAACTCAAAGCATTAAAATGAGCGCAGCTTTCTCAGTGCTGAATTTTGAAGCGCCAACCTTCAACATGACAGTTTTTAAACATAACTGTCGTATTAAAACAGACGCGGGAGGAGAGCATTACCTTTTGAATCGGATAATGCATTGGAGCTTATTGCATTATTGAGGACTAGAAGGGACAAAAAATCGCTATAAATGTGTTCATTTTAATAATGCTTGTCAATACTACAAAGCGCATGCAAATTTCTAAGTTTGCCTTCAACTACATTTCAGACGGCGATGGAAACGATAATTGCAGACCACGATCCCATTAAGTAACTTTTGCTTATCGTCATCACCTAGGACGGACAACTATGACAAGCCACAACGGAGCCGAATCTCGTCACAGATGCGAGAATTAATCACTTCGTATAGCTGTCATTGTTTCTTAGAACTGGGGAAAATTTGATAAACGTGAGTACCCGATTAAATAAAATGGTGGTTTTTATAGCGATAAAACTGCCACGAATCGGATTGATGCCATATGTAACTTATTTTTGGGTAAAAATGTTGTGAGGAACTTTTTGAACGGATATTATAATAATATTTTTAATTCGGTGCCTGTTAGCCATACCGAGCGTGAATGGACTCGGGAGGTCGAGCGAGCGTGCGATCTAGTACCAGAAATTGGGGCAATCACTATCAGTTCTATAAAGTTCTTACATCCATTTCGAGAGCTAAAATTAACAAACACATTGATGACAATTCTGTCATGTCCGCTACTCAAAATGGATGTAGAAACGGGCCCCGCGGTACTAAGGAGCTACTCCTCATTGATATGGCCATTAGTCAACAGATTCGCCGTTCCCGAAGGGATCCGTCGACATGTTGGATAGATTATAAGAAGGCCTATGACTCGGTGCCACATGAGGGTGCTAGAGTTGTATAAAGTTGATGCAACTCGGTCACCTTCCTGATGTGATGTATGGGGCAATGGAGGACACTCCTTCGCTATCCAGGATGTCGGAAAATCCAGAGTAATAGCGAGTCAATAAGGATTTGCGAGGTAAAAACTCCTTGCCCCAACGATTTGCAACTGATGGAGCTAATGAAACTTTCAGTAGCGCCATCAGGATGGATTTTGGTGTGGACAAATATGCGGTCATGCATGTAAAGCGAGGGGAGATTGTGGAATCTGTGGTAATCAAGCTCTTGGATTCCATAAATCTTAGATCCCTCTCAGCAACCGAAACCTATAAGTATTTGGGTATGTAGGAAGCGCTGGGCATCAATGTTGCTGACATGAAGCAATCGTTGAAGGAGCGCTTCTTTGGCCGCCTGAAGAAAGTATTTAATAGTCTTTTATAAGACGGAAATAAGGTATGTGCCTTCAACGGTTGGGTCATGCAGGTTTTGATTTACTCTTTCGGCATACTCAAATGGACTCAAACAGAACTAGACACCCTGGATAGGAGGTTGCATACATTGTTGACGGCATATCGAATGCATCACCCGCGTTCTTCGGTTATGTGACTATATATCCCGCGGAGGTGTGGGGGTCGACGCTAAGACTCTCCACAATCGCGAGATATGCAGTCTCAGGGTATAATTCCTTGAAGTCGCCGTGGGGATGCATCGAGATGTGATCGCGGTGGACAAGGGCCTTACTCCGTTCTCCTTGGCTAAAGATAACTGGCAAAAACCTGTAGTGCTTGAATCTAACGACCGCATGGAGGTATGGCAGAGTAAGGAGCTTCACGGACGCTTTTTCCGCTTGGGCTCGATGTAGACCTATCAGCGTCCATAGCTTGGCTACGTTCCGGGGACCTCTTCGGAGAAACCGTAGGTTTTGTCTGTGCAATTATGGATGAAGTTATGATGACGACGAACTACCGGAGATTTATTGTGAAGGACGATACGGTTGATTTATGTCGGGCATGCCACCGTCCAGGCGCATCAATCCGTTTCATTATCTCCGGGTGTTCTCGTCTGGCTAACGGAGAGTACTTGCATAGACACAACCTTGTAGCCAGGATTACCCATCAGCAACTTGCTCCAAAATACAGTCTTGTGGAATTGGGAGTGCCGTACTTTAGGAATGTGCCCGACCCAGTTCTCGAAAATGGCAGTATCACATTGTACTGGGATCGATCCATCATCACTGACAGGACTATTGTAGCCAATAAGCCTTATATAGTGGTGGTGGATCGATCAGAGCGGCGTGCAATGATTGTTGACATAACGTGAAAGCCGAGAAAGATAAGCAAATCAAGTATTTTGATTTGGCTCGCGAGGTTGTCGACATGTCGGATGTGGACTCAGCGATCATTGTGCCGATAGTTGTATCAGCCCATGGCCTAATTGCAAAGAGCCTCGACCAATACCTGAGGAGGCTCTCGTTAGGCAGCTGGATCAAGGGCTTGATTCAGAAAGCCGCCTAGCACTAGAGAGTCCGCCCCAGCGCTAACAGCATACTACTGAAACTGTCAAAATAATATAATTCATTTGCATTCCAGTCTTGCTATCAGTAATAGACTGTTTTAATGTTTTTCAGGTTCAAAAATGCCAGCGCATCACCCGTTCCGTTTCTCTAACTACAATCACACACACACACTAGCGGTTGTCTGCAAACAACTGCTTGCAAATAAAGTGGTCTTGTCGCCTAGCCGTGCGTTCTTACAAGTAAGTTAAACTAACTATTTACTTTGTTTTTCGCTGCAAGGTGTATCACATGTTTAATACTGGGGCCCAAGAGGCTAAAACTGTTAATAAAATCGCGTCGCAGAACCTCGCTTAGATTGTTCGTGCTATATCCTCGGCATAGATGCAATTCTGTGCCGAGGATTTAATCACGAACAATCTACGAAAAGCTTTTTAATGATGCATGTATTTAAAGTACATACCTACTTTAAATACATGCATCGATATTAAGATACTCATTTCCACTTGTCTAGGATCTCAGCAGTGAAGTTAACTCAGTCGCGCAATTCAATGGCTAACATGGTTAATACAACGTCGTGTTAGATAAGAGTTACATTTGATGAAACGTTATGTTGATCAATTGCATTGTTAGTAGGCAGAGACAAAAATATTTGTAAAGTGCTCATGACGATTTTTCCAGATTCCAAGTCGTCGGGCGTGAGCCAGGCGCTGCTCGATGGCAGCAATCAGCTGGTAGCCTGACTGATGACTTTATAACTTCTCAACATTATTAAGGTATATTAGCAATGAATTTTCCCATGTACAGACGCCAGCACATCAAGCTACTACAATCTGTCAAATTTCTTTAATAGATTTTCAACTTTATCGCTAAACCATTAGGTTCAAGGGTGATTGGGTAAATTTAAAAGTTTCGGGTAGCTTGGTGTGCTGGCGTTTGTACAAAGTTCATACAATAAACTGAAGTCATTTAATCTTCTATATCTCTACACTCTTCTCAGACTGACTCTTGAACATTGTCGGCGTACACAATTGCATTTGATATATTATTTTCGAATCAATGTAAAGCTTTATTACTGGTAGCCAAAAAAAAGAAGGTAAGAAAAATACTATATGGTTGTTATGCGTTTTAATCAAACAATGACCTAGTGCGAAAAGAAGGTTATGTTCTCCTGGCGAGTTGTGTTCGTCGGATTTTAATGCATTTATAGTGAACTATGAATAGAGCTGACCGAAAACTTAGTTTTATCCTCACTTAATCTTAAATAGTGAATTTATACCTAACTCAATGTTTACCCGACTGCCAAAGAAGGGTTAAGTTTTTCGCGCGTATTTTTATGCTTGCTTTTTGTAAATTTCTTATACCTCGTATGTTCCAATTGGCTGGATGAATTTCGACAATTAAGGTAGTAGGGTATCAAAATGAAGGAAATTAAAAGGACATTACAAATACCTACATATATATATACAAATTGGTTGGTGCTGTTCCGCACCCTGCGCACCAGTGATACGCATCTCTTACGCATTACTATATAAAAGCAATCTACGCGGGCTTCTGCAAACATACCTGAAGCACTACAGAAATTCGGCAACCCCATCAGCACCCTAAACGCGTTGTTATATTGAACTCGAAGGGCGCTGTATGCCTCAAAATGCCTGTAAGTAAGCCCCCACAGGCTACAGTATTGATTATACTTTATGTCTTTTTTTATTTTATGTGCTTTCGTTGTTTCGTAATGACCGGTGAACCGACGATAACTATCTTTTTAAATATGAGTTGCAGCGCTCAGCGAGGCCTTTCATGGAACACCCCGCTGCACGCTACAAAAAATGCTCCCCTGAATTTGCGACCTTTCAGTTCTATAAATCATCGAAAATATTAGGACTGAAAGTGAAAGTGCATATTTTTTAAATTTAGGTGTAGAATTTCAAAACAAAATGAATTTTAACTTACATATGTCTCTTTCTCTCTCATGTAGGACCTGAAAACAGGAAAACAACATTTTAAAGTAGGTATATTTAAAGTAGAAGACACGAGCGTTTAAGCTTCAGATGTCTGTCCTCTACACCGTATATTATATGTGCGTAAGTTTGTGAGGATGTATGGATGTCTAGATGTATGGATGTTTGTTACTCTTTTACACAAGAACCACAAAACGGATTTAGAAATGAATGAATATAAGGTTTTCATACTATAACAAACAAACTAATAAGGATAGGTAAACTTTCACACACTGAACTTTGACTTAAAGTTTGTGCTTTTTTAAAGTGAGCATTAATGTTCGCACTGTTACTGTTAGCTTGCCTCATCCCACTACTGGGCAAAGGCGATTTACGACAAATTTTAGTACTATTATTTAAAATTTTAAGATCTACCACCATAATATTATGCAAATATTACTAAAAGAAAATACAAAGGAAAATTTTATGAATACAGAATTTTCTTACTTTTTTGATCTGTGCAATTATACAGGAAAAACCTGAGTCGTTTGATGCCTAGCTAAATAAACAAAATGTACCTAACATATTCCAATTTAAAATAATTGTGTTTATTCTAAAATAATCTACAAATTAGGTTTTCTACATGTTTTTTTTATGTTTTTCTTTACACAACCAGAACTTAATGAGTAAATTAATAGTGTATATTGTACCTAAAAATACAGTAACTATATCTCAACGTATTAGTTCATGACATTTTCATTTTCTGCAAAAATAATATAAGTAACGGCCAAATCGAGCTTACGTGCACAACTGCGCATACAAATACGCAATAAAAAATCTCTGACAGCTGTCCAGTTCATTTTAAATGAATTCATCATTCTGGTTTCTACGATTAAACTAATCTGAAGCATTGTTAGTGGCATAACGTATTATTTGGTCATACTAATCTCACAATGTTGAATAGTCCCCTATTCATCAATTTGTGAATGCAAATTACATGGTCGAATAAATAATAACATTAAAAAGAGCTTTATAATTTCGCTATAATATCAGAGTAAATTAGCAACGGATTTTCCCATGTACAACAAATTCTTTTGTGTAAAACTGGTTTCTGTAACGGCGTAGTCTGGCGGTCCAGATGTGATCTTGATTGTTCTGAGAGAGAGGCAGCTTTCAACATTTTTCGATATATGTAACTACTTACAAACAAAAGCACAAAAAGTAGCCCTCATGCTAAAATTTCCCTGATTGACATGCTAGGATCACGCTACAAAGAGTTGAACGCAGCTGCAAGTCTCAAGGCTAGCGCGTGTGCCCGTTGAACCGGATGCGCCAGGGCGGCCCTGTTCACTACTCAATAAATCACTGTCGCCAGTTCGAGATCAAACTTTCCACCGGCATGACGGTCTCTGCTGCATTCTTTAGTCTACTTGAATTGGTGTCAAACAGTATTTTTCTTCAATATTGAGAACGTCTACCGACTTTATATAGTGGTGTATAAAACAGCCTTGGTTCTAACAGAAGGTTAGTGAGCGAAAAAGCGCTTTTCTTTTCTGATTTTGTAAGACTCCGAAAGGTTAAACTATTTCGTGCTTTGTGTGTACCTTTTCAAGATTATTCAGGTTTTAAGGTGGAGGCCTTGCGATATTATAAGACTTTTTGACTTGCATCTTTATAATACTAGCTGACCCAATTTTTTTCAACCAGATGCATCTTATTTTCATTATTAGGTACCTATGTTTGAGTCGCACATGTATTCTTAAAACTACTTTCTATTGTTAATTAATGATATTATATAACGCAAGTAACACAACACTGCACCAGCAACAGTTATAATATAATACTGCTCTAAGTATTACAAACATTTGAACTAATTCAAAATAAAGTTCATTTTTAGAATTGAATATAAGGTTTTCATAATATAATAAAACAAACTAATAGGTAAACTTTCACACACTGAACTTTGACTTAAAGTTAATGTTTCATAGGATTGGGACCTTTGTTCATATGCTATAATATTCAAATTCAAATTGAGAGCTAGCGTTTCATCCGGATAATTATAAACATTAACCAGTGATAGTCTACTAGTGGTCTGACCGTCGGACTGCCAAGTTACAGATCTCGAGTTCGCACCCAAGACCTCTTTTTTTCGGATTCTTGTGCTTATTGTATAATTATAACTTGCTTCGGTGAAGGAAAACATATAATACTACCCACCCGCCAATGCTTTGCATTGTTTATACAAACCTTCGGAACAAATTCTTCAAACTTAAAATATGATGGTAATATGATGGTTATGTGATGGATATATGTAGGTACAGTTGAACTGTACAGGTAAACCAGTGTGTGTGTTGCAAAACTGCGCAGGTTTGTCCTCTATGAAGCTCAGGCGAACCTGACAGGTGTTACTATGCAGGTAAACCTATCAGGTACACCCTAGCGTCTCTTTCTAGTTTAAGTTGTTTGCTATGACAATCAAATTATTGTTAGCCTACTTCTAATGTCTCACAGCTGTGCAAAAGCTTCCCATTTTGTCGTCTACGATTACTGTGCGCCAGGCACGTAATCTTTAAAACAATTTTCTTTGGTTAATTATGCGGGCGATGAAGAGCTCGGGCTTAATAATAACAGCCGCTTGGGTCGATCTTCAAGTTGAGCCGTTTAATTACAGAGTTTCCTCCGTACCTCGGTAAGCACGTTTAAAGGGTGCCTGTCCACCGGAGCGAAGCGAGGCTGCGGATCGGAGAAACGGAGAAATATTAACCAATAGGAAAAAACAAAAATTGTCGATCTTTGACAGTCGTTACAGGTAGTCAGTGGCCCGAAAGTCTGATAACCAGTCGTAACAATGGGTATAGTATTACCCACCACTAACTGGGTCGTAGAGGTCAGATAGGCAGTCACTCCATGTAAAATATTCTTTGCTTTTGTGCATCTGATGAGACTGAAAGACGACCCTAACATATTTGGGAAAAAGCTAGGCAGATGATGATGAACTGAAGCGAGGGATGTTTTTTATACTAAATAATCTTGCGTTTGTGCGCTACTACGCGATAGTACAATAATTCGATATATCTACTGAGCCACCCCATAATAGAAAACCATATCGTAGGATGGAGGCTACATATCCATGATAAGCTTGTAAAGCTGTTTTTGGCTGAATGTTTGCATAAGAGGAAAAAGAGCGTAAACTTACCTGTTTCTTTTGTTACAGATTTTATTTATGTGTAATTTCCATGAGATCTGACTATCTCTAATAAAATCTAAAGGAAAACTATACTATCGGATTGTGCTATGTTATTGTGAGTGTATGAGATAGGCAATTTGCAATTATATTGTTTTCTATTTCACTCTAGCAATTTGATAATGATTCGTACAGTTTCGTTAACTTCTTTATTGTAGTTATCAAATGTAGTATTAATTTTTGTGGAATTACTAACGATATATCATATGGAAACATACAGTGACGTTAAGCAAACCGTTGATGTTGAGTAGGAATAGATGTGGGCTTAATAAACTCCGGCTGGGGCTCCGACTCCGTTATATGCGAGTTTAGATTTATAAGCGTAATTAATATTGTTGATTTCTACATATAGTCGTCTATTTGTGAGATTTTGTAACCATTTACGTGTTTATACCTCGAATATCGTATGCATATCGCAGGTACAAATAATATCTTTGTCGACATATTCTGAGACTTTTTTATTAGTTTAAAGGCGGCTAGTGTAGTGGAATTTCCTTTCTGAAAATCATGTTATGCGGATTTGAATATATTAAATTTATTAAGGAAAGTTTTTAAACGTTTAATCATAACTTTTTTCTATAAATTTGGCTAAGGAGGCAATAGATCTATAGTTGCTAGGTTCTGTTTTATCCCCTTTTTTATAAATTGGTTTTACAACTGAATCAGTTGCTTTGTCTACGTCCACGTCCAACAGCAGCATCAATCAAAACACCCTTCCGTTCTCTGAACAATGATCTCATACCAATACATTTGACAAAGTCGGAGAGCAACAGAATAAGCATTGAAAGAAAGAACAAAAAAGTATTGCTAATAAGTAAGTTCATATTAGACAAACGCCAGAAAAAAAACGTAAACTGTCGTGACAGACGTGACGCAAGAGCATTACTTTTGAGGCATAATAATGCATAGAAGCCTATTGCATTTTTTAAACGAAAGGTGACAACTATCGTTAAAACAATATTTACAAACAGGCTGGTAAGCATGTTTGTAACTATTTTATTTTATACGTAGTAAAGTAATATTGCAGTTATCCAGAAAACGTGGAAATAATACTTGTTATGTAAAACACTCTTTCGGTATTTTCAGGTGGAGGTTGAAACGACCATTGAAGGGCACGATGCAACACATTCATTTATTCTTGCTGAAGTTCGTGAAAAGAACACCGACTAAAGACCTGGAACGGGATGCAATTAATAGCGACAACAGTGCCTATTCCAGCCAGCTAATTATGTGAGTATCGTTCAGTACTAGCAATTATCTTGACAAAAGACAGTGTCTGGAAGTCTGAAGTCTCGACCGAATGAAAGGCTTTCTTGCCAGTCACTAAGCAAAAAATGTGGTACCTTTTTAGATGCCTAATTTCGCATTTAAGTCTCCCGCGATATTGGTGGATTGCCTTAGAGCCCTGCAGGACATTGGCATTACTACTGTTGCTGTTTATGTGTGTGTCAACATTTATGTGTGTATGTGTGTGTGGGCTGCGCGTCCCTGCCCTGCTCTCAAATGCAAATTAAACAGTGTACTTATAGCTGTCAGTAGTATCACTTGTGTGCCTACGTACCTACTTAACAGTGGCGACGAGTACCAGAAAATGTATTTTTTTTTTTTACGTGGCTCAGTCATTTTGTGGGATTTTAACGACTTTCGATCACAATGCACAAACAAATACAACTTGACTTTAGGATATTATAATATGAGACGCGTTCTCCAAATACACGACATGTTTATCTAAACTGTTGATGCAGAAAAGAACGCAACATTAAGACTCGATACGGAACAATTTTGTTTTTTAGCAAAACTGTCGTAATGAGTTACAGTTTTATATTGTTTAAAAGTATTTTCGACCGTTGGAGTGAAAACGCCATAATACTATTGTGTTTAACCACGGGATGGGAAAGCGAACATTCTATTTTATAAGACAGTAGTAAAGTAATATGGCACTTGTCCAGAAAACTTGGAAATAATACTTGTTAAGGAAATTTTCGTTTGGTATTTTCAGGTGGAGGTTGAAACGTTCATTGCAACACTTTTTTTGTTCTTTCCGGAGTCCGAGAAGCAGCAAAGGGCACCGACTAAAGACCTGGGACGGGAGCGACAACAGTGCCTTTTCTATTCAGATAAATATGTGAGTTTCATACATTTCTGAACTAGCAATTTTTTTGAGAAAAGTAAGTGAGACTTTCATTAGGTCGAGATTTCAGACTTCCAGGTAGTCTGAAGTCTCGACCCAATGAAAGTCTTTCTTGCCAATCACTAAGCAAAAAAGCTGGTCCCCTTTTAGATAAGTTCAAGTTTATGTGAATTGAACCTTAGAGCCCTGAAGGACACAGATAATCTTTAAATCATGGTCGCATCGCACATGGTCCACCGATCACATCTTAATCGCCAAACGCTGTACGAGTTTCAATGATATTTTGAGGATAAATAAAGCCATTCTTGGTAACACAGATTCCATTATCACCGAGTTCTTCGCAAGAGACTTGAGAACCATAAGCCCGGCTGCCCTGAAACTACTGATTATCATGCCTGAATCAGAGTTACCGGATTTGAGAATTATCGAGTCCTCTAGATTATATAAATTATGTTTGTTGCTGTCTAGTTCCCAGATCTGTCGCGCGCTAGTTAGTTCAAGTCGAAAAGTACCATCGTTTTCTTCGTGCAGTGTAGTTGAAAAGCATGAAAATAACGGCTAAACTGTTTTCTCAATTATGAGTTTTGTTTAAAACTAAGCTAAAAATATCAAGCGCACTACTTCAACATGACAGACTTTGATGCTACTCTACAGTGCAGCACAATATGCTTCTGAGTGACATGACAAAGTCACATTACATTAACAAAAAACTTAATCCTCTTGAAAGCTACCACTTGTATTTTGTCTAGGCTCTTTGGTGGTAGCTGTAAGAGTTAGCTTTAGACGCGCAAAATGGGAGCATATATGGGTAAGACATAATTGTAAGCACATGTTTGTGCAAGATGAATACTCACACATAACGGTTATGTATTGTACTTCTTACAAAACTGTTATCAGCCCGGTGTACTAAAGAAAGCGGGTACGTCCCGTTTGGTAACTTTCTCGTTTCGCCAACTAAACAAAATACTCTTATATCTTCATACAATGAGTCTCGTTTCGTCAACTTTTAAGTATGCGTATATTCATTCCCGTTTGGTAAACTTAGTGTTCGGCAAGTACAGTTAGGACTCAGAAGAACTACTAAGAAAAAACACAATTACCATTCCTAAACTCTTATTTATTTCTAACTTACCGTGAATATTCAAACAAGTACACAAAAATGCTACTATACTATCTACTGACTGTACTATTGAAGACGGCGGGACCAACATTTTCTTCACGATTCTGTTCCCCTTTTCTGTTCAAATTCCAAATTGAGTTCATTCGTAACAAATCTTGGTGTACCCCATTCATATCCTAGTACTTTTTGTTGGGTATTCACTAAAAAGACGATTTAAACGGCACCAACATCTCCTTCTTGATTCTGTTCTCCTAATACTTTTTGTTCAAATTCTAAATTGAGTTCTCTTGTAACAAACCTTAATGTGCCAGAGAGAGACAATAAATAGCAACATCAACGAGAGGTTTCCTTGTAACTTTGGGAGCTGACTGTACCGTAGAAACAGTTGAAATTTATGGTTGGCGAAACGGGACTCAATGTATGAAGATTAAAATAGTAACGAAAGGGGACTTTTTTCACTTGTTTTGAACGTATTTTGTTTGGTTGGCGTAACGGGAAAGTTACCAAACGGGATATACCCAAGAAAACGATGGTGAAAAAGTGCTCATGACGATCTTTTCAGATTCCAAGTAGTCGGACGTGAGTCAGGCGCTGTTTGACGGCAGCAATCAGCTGGTAGTGTGACCTTCACACAGGAATCAGAACAACTAACAGGTTAGTCGATCATGAATCGATTCATGCAAAGGACACAGCGGATAGGTCGAGAATTCGCGCCAAAAGAGCAGCCGGGCGTCGAGTAGTGCTTAAAGATCTCCGGTCACCATGTAGAAGGGCTTGCGGTCTAGTTATGACATACAGAATTATGTAATCCAGTCACTGAAGTATGACTGTAGTATGGCTCGCTCGGTGACTTTTTAGTAATGCTGTATACCCGCTTCTGCATTGATGCTGTTGCGCATTTGGAATGCACGACAGAAGCGATGCAAATGCGCGACTGATGAACGGAGGCATTTCTGAATCGCATTTGCATCGCATTTAAAATGCAACATCTCGATGTCGATACTGAATCATGATGAGGTGGGTGACGGTACACATCTAGCGACAGCTTTGTTACTGTTTCACGGCTTTTTGCGTTTGCACCGCTACAAAAAGTCATAGTAGGGGAGGACCCCGTGCATCATCACGAACATTAAAAGCAAAATTCTACGCGTCAGTCAAATGCACGACAGTTTTATGTAACAGTTGATGCAGTCAGATTTGCACGCCACAGCAAAACTCTGAGAAACAAGTTTTATTTAACAACAAAACATTGCCCTGATGAGTTATATTTTTGTGTTACGGAATCTCAAACCAACAAAAAAAAGGAAGACGCCGCGCCACGAATCAAAAGTGAAGCCACAAAAACCGTGCTTCTGCAAGTAAATATACACGCTCACGCACACACCTACACTAAATTCATTCTCAGCGCTCCTACATACTACGTACGTAGCGATGAGCGTACTACGATTCTCTATATTTATCTTTTTATTTACGTGTGTACAAAAATTTCGTCTTACCGTGTAACTTTGTAATCACTGTATAATTTGGATGCTTGTCATATCTATCTACGAGATGATTTCTTAGTATGATATTGACAGCCAATTACCACACAAACTTACATTACACAGAATAAATGGAGCTTGGATAAGTGTAAATTAATTTTTTCGTTGTCATCAGATCCATGGATATGCTTCACCTTGCGCTGGAGAACAATTGACTCCCGCAGTAATTAAACAAGCTAAAGACTGTAACTCATGGACGGTACTTTGACGAATGTCGGGCAAGCAGATAAAGTGATCCTGTCGGCATACAGTACCTGCGTTCCTTGTGAGTTAATGTAACGGTTAGTTTTGCTGCATGATTACCAAATCCGTTGCGCTTCAATCAAATTTAACAAACAACTGCCAGAAAATTCACCATAAGTATTCCCCTTTTTGACCAAATTTTGTAGATGGCTTTATGTACTTTGCATTTAATTTTTTATACATATTTGTAATGCTACCTTTTTTCCGTACGGGAAATCATCAATTAATGACCCCTTCCACTATGGGCGGAGAGGATGAGAGTGTCAGACTTGTACTGACTAAAACCCATCCATGTTCGTTCTTAGCCAGAACCGCGGTATCTCCTACGAACAGTCCCGCAGCCCCGGCAGGCATCGGCCCTTGCGAAACCGTTCCAATTTGCTGACATCTCTTTGAGGCGTGCGTGGAACATGAACGCGCCGTCGACGCTACCTGTCGTCATAAGACGAACAGATGGCGAGCTAACAGATTACTCTCCGTCCATAGGCCCGCGTTTGTAACACTACCTTCCACTAGAAATCATTGATATTTATCAGTTACAACTAACATAACCAGTATGACGTGGCAAGTGACTTTGTTGACGTTTTATTCATCTGCCAAAGCTTAGAAGCACCGCAAAAGCAGCAAAATCTAATGTATGTTTCAATCACAATGTTTATTTTTACACCGAGTTTAGGTGTTGTTATTTACAAGCGCGATTTTCTTCAATATTTTGTAATAGTTATAAAATGAAGTGACAAATAATAAGCGTTATACTCAACCTGACAGATCAGAAACTTAACTGTTGTGGTGAAAACTGACGCGAGAGCATTACTTTTATCGCTGGATAATGCAATGGAGCTTATTGCATTATTGCCAAATAGAAGCAACAAAAAATCTGCTTATTTTTATTATTGATGCGCTTTACGTTTGTCCAAATAAAGCGTACCAAACGCGTAATACTGCACTTGTAACAATGAGCTCTTGATATGTATGGAAATGGGGCCGAAGAGGTAGTAGCCATGCAATTCAGACAAAATATTTAATTAACTCTTCTGTGAATTTCAGGTGCAACCGCCAGTGAAGACCATGAAGCCGCGCCGTTGCTGTTTAAAAATTTCTGTGACCATATCATTAGGCAGCCCGCAGGCCATTCGTGTATCGGTATGTATCAGAATTTTGGCCCACAAAAGGTATGAATGAAAGGCATTTGAATGCTGAGATGAGAATGCTAAGGGGGATGTGTGGTGTTATGCGAATGGATAAAATAAGAAATGAGTATTTATAAGGAAGTCTGAAAGTGGCGCCGGTGACTGAAAAGTTGTGTAATCGGCTGTCGTGGTATGGGCATGTAATGCGGAGAAATGAGGAAAATGTCGTGAGGAAAGTTTTGAGTATACATTTGGATGAGTATATGAGTAGAGGAAGACCAAAGAAACGATGGATGGACTGTGTAACGAATTATATGACAAAAAAGGAAGTGTCTGGTGAGATGACGAGTAATAGAGAAGTATGGAAGAAGAAGACATGCTGCGCCGACCATAAATGTGTTGGGATAAGGGCACGAGAATGATGATTTTGTTTATTCTAATTAAATTTAAAAAATGGGTGATGTTCTATGTACAGGGTGTAACAAGACTCTTAACGAAGCCGAAAGCCACTTATTTTCCAAATCAGTGCGATATTTTTTTTGTTCTAGACCATGCCTGGGAACTTTCTAGTTAAGGAGATATTGGGGTTCAAAGTTCCAACTTTTTCACAAGTTATTTTTTTAAATACATAATAATAAATAATAATAAATTGTTTATTATCACAAAGAAACATACATTAGTATACACTGATTAACAAGATGCTAACTATGCTGCAGAAGTCTGTATACAGATATTGTGAGCCCTGCCTCTCAACCTGTATCTTAAGAGACAGTGTTCAGCTGTGAGGTTACTTAAAAATATGGATTATAGGTACAACTGCGGACTGTGCCAACTTATTATTCGTGCTAACAATCAGATTAATTTAAACATTATATTTAAAAAATAGGAAAGGAAAAGGAAAAAGTATAAAATAACAAGTTATCGGTGTGTGAATGGGTGAATGTGTGTGTGAATGGGAGAATGTGTGTGGGGATGTGTTTATGATGTATGTATGTGTGGTGAGTTTTTGTGTGAGAGTAGTGAATATGAGGTGTTATGTGTAGGCGCTATAAGCAAAAAAAAGGCAATATTAGACCATGTATTTAAGTAGTGATTCAGTGTGTGTATAGTCCTGTTGAAGAAGCCATTCCATCACCTTAGCTTTTAATTTAAATTTATTGCAATCTAGAATATTTAGTTCTTTAAGAATTTTCTTATAGATTAGTGAAATTAAGGTGAAGTAGTACCTTACATTCTGAGTAGAGTTGAGTTGTCCGATAGCGATAAGGTTTTCGTAGCATCACATTCAGTATTGCTGTCTGAGCTCTCTCCACTCTAAGAATAGTTGTTTCAGCTGCACCGCCCCATACACTGATGCAGTACCCAAGAACGGACTGACACAGAGCATAGAACACTATTTTGAGGGTATCAAGGTTTGCAGAAGCTCTAAGGGACTTGAAGATATGTATCAGTCTCAGCGTTCTCGAGGTTAGGGCATCAATGTGTTTATTCCAGCGTAACCCAGCATCTATTTGAACACCAAGGTATTTGACGTGATCTGTACGCACGAGTGTTGGACATTGGCATGAGGATGACAGTTGTGAGCAAGTGTGCGCTAGTATCGAAAAGGTGTGGTCCGGTGCGGTACTCTGACGGATGGCGAATGGAATATATGATGTTTTGTTACAGTTGAGGGTAAGCAGGTTTAAGTTAAGCCATTTTATTATTTCATGTAGTGCCAATTCCGCGTTACTTTTAACACTATCCCATGTTGACCCGTCAACTTTAACCACGGTGTCATCGGCAAAAAACATGTTTTTAATTTAAGGTTTTTACTTAAATTACCACCAGGACCCCCGTACCGACCCCACAAAAACGTCTGGCACTTGAATATGAATTTATAAACGGTGCCAAAAGCATAACTTTACAAGTATGTTGAAAAATGTAGTAATATTATCTGCTGCATAGGTTGCATGCATACAGTGTAGCACCATAATAAAGGTTCTGAGTGACTAGACAAAGTGACATTCTATCAGCCCTAACGATGATGAAAAGTAAATCCTCTTGAAAGCCAGCACTTGTCTCATATCTAGGCTTTTTGGTGTTAGCGGTTAGAGTTAGCTTTAGATGCGCATCAAGGTGGCTTATATGGTTAAGTTTTACATGATTGTAAGCAGATGTTTGCGCAAGATTAAACCTCTCACATAATGGCTATGTATTATTCTTTTTACAGATCTGTTATCGGTCGGGTGTCCTAAAGAAAGCGATCGCTTTTTATTAGGACATCTCATAAGAGTTACATTAGATGAAATTTTTTATTGACCAATTTTGTCGTTAGTAAGCAGACGTACAAAATGATTTTAACCGACTTTAAAAAGGAGGAGATTCTCAATTAGTCGGAATCTTTTATTTTCAATGTATGTTCACCGATTACTCGAAGACGCCTGAACCGATTTGGAAAATTCTTGTTTTGTTTCGAAATCGGTCGAGTGGTTTTTGAAACATAAACAAAAATCTATAAATTGTATAAATCGATGATATTTTTGTTCACTCCGAAACCTCGCTGTCTCATTGGAGCAGTGCGCAAATATTTGAATAGGATACAATTAAAATATAAAAATAAAAAATCTTTGTGCAAAAACTAAAACTTGGCTACAAAAACACAAAATAGTGAAAATGACTTTAGCTTCAGAAGTTGGCAAAATAAAACTGAATCAAACAAACAAAAGTCACCATCAGCCGCCACCACACATTTTTTTTGCAAAAAAGTTTTGTAAAGTGCTAATGACGATCTTTCCAGATTCTAAGTCATCGGACGTGCGCCAGGCGCTGCTCGACGGCAGCAATCAGCTAATAGCCTGACCTTCACGGATCAAATAACAGGTTAGTCGATCATAAATCGAGTCATGGAAAGGACACAGTAGACACATTTGAAGAGTACGTGTGCCAGCAAAGCCATGCTCTTTGCTCGACGTGCTTTTCCATACATAACCTCATTCTGAGTACTTTGATTCAATAAATTAAATCATAATTTAAAAAAGATATGTGTTTTCTATTTAATTCAAATTTTGCGTTAATTTTTGGCGTTTCGAAGTCTAGAATCATTTTCGCGGATTTTGACCACAGTCACTGACTATACATAGGTCCGCATAATTTAACCTTGATTAAACCAAAGACTTCACAAGCAAGACTCACAAAACTTCACTAAGATACGGACGGGCTTTGTCTAAATTTGTACAAATTCAAAATATTTTATTTCCCATAAACATTGGGCAGAAAAACCACAGAGAGGCATTCAAAGTAGGTTGCAATTTTCGGAGCAGTTCAGTTTAGGGATGTATAAATTTTAATCGAAAATAAACGTATGTACCTACAAAATACATTCATATCGGTAAAATCCTTTCTACTATAATATTATAAATGCGAAAGTTTGTGAGGATGGATGGATGATCGTTACTCTTTCACGCAAAAACTACTGGACGGATTTGGATGAAATTTAGCAAATATATATTTTACAACCTCCATTGACACTTAGGATATTTTTTATCCCGGTAATATGATCCCGTGGGACAATTATCGAACTCCAGCCGGGCGAAGGCACGGGCATAAGCTAGTCATCAATACAATTGTCTTAATTCATAATTACCTTTTGGATTTCGCGGGGTACCCTGGGGCATTCGCCGTAAGCCACCATCATCAGCATCCTATCCTCCTAGCCTAACCTTTTTACAACTATGTTAGGATAAGCTTCCAGTCTTAATGAATGCAGCTGAATACCAAAATAAAGTGAAGTAAAATAAACTCACGTATAATTATTGCTTTTACAGATTATACTACAGATTTTCTTTCTTTCTTTCTTTCTTTTACTTGCAACTCCAGTTTTGGTGACGAGTCCTGGTTCCAGTCTCCCCTGATGTTGATCACTACAACTACTACACTGTATCTGCCTGAAGGGTTATGGTCGCGGCCACAACATACGGCAGTATTTTCAGTTGTACGGAATCTGAAAACTTAGTTATTATGTAAATGATTATGAGTCAGTACGTGTGTAGTCGGATATACAAACGCGTATGCACCTACAACTCCTTTTAAAGTATCAATAAGATACCTTAGCTGAAATTACGTCGAGTAATTTGTTTTAAGAGCTCATGGCTAGCAGTAGCTGCTTTCGCTGAACATGTAATGGCAGCGAAGGAGGCAGCAGAAGAGGAGAGGGAGATATCCTCAACTCTGCCTATCCCCGCTCTTAGATCTGGGCGCAAGCCCTCATTCGCCTACCATAAAATGGCCTGCTGGCGATGGACTTGGGGAAGTCCGTCGTCTAAGCAAATAGGCCCGAGTTGGCGACGCGTGGCGTTTCCGCGCGTTTACTCTTGAAAAAATTTTCTTTAAATTTATCACAGTAGTTGTCCCAGAGGCTTCGCCCTTATGAATGTAGTAAATAATATCACAGAAATCCAATAGTGGAATAAAAAAATGAAGATCTTGTGTCGTTATCTAAATCAATTCATGGCATACCGTCTGGTTATTCAATCGTACCATGTTTGAAAGTGCAAGATATTTAAATAGTGTAAACAGAAGTTTCTTTTGCTTAGGAACTTAACGGACTTAAGAATTAAATAGTTTAGCAATTCTGTCAAAACATAGTAATAAAGACTGTCTTTGTTGTTTATCAGGTGAACCAGAAGCCACAGCGCCGATGGTCCGAATTCTCTTGATCAGTTCATTAGGCAGTCAGTCGTGGTATGTATATTTTTTTTGTTTATTTAATAACATGTCGTGATGGTGATTGACATTAAAAAAGTTAGAACTTATACTAGTAAGACGTTTCATAATATAATTGTTGATGACACACGACATCTCCCGTAGTGTAGTGTGTCATCAAACAGCAGTTCTAAACATCCGTATTTTAACGCGATGCTGCTTTCATGTCATATAAGTCCCAGGGCTACCAGACGTTACTTATAAGGAATCGAAGTAAAAGACGTTCTGATTAACAAACTGTGCGAGATCGAGTAGTGTTAGTAAGTAATGTTTACGTTTCCATACCTGCAAGCTTGGGCCGACGGCCAAGGTACTAGGCACTAAAGTAACGTAAACACATGTTCTCTTTTCATTAAGTTTTTTGCTGATTTTAAAGTATTTTAATTCATTTGAATAATATTATAACAATATTATTCAAATTTAATAATCAATAAACATCACTGCCAGTTAGTTTCCGGCGGTGGTAATTTCTGACAGATGCTTTAAAGTTCGCAAAAATATCGTAATCTTACTTATAGCCTGAATCTCCATTATTACATTATGACTTCGGTTATTGTCCCACTCGATCGTACAACCTGGATAAAAAGTGTCCTGTGTTAATCTAGGCTATAGACTATCTACTTACCAAATTTATTTTAATTCGATACATTTGTACTTGATACAAATTTCCTTTAAGATATCTGAGAAGCGTTTTCCGAATGCACGACTTGTTGTACGTAACTGTCGATGTAGAAAAAAAACGCAACATTAAAACACTATATGCGAAACAATTTTGTTTAATAGCAAAATTGTCGTAATGGGTTACAGTTTTATATTGTTCAAAATATTTTAGACTAAAGGAGTGAAAAAGTCGCAAAAAATTAAAATAAAATAAAATAATAAAATACTCTTCGGTTTACTTAAGGGGTGGCAATGCGAACAGCGTCGTTACAATTCTATCCGATAAAACATGGCAATTTGCATGGATTAATCGTTTAGTAATTTTTTTCAGGCCCCTAAAATGCCTCGGCAAACAATCAACTGCAATTTTATGAAATTTAGTTTTCATTAGACAAGAGACAAGAGTAATTAAAAGTTCAGTGTAGTTGGAAAACGTCTAAATAACACTGGAATTATGAATTTAGTTTAAAATTAAACTAATAATTTGATTTGACACTATTAATATCGTAGTAGCTAAACCCTATAAACCTAACGCGAGAGCAAAACTTGTCTTTTCGAATTTGTCTTTTACCTTAGGAGCTTATTGCGTTATTCAGGACTAATAGTGACAAAACATTATCGTGAAAGAGTTAATTGTATAAATGCTTGTTAATTAATACAAGGAGCATTGACTATCTGGACTTGCTAAGATTTTCTTCCATTTCAGATGGCGATTTCAAAGATCACTGCAGACCGCGATGCCATTAATAAACGGTTTGCTCATCGTCAACATCTAGAACGGACGAGCATAACAAGCTACAGTGTAGCCCCATCTCGTCACAGATGAGAGAATTATTTAATTTGTATCGCTAACTCTGCCGTAAAGCTCGCGCTGAAGTACACACACTGGCGACTGGTGATCAATAGCTGCTTGTACATAAAGTGATCCAGTCGACATACAATATGAACTTCAAGCAAGTAAGTACTATCTTAAAATAATTTTGCTTGTTACTTCAAATTTGCCATAGTTTTGACGCGCTCATTACAAATATCAGGGTGGAAGGGACATCGACGCACAAACGCTTACTACGTATCCAGTACATCATTCCAAACATAGAAATATATCATCGGATATTTTTTTTCGGACAATAATGCACTTTTGTAAGAATTAGCGAATTCTTTTTTAAATTACCGATGATAAATGTCTGTGTTTATTTTGGAATGATGTACTGAATACGTGGTAAGCGATTGTGCTTCGATGTCAGAAATTCAAACGAGCACTGAAGGCCACGATGGCACCATACATATGTCTGACTGTCAGAACCTGGGAAGTTCCTGTGATTCGTAAGTGCCCAATTTTGAGTTTAACGAGCTAGGACAGAATAAGCTGAAAGAAAGAAAGGAAAAGTATTTATTGGACTCACACAGAACTGAACTTGCACAATTGCAAGCGTTTTGAAATACTGCATGTAGCTCTGAGAAGTTCTGAGAATTATATTTCAGTTATTTACATCGCCATTACTGCAAACGAATACAAATTGGCTATAAGAAATACTTATTGGAAGCGTTCTCCCAATGCACGACATGTTCTATATAACTGTTGTCGCAGAAAAGAACGTAACATTAAAACTCTATGCGGAATAATTTTGTTTTATAGCAAAACTACCGTAATGGGTTACAGTTTTATATTGTTCAAAAATATTATGGACTGAAGCAGTGAAAAGGGCCATATTACTCTTCGGTTTACTCACGGAATGGAAATATGAATACAACTATATTCGATAAAATCTAGGAATTTGCATGGATGAATCGTCAATTTTTGTCATTTTTTTTTTCAGAATCAAAAAATGTCTTGCATAGCAATAAACAAAACTCTACACTCTGGACGATAGATGGTTAACAGTTGAAGATCAACAGTGTGCAAAAATGGGCCCATCGTACGTATTTACATTACTTAATATTAGTTGGTTTAATAATCATAAGTACACAGCTTATATGAAATGGCCATGTGATAGGTAAATATTTACAAACACTGGGTGAATGTAAAATGGCACAACAACATTACTTATTACAATGACAATGCATTAACTAATTGCATTATTTTAAAATAGAAGTGACAAATATCAAACTCAAAGTATTTGTCGGATATGAGGATTTATTCCGTAATGCTTGTACATCATGGGGGCAGTAGATGGGTTTCGTGCAATGAAAACACACTGGGTGCGATACACTGTTTCTATCAAAACTAACGAATTACTTGAGATTATAACTTAACACAATAACACGGATCACAATGAAACGGGTAAAGTTCCAAGACATCTCAACTCCGCCGCAATCAGACATCGACTGTCGCCCTCGCCTCGAGCTGAACATCAGGGCTCTGTAGAAGCACGCTGTGGTGTGGGTAGACTTAAATTGTTAGTAGGTCGCGAAACGTCACCACCGGCGTACTTGTGATTCATTTTATGTACTTTCTAACATCCCGCTCTATTTTAATTTCAATTAAACCACTACAGGCACTTTTGAATGCTCAAAAACCAAGAATATTAACATAATTATCGTAATTTTGGATGCTCGTGTTAGCTTGTGAGCTATTTGTTTGTACTTCACCTTATGTTTAAGGTTATGAACAAAAAAATTAAAACAGAACTTTCTTGTGTGTCAGTCACAAAGATGTTTTTCGAGATTTTGTCTCGGTAAAGCACGTACCGTAAAAATAGTACCACTAAAAAGAGCTCTCTAAGTAAGGATTCTAAAAATTACATTTTCTTATATTATTAGTTAGCTCCCTTGAATAAATTATATAGCTCAAATTTGTATAAAGTGATCGTTCGTTTAATAGAATGGGAAAATAATAGCGGTTAGTGACACTACTATAATCGGTGAGAAATACAACAAGAAGTACAAAATAATTGGCGCTCGTTACATAATTATGTAGTAATTATGTTTCAGTGTAGCTCAGTTTTAAATAAAATTCAGCAATGAGAACTTGTTTTAATGCTTTTGAACTCAAAGCATTAAAATGAGCGCAGCTTTCTCAGTGCTGAATTTTGAAGCGCCAATCTTCAACATGACAGTTTTTAAACATAACTGTCGTATTAAAACAGACGCGGGAGGAGAGCATTACCTTTTGAATCGGATAATGCATTGGAGCTTATTGCATTATTGAGGACTAGAAGGGACAAAAAATCGCTATAAATGTGATCATTTTAATGATGCTTGACTACAAAGCGCATGCAAATTTCTAAGTTTGCCTTCAACTACATTTCAGACGGCGATGGAAACGATAATTGCAGACCACGATCCCATTATATAACTTTTGCTTATCGTCATCATCTAGGACGGACAACTATGACAAGCCACAACGGAGCCGAATCTCGTCACAGATGCGAGAATTAATCAATTCGTATAGCCGTCATTGTTTCTCAGAACTGGGGAAAATTTGATAAACGTGAGTACCCGATTAAAGCACCACCATTTTATAGCGATAAAACTGCCACGAATCGGATTGATGCCATATGTAACTTATTTTTGGTTAAAAATGTTTGAACGGATATTATAATAATATCAGTCCCCACAAATATGTTTTTTGTAATTTATTTATTTATATTTTTAATTCGGTGCCTGTTAGCCATACCGAGCGTGAATGGACTCGAGAGGTCGAGCGAGCGTGCGATCTAGTACCAGAAATTGGGGCAATCCATTTCGAGAGCTAAAATTAACAAATACATTGATGACAATTCTGTCATGTCCGCTACTCAAAATGGATGTAGGAATGGGCCCCACGGTACTAAGGAGCTACTCCTCATTGATGTGGCCATTAGTCAACAGATTCGCCGTTCCCGAAGGGATCCGTCGACATGTTGGATAGATTATAAGAAGGCCTATGACTCGGTGCCACATGAGGGTGCTAGAGTTGTATAAAGTTGATGCAACTCGGTCACCTTCCTGATGTGATGTATGGGGCAATGGAGGACACTCCTTCGCTATCCAGGATGTCGGAAAATCCAGAGTAATAGCGAGTCAATAAGGATTTGCGAGGTATATTACAGGGCGATAGTTTGAGTCCACTTTGGTTCTGCTTAGCCTTGAATCCTCTTAGCACGCTGCTGGAGGATTCAGGTCTAGGCTATCGGTTGAGGAGAGGTGGGCAAGTTATATCTCACCTCCTTTACATGGATGACCTGAAACTCCTTGCCCCAACGATTTGCAACTGATGGAGCTAATAAAACTTTCAGTAGCGCCATCAGGATGGATTTTGGTGTGGACAAATATGCGGTCATGCATGTAAAGCGAGGGGAGATTGTGGAATCTGTGGTAATCAAGCTCTTGGATTCCATAAATCTTAGATCCCTCTCAGCAACCGAAACCTATAAGTATTTGGGTATGTCGGAAGCGCTGGGCATCAATGTTGCTGACATGAAGCAATCGTTGAAGGAGCGCTTCTTTGGCCGCCCGAAGAAAGTATTTAATAGTCTTTTATAAGACGGAAATAAGGTATGTGCCTTCAAGGGTTGGGTCATGCAGGTTTTGATGTACTCTTTCGGCATACTCAAATGGACTCAAACAGAACTAGACACCCTGGATAGGAGGGTGCATACATTGTTGACGGCATATCGAATGCATCACCCGCGTTCTTCGGTTATGTGACTATATATCCCGCGGAGGTGTGAGGGTCGACGCTAAGACTCTCCACAATCGCGAGATATGCAGTCTCAGGGTATAATGCATCGAGATGTGATCGCTGTGGACAAGGGCCTTACTCCGTTCTCCTTGGCTAAAGAGAACTGGCAAAAACGAATCTAACGACCGCAGGGAGGTATGGCAGAGTAAGGAGCTTCACGGACGCTTTTTCCGCTTGGGCCCGATGTAGACCTATCAGCGTCCATAGCCTGGCTACGTTCCGGAGACCTCTTCCGAGAAACCGTAGGTTTTGTCTGTGCAATTATGGATGAAGTTATGATGACGACGAACTACCGGAGATTTATTGTGAAGGACGATACGGTTGATATATGTCAGACATGCCACCGTCCAGGCGAATCAATCCGTTTCATTATCTCCGGGTGTTCTCGTCTGGCTAACGGAGAGTACTTGCATAGACACAACCTTGTAGCCAGGATTACCCATCAGCAACTTGCTCCAAAATACAGTCTTGTGGAATTGGAAGTGCCGTACTATAGGAATGTGCCCGACCCAGTTCTCGAAAATGGCAGTATCACATTGTACTGGGATCGATTCATCATCACTGACAGGACTATTGTAGCCAATAAGCCTTATATAGTGGTGGTGGATCGATCAGAGCGGCGTGCAATGATTGTTGACATAACGTGAAAGCCGAGAAAGATAAGCAAATCAAGTATTTTGATTTGGCTCGCGAGGTTGTCGACATGTCGGATGTGGACTCAGCGATCATTGTGCCGATAGTTGTATCAGCCCATGGCCTAATTGCAAAGAGCCTCGACCAATACCTGAGGAGGCTCTCGTTAGGCAGCTGGATCAAGGGCTTGATTCAGAAAGCCGCCCAGCACTAGAGAGTCCGCCCCAGCGCTAACAGCATACTACTGAAACTGTCAAAATAATATAATTAATTTGCATTCCAGTCTTGCTATCAGTAATAGACTGTTTTAATGTTTTTCAGGTTCAAAAATGCCAGCCCATCACGCGTTCCGTTTCCCTAACTATAATCACACAC
The DNA here is from genome assembly GCA_905163415.1 of Noctua fimbriata. NCBI lineage: Eukaryota > Metazoa > Arthropoda > Insecta > Lepidoptera > Noctuidae > Noctua > Noctua fimbriata. The sequence continues at coordinate 8,323,395 of LR990921.1, forward strand.
ACACTAGCGGTTGTCTGCAAACAACTGCTTGCAAAGAAAGTGGTATTGTCGCCGAGCCGTGCGTTCTTACAAGTAAGTTAAACTAACTATTTACTTTGTTTGTCGCTGCAAGGTGTATCACATGTATAATACTGGGGCCCAAGAGGCCAAAACTGTTAATAAAATCGCGTCGCAGAACCTCGCTTAGATTGTTTGTGCTATATCCTCGGCATAGATGCAATTCTGTCCCGAGGATATAAATCACGAACAATCTACGAAAAGCTTTTAATGATGCATGTATTTAAAGTAAGTATGTCAATATTAAGATAGTCATTTCCACTTGTCTAGGCTCTCAGCAGTGAAGCTAACTCAGACGCGCAATTCAATGGCTAACATGGTTAATACAACGTCGTGTTAGATAAGAGTTACATTTGATGAAACGTTATGTTGATCAATTGCATTATTAGTAGGCAGAGACAAAAATATTTGTAAAGTGCTCATGACGATTTTTCCAGATTCCAAGTCGTCGGACGTGAGCCATGCGCTGCTCGATGGCAGCAATCAGCTGGTAGCCTGACTGATGGCTTTATAACTTCGCAACATTATTAAGGTATATTAGCAACGAATTTTCCCATGTACAGACGCCAGCACATCAAGCTACTACAATCTGTCAAATTTCTTTAATAGATTTTCAACTTTATCGCTAAACCATTAGGTTCAAGGTTGATTGGGTAAATTTAAAAGTTTCGGGTAGCTTGATGTGCTGGCGTTTGTACAAAGTACATACAATAAACTGAAGTCATTTAATCTTCTAAATCTCTATACTCTTCTCAGACTGACTCTTGAACATTGTCGGCGTACACAATTGCATTTGATATATTATTTTCGAATCAATGTTATGCTTTATTACTGGTAGCCAAAAAAAAAGAAGGTACCAAAAATACTATATGGTTGTTAAGCGTTTTAATCAAACAATGACCTAGTGCGAAAAGAAGGTTATATTCTCCTGGCGAGTTGTGTTCGTCGGATTTTAATGCATTTATAGTGAACTATGAATAGAGCTGACCGAAAACTTAGTTTTATCCTCACTTAATCTTAAATAGTGAATTTATACCTAACTCAATGTTTACCCGACTGCCAAAGAAGGGTTTAGTTTTTCGCGCGTATCTTTTATGCTTGTTTTTTGTAAATTTCTTATACCTCGTATGTTCCAATTGGCTGGATGAATTTCGACAATTAAGGTAGTAGGGTATCAAAATGAAGGAAATTAAAAGGACATTACAAATACCTACATATATATATACAAATTGGTTGGTGCTGTTCCGCACCCTGCGTACCAGTGATACGCATCTCTTACGCATTACTATATAAAAGCAATCTACGCGGGCTTCTGCAAACATCCCTGAAACACTACAGAAACTCGGCAACCCCATCAGCACCCTAAACGCGTTGTTATATTGAACTCGAAGGGCGCTGTATGCCTCAAAATGCCTGTAAGTGAGCCCACAGGCTACAGTATTGATTATACTTTATGTCTTTTTTTATTTTATGTGCTTTCCTTGTTTCGTAATGACCGGTGAACCGACGATAACTATCTTTTTAAATATGAGTTGCAGCGCTCAGCGGGGCCTTTCATGGAACTGTCTATGGAACACCCCGCTGCACGCTACGAGAAATGCTCCCCTGAATTTGCGACCTTTCTGTTCTATAAATCATCGAAAATATTAAGACTGAAAGTGAAAGTGCATATTTTTTTAATTTAGGTGTAGAATTTAAAAAAAATGAATTTTAACTTACATATGTCTCTTTCTCTCTCATGTAGGACCTGAAAACAGGAAAACAACATTTTAAATTAGGTATATTTAAAGTAGAAGACACGAGCGTTTAAGCTTCAGATGTCTGCCCTCTACACCGTATATTATATGTGCGTAAGTTTGTGAGGATGTATGGATGTCTAGATGTATGGATGTTTGTTACTCTTTCACACAAGAACCACAAAACGGATTTGGATGAAATTTTGCACACAGAACGTTTATAACCTGGATACTTTTTATCCGGGTAGTACGATTCCGTGGGACAATTCCAAGTGGGCAAAGCTTTGGGCATAAGCTAGTTAAGAATAACCCTGTCACTCAGACAAGCACAACACACACCTAACACATAACAAGACACCGTCCTGAGTAGTGCCTACATGTGAATTTGCCTCACAATTATCTATCTTTCAGTAATTTTAATTTAATTTAATTTTAATTTAGCAATAATCGACATTTATAGAGTACCTCCAAATATTTCTTTTACTTTTTGTTATCTGCGGATAGCACATATAATAAGGATATTTTCACGATAATATTTACCTTAACCGTCATAGAAATTTTTTGAAAAAAATTACCTTCTTTAACTTTAAAATAGACGATTTCTTGTTATTTCTGAATTAATTTTTAGTCACTGCACGTAAAGTGGTTTTCTTGAATATTTTTACGTCCAGTTATTTGTGAATAAGCATCAGTTACCAATTTTGAAAGAAATCTTTGTTTTAAAATTCGATATTTTAAAAATAACCGCAGAAAATTGGAAATTTTCGAAAAATACTTGAAATACGCATTACATCGACAATAATGAACAAAGAAACAGACAAAATTGGTGTTTAATTTACGCACGCAGGTCACACTATTACGCCATAATATGAATCCATTGAATTTGAAGTTATTCATAAACGAAAAAAAGATATACCAAAGGAAATTAAAAAAAAAGAAAAAAGTCACGAGCGCCGAAATTTATTTTTTTAATTTCTTCTCCACTCCTCCAGGAACTCAATAAGAAAAGTCCCATAAAAATCCGACCACTATAAACTTCATTCCACCTTTTGGATATTTTTTGTCTAATTGCACTCGCCTAATGTAACATCATCATCATTATTTCAGCCGAAAGACGTCCACTGCTGGACATAGGCCTCCCCCAAGTGTCGCCACATTGACCGGTCCCGTGCGACTCACATCCAGCGGATCCCTGCAACCCTCACCAGGTCATCGGTCCACCTAGTGGGAGGCCTTCCAACGCAGCGTCTTCCGGTTCGCGGTCGCCACTCCAGAACTTTTCGGCCCCATCGGCCATCCGTTCTGCGAGCAATGTGCCCTGCCCACTGCCACTTAAGTTTGGCTATTCTTCGGGCTACGTCAGTTACCTTGGTTCTCTTGCGGATGTCCTCATTTCTGATTTGATCACGCAAGGAAACTCCGAGCATAGCCCTCTCCATTGCCCTTTGAGTGACTTTAAGCCTTCTGATAAGGCCCATTGTGAGCGACCACGTTTCGGTCTCGTATGTAATCACTGGCAACACACACTGGTCATAGACTTTCGTCTTGAGACACTGCGGTAAGTTGGACGAGAAGATACCACGCAACTTCTCGAACGCTGCCCAGCCGAGTCGGATTCCACGATTGACCTCTTTCTCGAAGTTAGACCTACCTAACTGGATCGTTTGTCCCAGGTAGACATAATCGTCTACAACTTCGAGTGTAGAGTCTCCGATCTTGATAGGAGTGGGTGTTACATGGGCATTCAACATGATTTTGGTTTTGTCCATTTTCATTTTAAGACCCACTCTTTCGGAAGCTCTACTAAGGTCATCGAGCATTGTACTGAGGTCCTCCATGGTCTCAGCCATGACCACTATATCGTCGGCAAATCGAAGGTGAGAGATGTACTCGCCATTGACGTTGATGCCTAGCCTATCCTCCAGTGCAGCGGTGAACAGTTTCGGAGATATGACAGTAGAGATGTCACAGTTATAACATAATACAGTGCCCTTAGAAATGAATGAATATAAGGTTTTCATACTATAACAAACAAACTAATAAGGATTGGTAAACTTTCACACACTGAACTTTGACTTAAAGTTTGTGCTTTTTTTAAAGTGAGCATTAATGTTCGCACTGTTACTGTTAGCCTGCCTCATCCCACTACTGGGCAAAGGCAGAGCTCCATGGCTTCCAAATCTTTCGATTTACGACAAATTTTAGTACTATTATTTAAAATTTTAAGATCTACCACCATAATATTATGCAATTATTACTAAAAGAAAATACAAAGGAAAATTTTATGAATACAGAATTTTGTTACTTCTGTTCATAATTCTTTGTGGAATTAAGCTTTTTTATCAACTTTTTTGATCTGTGCAATTATACAGGAAAAACCTGAGTTGTTTGATGCCTAGCTAAATAAACAAAATGTACCTATTTAAAATAATTGTGTTTGTTCTAAAAATAATCTACAAATTAGGTTTTCTACATGTTTTTTTATCTTTTTCTTTACACAACTAGAACTTAATGAGTAAATTAATAGTGTGGTGCGGTGGTAGTGGTGGTGGTGGTGGTGTCGGAGGTGTTTGGTTCTAACAGAAGGTTAGTGAGCGAAAAAGCGCTTTTCTTTTCTGATTTTGTAAGACTCCGAAAGGTTAAACTATTTCGTGCTTTGTGTGTACCTTTTCAAGATTATTCAGGTTTTAAGGTGGAGGCCTTGCGATATTATAAGACTTTTTGACTTGCATCTTTATAATACTAGCTGACCCAATTTTTTTCAACCAGATGCATCTTATTTTCATTATTAGGTACCTATGTTTGAGTCGCACATGTATTCTTAATACTACTTTCTTTTGTTAATTAATGATATTATATAACGCTAGTAACACAACACAGCAACAGTTATAATATAATACTGCTCTAAGTATTGCAAACATTTGAACTAATTCAAAATAAAGTTCATTTTTAGAATTGAATATAAGGTTTTCATAATATAAAAAAAAAACAAACTAATAGGTAAATTTTCACACACTGAACTTTGACTTAAAGTTAATGTTTCATAGGATTGGGACCTTTGTTCATATGCTATAATATTCAAATTCAAATTGAGAGCTAGCGTTTCATCCGAATAATTATAAACATTAACCAGTGATAGCCTACTAGTGGTCTGACCGTCGGACTGCCAAGTTATAGATCTCGAGGTCGCACCCAAAACCTCTTTTTTTCGGATTCTTGTGCTTATTGTATAATTATAACTTGCTTCGGTGAAGGCAAACATATAATACTACCCACCCGCCAATGCTTTAAACTGTTTATACAAACCTTCGGAACAAATTCTTCAAACTTAATATATGATGGTTATATGATGGATAAATGTAGATACAGTTGAACTGTACAGGTAAACCGGTGTGTGTGTGTTGCAAAACTGTGCAGGTGACAGGAGTACACCCTAGCGTCTCTTTCTAGTTTAAGTTATTTGCTATGACAATCAAATTATTGTTAGCGTACTTCTAATGTCTCACAGCTGTGCAAAAGCTTCCCATTTTGTCGTCTACGATTACTGTGCGCCAGGCACGTAATCTTTAAAACAATTTTCTTTGGTTAATTATGCGGGCGATGAAGAGCTCGGGCTTAATAATAACAGCCGCTTGGGTCGATCTTCAAGTTGAGCCGTTTAATTACAGAGTTTCCTCCGTACCTCGGTAAGCACGTTTAAAGGTTGCCTGTCCACCGGAGCGAAGCGAGGCTGCGGAGCGGAGAAACGGAGAAATATTAACCAATAGGATTGCCAATAACCTCCGCTCCACTCCAGTATGCGTATTATTGGTTAATATTTCTCCGTTTCTCCGCTCTGCAGCCTCGCTCCGCTCCGGTGGTAAGGCAGCCTAAGCCGTTGGTCCCGTCTGTGAAATTGTAGATCTTTGACAGTCGTTACAGGTAGTCAGTGGCCCGAAAGTCTGATAACCAGTCGTAACAATGGGTATAGTATTACCCACCACTAACTGGGTTGTAGAGGTCATATAGGCAGTCACTCCATGTAAAATATTCTTTGCTTTTGTGCATCTGGTGAGACTGAAAGACGACCCTAACATATTTGGGAAAAAGCTAGGCAGATGATGATGAACTTAAGCGAGGGATGTTTTTTTATACTAAATAATCTTGCGTTTGTGCGCTACTAAGCGATAGTATAATAATTCGATATATCTACTGAGCCACCCCATAATAGAAAACCATATCGTAGGATGGAGGCTACATATCCATGATAAGCTTGTAAAGCTGTTTTTGGGCTGAATGTTTGCGTAAGACGAAAAAGAGCGTAAACTTAACTGTTTCTTTTGTTACAGATTTTATTTATGTGTAATTTCCATGAGATCTGACTATCTCTAATGAAATCTAAAGGAAAACTATACTATCGGATTGTGCTATGTTATTGTTATTGTATGAGATAGGCAATTTGCAATTATATTGTTTTCTATTTCACTCTAGCAATTTGATAATGATTCGTATAGTTACGTTATCTTCTTTATTGTAGTTATCAAATGTAGTATTAATTTTTGTGGAATTACTAACGATATATCATATGGAAACATACAGTGACGTTAAGCAAACCGTTGATGTTGAGTAGGAATAGAAATGGGCTTAATAAACTTCGGCTGGGGCTCCGACTCTGTTATATGCGAGTTTAGATGTATAAGCGTAATTAATATAGTTGATTACTACATATAGTCGTCTATTTGTGAGATTTTGTAACCATTTACGTGCTTATACCTCGAATACCGTGTGCATATCGCAGGTACAAATAATATCTTTGTCGACATCTGAGACTTTTTTATTAGTTTAAAGGCGGCTAGTGTAGTGGAATTTCCTTTCTCAAAATCATGTTACGCGGATTTGACAATATTAAATTTATCAAGGAAAGTTGTTAAACGTTTAAACATAACTTTTGTCTATAAAATTGGCTAAGGAGGCAATAGATCTATATTTGCTAGGTTCTGTTTTATCCCCTTTTTTATAAATTGGTTTTACAACTGAATCAGTAGTTTTGTCAACGTCCACGTCCAACAGCAGCATCAATCAAAACACCCTTCCGTTCTCTGAACAATGATCTCATACCAATATATTTGACAAAGTCGGAGAGCAACAGAATAAGCATTGAAAGAAAGAACAAAAAAGTATTGCTAATAAGTAAGTTCATATTAGACAAGCGAAAGAAAAAAAACGTAAACTGTCGTGACAGACGTGACGCAAGAGCATTACTTTTGAGGCATAATAATGCATAGAAGCCTATTGCATTTTTTAAACGAAAGGTGACAACTATCGTTAAAACAGTATTTACAAACATGCTTACCCACGTATGTTTGTAACTATTTTATTTTTATACGTAGTAAAGTAATATTGCAGTTATCCAGAAAACGTGGAAATAATACTTGTTATGTAAAACACTCTTTCGGTATTTTTCAGGTGAAGGTTGAAACGACCATTGAAGGGCACGATGCAACACATTCATTTATTCTTGCTGAAGTTCGTGAAAAGAACACCGACTAAAGACCTGGAACGGGATGCAATTAATAGCGACAACAGTGCCTATTCCAGCCAGCTAATTATGTGAGTATCGTTCAGTACTAGCAATTATCTTGACAAAAGACAGTGTCTGGAAGTCTGAAGTCTCGACCGAATGAAAGGCTTTCTTGCCAGTCACTAAGCAAAAAATGTGGTACCTTTTTAGATGCCTAATTTCGCATTTAAGTCTCCCGCGATATTGGTGGATTGCCTTAGAGCCCTGCAGGACATTGGCATTACTACTGTTATATATGTGTGTGTCAACATTTATGTGTATGTGTGTGTGGGCTGCGTCCCTGCTCTGCTCTCACCTGCAAATTAAACAGCGTACTTATAGCTGTCAGTAGTATCACTTGTGTGCCTACGTACCTACTTAACAGTGGCGACGAGTACCAAAAATTGTATTTTTTTTTTTTAATGGCTCATCCATTTTGTGGGATTTTATTAAGACTTTCGATCACAATGCACAAACAAATTCAACTTGACTTTAGGATATTATAATTTGAAAAGCGTTCTCCGAATACACGACAAGTTTATCTAAACTGTTGATGCAGAAAAGAACGCAACATTAAGACTCGATACGGAACAATTTTGTTTTTTAGCAAAATTGTCGTGATGGGTTACAGTTTTATGTTTTTTAAAATTATTTTGGACCGAAGGAGTGAAAACGCCATAATACTATTTAGGTTTACTCACGGGATGGCAAAGCGAACATTCTATTTTATAAGACAGTAGTAAAGTAATATGGCACTTGTCCAGAAAACGTGGAAATAATACTTATTAAGTAAAATTTTCGTTTGGTATTTTCAGGTGGAGGTTGAAACGTCCATTGCAACACTTTTTTTGTTCTTTCCGGAGTCCGAGAAGTAGCAAAGGCACCGACTAAAGACCTGGGACGGGAGCGATAACAGTGCCTTTTCTAGTCAGATAAATATGTGAGTTTCATACATTTCAGAACTAGCAATTTTTTCGAGAAAAGTAAGTGAGACATTCATTAGGTCGAGATTTCAGACTACCAGGTAGTCTGAAGTCTCGACCCAATGAAAGTCTTTCTTGCCAATCACTAAGCAAAGAAGCTGGTCCTCTTTTAGATAAGTTCAAGTTCATGTGGATTGAACCTTAGAGCCCTGAAGGACACAGATAATCTTTAAATCATGGTCGCCATCGATCACATCTTAATCGCCAAACGCTGTACGAGTTTCAATGATATTTTGAGGATAAATAAAGCCATTCTTGGTAACACAGATTCCATTATCACCGAGTTCTTCGCAAGAGACTTGAGAACCATAAGCCCGGCTGCCCTGAAACTACTGATTATCATGCCTGAATCAGAGTTACCGGATTTGAGAATTATCGAGTCTAAAACTCTATGCAAAACAATTTTGTTTAATAGCAAAATTGTCGTAATGGGTTACAGTTTTATATTGTTCAAAATATTATAGACTACAGGAGTGAAAAGTCGTAAAAAATTAAAATAAAATAAAATAATAAAATACTCTTCGGTTTACTTAAGGGGTGGCAATGCGAACAGCGTCGTTACAATTCTATCCCATAAAACATGGCAATTTGCATGGATTAATCGTTTAGTAATTTTTTTCAGGCCCCTAAAATGCCTCGGCAAACAATCAACTGCAATTTTATGAAATTTAGTTTTCATTAGACAAGAGATAAGAGTAATTAAAAGTTCAGTGTAGTTGGAAAACGTCTAAATAACACTGTAATTCTGAATTTAGTTTAAAATTAAACTAATAATTTGATTTGACACTATTAATATCGTAGCTAAACTCTATAAACCTAACGCGAGAACAAAACTTGTCTTTTCGAATTTGTCTTTTAGCTTAGGAGCTTATTGCGTTATTCAGGACTAATAGTGACAAAATATCATCGTGAAAGAGTTAATTGTATAAATGCTTGTTAATTAATACAAGGAGCATTGACTATCTGGACTTGCTAAGATTTTCTTCCATTTCAGATGGCGATTTCAAATATCACTGCAGACCGCGATGCCATTAATAAACGGTTTGCTCATCGTCAACATCTAGAACGGACGAGCATAACAAGCTACAGTGTAGCCCCATCTCGTCACAGATGAGAGAATTGTTTAATTTGTATCGCTAACTCTGCCGTAAAGCTCGCGCTGACGTACACACAATGGCGACTGGTGATCAATAGCTGCTTGTACATAAAGTGATCCAGTCGACATACAATATGAACTTCAAGCAAGTAAGTACTATCTTAAAATAACTTTGCTTGTTACTTCAAATTTGCCATAGTTTTGACGCGCTCATTACAAATATCAGGGTGGAAGGGACATCGACGCACAAACGCTTACTACGTATCCAGTACATCATTCCAAACATAGAAATATATCATCGGATATTTTTTTTTCGGACACATTTTTTCCATACAATAATGCACTTTTGTAAGAAACAGCGAATTCTTTTTTAAATTACCGATGAAAAATTTCTGTGTTTATTTTGGAATGATGTACTGAATACGTGGTAAGCGATTGTGCGTCGATGTCCTTTCCATCATTGTATAGGGTGACAATTTAGACCTTCAAGAAGGGTAACACACACGAACAGCTACCTTTTTTCACAATTAATTTGTAAAATACTATAAACAGAATTCTGCATTGCAGATGGACAATAATTTAAAGGATTAATGTAGTCGGAGAGCAATAAAATATGCCATCGTTTAAAACTAAGTTAAATTAACACGCGCCGTATTAGGACGCTCCCTCACCGAGAGCATTCGCCTGTAATGTAACAGTTCAGTGGCGAGCTTAACATAAGTGAGCACGGCAAAACGAGCATTAGAGTGAACCATCAGTAGCAGGCAGTTGTTTCTGAACAAAATCGAATCTTGGATTGTTACATTATAGGCGGAGGCTCTGATCGTGAGCGTCTACTTGTAAAGTAATGCACAAAGTAGGATCTTGAAATTGATACATTACAGGCTTATGCTCTGGTGAGGGAACACCTTTATGATATGAACATGACAATTTTCAAACAAAGCTGTTGTGTGGGAAACTGGCGCTAGAGCATGTTTAATGCATTATCTGTTCATAAAGTGACAAAGGATATATGAATAAAAATTAGAAACATACGTAAGTATGTTATTTTAAAAGACAGTGGGAAAAAATGGATTTCTCCAAAAAACGGAGAAATATAATTATTATGTAAAATAGGAAGAATGCTTTTGGTACTTTTCAGGTGCAAGTTGAAACGTCTATTGAGAACCACGATGCTACACTGTAATTATTCTTTCAAGAATCCGTGAAGCTGTAAAGTGCACCGACTTAAGACCTAGGATGGATTGCTATGATTAGTGACAATATTGCCTGTTCCAGTCAGACATGTGAGTTTCATACAATTTGTACGTCTGGCGTTTGACGGACTATCTTGAGAAAAGTCAGTAGCCGAATTTCAACCAAGATTTGACCAAATGAAAGACTTTTTTACCGATCATTAAGCAGAAAAGCAGGCACGGCACCATTGTACATTTGTACCTAGTTTTTCGTTAAAGTCCCACAGGAGTGGCAGGACAGTCATGGTGAAACAGAGTTTAGAGCCCTGTATGGCTCACGAAAATTTGTAAGACATAGTTCCCACCTTATCGTGTCAGACAAATTTTGTTTGTTGTTGTTTATTTGCCACATCTGTTGCACGCCATTTAGACAAAAGACCAAACAGACCAAAGGCTCTCACTTCTGCCTGTAAGTAAAATAGCGGGACTTTAAGGCTTAGCGCAGTCAAAAAGCAACAGAATTGCTTTGGTTTGGTCGAGTTCATAAGTAAGTGTACAAAGCGTCAGAGCTGATCATAACAGATTTCAAGCTTAACTGTCGTGTCTAAAATGAAGCAAGAGCATTCCTTTTACTTCTGATTATGCAGAGGGAGCTTAATGCTTTTATTACCTCTAGAATTGAAGATCACGATATCACGCAGTCCACCGCGGTTCTTCTGGATTCCGTGATGCTACAGTGCAAAGCGGCTGATCAACTTGGATAGACTGCTATGACGAGCGCCATTATTGCCTCTCACACTCAAAGATGTGAGTATATCCAATTTGTATCCGTAAAGTTAAAATCAGAAATATATCAAATCCTGCGAAATATAAATACCCCAAAATCAAGAATTCCCGTTTCTTGATATTTCATTTCGACCTAGTCTTAGGTCATACATTTTTTTTGTAAAGATTGCTTACGTCTACTTTTCAGACGGAGATTCAAACGAGCACTGAAGGCTACGATGGCACCATACATATGTCTGACTGTCAGAACCTGGGAAGTTCCTGTGATTCGTAAGTGCCCAATTTTGAGTTTAACGAGCTAGGACAGAATAAGCTGAAAGAAAGAAAGAAAAAGTATTTATTGAACTCACACAGAACTGAACTTGCACAATTGCAAGCGTTTTGAAATACTGTATGTAGCTCTGAGAAGTTCTGAGAATTATATTTCAGTTATTTACATCGCCATTACTGCAAACGAATACAAATTGGCTATAAAAAATACTTATTGGAAACGTTCTCCGAATGCACGACATGTTCTATATAACTGTTGTCGCAGAAAAGAACGTAACATTAAAACTCTATGCGGAATAATTTTGTTTTATAGCAAAACTACCGTAATGGGTTACAGTTTTATATTGTTCAAAAATATTATGGACTGAAGCAGTGAAAAGGGCCATATTACTCTTCGGTTTACTCACGGAATGGAAATATGAATACAACTATATTCGATAAAATCTAGGAATTTGCATGGATGAATCGTCAATTTTTGTCATTTTTTTTTCAGAATCAAAAAATGTCTTGCATAGCAATAAACAAAACTCTACACTCTGGACGATAGATGGTTAACAGTTGAAGATCAACAGTGTGCAAAAATGGACCCATCGTACGTATTTACATTACTTAATATTAGTTGGTTTAATAATCATAAGTACGCAGCTTATATGAAATGGCCATGTGATAGGTAAATATTTACAAACACTGGGTGAATGTAAAATGGCACAACAACATTACTTATTACAATGACAATGCATTAACTAATTGCATTATTTTAAAATAGAAGTGAGTGAGTGTGAGAGTTACTTTGAGTATATCAAACTCAAAGTATTTGTCGGATATGAGGATTTATTCCGTAATGCTTGTACATCATGGGGGCAGTAGATGGGTTTCGTGCAATGAAAACACACTGGGTGCGATACACTGTTTCTAGCAAAACTAACGAATTACTTGAGATTATAACTTAACACAATAACACGGATCACAATGAAACGGGTAAAGTTCCAAGACATCTCAACTCCGCCGCAATCAGACATCGACTGTCGCCCTCGCCTCGAGCTGAACATCAGGGCTCTGTAGAAGCACGCTGTGGTGTGGGTAGACTTACATTGTTAGTAGGTCGCGAAACGTCACCACCGGCGTACTTGTGATTCATTTTATGTACTTTCTAACGTCCCGCTCTATTTTAATTTCAATTAAACCACTACAGGCACTTTTGAATTCTCAAAAACCAAGAATATTAACATAATTATCGTAATTTTCGATGCTCGTGTTAGCTTGTGAGCTATTTGTTTGTACTTCACCTTATGTTTAAGGTTATGAACAAAAAAATTAAAACAGAACTTTCTTGTGTGTCAGTCACAAAGATGTTTTTCGAGATTTTGTCTCTGTAAAGCACGTACCGTAAAAATAGTACCACTAAAAAGAGCTCTCTAAGTAAGGATTCTAAAAAATACATTTTCTTATATTATTAGTTAGCTCCCTTGAATAAATTATATAGCTCAAATTTGTATAAAGTGATCGTTCGTTTAATAGAATGGGAAAATAATAGCGGTTAGTGACACTACTATAATCGGTGAGAAATACAACAAGAAGTACAAAATAATTGGCGCTCGTTACATAATTATGCAGTAATTATGTTTCAGTGTAGCTCAGTTTTAAATAAAATTCAGCAATGAGAACTTGTTTTAATGCTTTTGAACTCAAAGCATTAAAATGAGCGCAGCTTTCTCAGTGCTGAATTTTGAAGTGCCAACCTTCAACATGACAGTTTTTAAACATAACTGTCGTATTAAAACAGACGCGGGAGGAGAGCATTACCTTTTGAATCGGATAATGCATTGGAGCTTATTGCATTATTGAGGACTAGAAGGGACAAAAAATCGCTATAAATGTGTTCATTTTAATAATGCTTGTCAATACTACAAAGCGCATGCAAATTTCTAAGTTTGCCTTCAACTACATTTCAGACGGCGATGGAAACGATAATTGCAGACCACGATCCCATTAAGTAACTTTTGCTTATCGTCATCATCTAGGACGGACAACTATGACAAGCCACAACGGAGCCGAATCTCGTCACAGATGCGAGAATTAATCAATTCGTATAGCTGTCATTGTTTCTCAGAACTGGGGAAAATTTGATAAACGTGAGTACCCGATTAAAGCACCACCATTTTATAGCGATAAAACTGCCACGAATCGGATTGATGCCATATGTAACTTATTTTTGGGTAAAAATGTTGTGAGGAACTTTTTGAACGGATATTATAATAATATTTTTAATTCGGTGCCTGTTAGCCATACCGAGCGTGAATGGACTCGGGAGGTCGAGCGAGCGTGCGATCAAGTACCAGAAATTGCGGTTGAGGAGAGGTGGGCAAGTTATATCTCACCTCCTTTACATGGATGACCTGAAACTCCTTGCCCCAACGATTTGCAACTGATGGAGCTAATGAAACTTTCAGTAGCGCCATCAGGATGGATTTTGGTGTGGACAAATATGCGGTCATGCATGTAAAGCGAGGGGAGATTGTGGAATCTGTGGTTATCAAGCTCTTGGATTTCATAAATCTTAGATCCCTCTCAGCAACCGAAACCTATAAGTATTTGGGTATGTAGGAAGCGCTGGGCATCAATGTTGCTGACATGAAGCAATCGTTGAAGGAGCGCTTCTTTGGCCGCCCGAAGAAAGTATTTAATGGTCTTTTATAAGACGGAAATAAGGTATGTGCCTTCAACGGTTGGGTCATGCAGGTTTTGATGTACTCTTTCGGCATACTCAAATGGACTCAAACAGAACTAGACACCCTGGATAGGAGGGTGCATACATTGTTGACGGCATATCGAATGCATCACCCGCGTTCTTCGGTTATGTGACTATATATCCCGCGGAGGTGTGGGGGTCGACGTTAAGACTCTCCACAATCGCGAGATATGCAGTCTCAGGGTATAATTCCTTGAAGTCGCCGTGATCGCGGTGGACAAGGGCCTTACTCCGTTCTCCTTGGCTATAGAGAACTGGCAAAAACCTGTAGTGCTTGAATCTAACGACCGCAGGGAGGTATGGCAGAGTAAGGAACTTCACGGACGCTTTTTCCGCTTGGGCTCGATGTAGACCTATCAGCGTCCATAGCCTGGCTACGTTCCGGGGACTTCTTCAGAGAAACCTTAGGTTTTGTCTGTGCAATTATGGATGAAGTTATGATGACGACGAACTACCGGAGATTTATTGTGAAGGACGATACGGTTGATATATGTCGGGCATGCCACCGTCCAGGCGCATCAATCCGTTTCATTATCTCCGGGTGTTCTCGTCTGGCTAACGGAGAGTACTTGCATAGAGACAACCTTGTAGCCAGGATTACCCATCAGCAACTTGCTCCAAAATACAGTCTTGTGGAATTGGAAGTGCCGTACTATAGGAATGTGCCCGACCCAGTTCTCGAAAATGGCAGTATCACATTGTACTGGGATCGATCCATCATCACTGACAGGACTATTGTAGCCAATAAGCCTTATATAGTGGTGGTGGATCGATCAGAGCGGCGTGCAATGATTGTTGACATAACGTGAAAGCCGAGAAAGATAAGCAAATCAAGTATTTTGACTTGGCTCGCGAGGTTGTCGACATGTCGGATGTGGACTCAGCGATCATTGTGCCGATAGTTGTATCAGCCCATGGCCTACTTGCAAAGAGCCTCGACCAATACCTGAGGAGGCTCTCGTTAGGCAGCTGGATCAAGGGCTTGATTCAGAAAGCCGCCTAGCACTAGAGAGTCCGCCCCAGCGCTAACAGCATACTACTGAAACTGTCAAAATAATATAATTCATTTGCATTCCAGTCTTGCTATCAGTAATAGACTGTTTTAATGTTTTTCAGGTTCAAAAATGCCAGCCCATCACCCGTTCCGTTTCTCTAACTACAATCACACACACACACTAGCGGTTGTCTGCAAACAACTGCTTGCAAATAAAGTGGTCTTGTCGCCTAGCCGTGCGTTCTTACAAGTAAGTTAAACTAACTATTTACTTTGTTTTTCGCTGCAAGGTGTATCACATGTTTAATACTGGGGCCCAAGAGGCCAAAACTGTTAATAAAATCGCGTCACAGAACCTCGCTTAGATTGTTCGTGCTATATCCTCGGCATAGATGCAATTCTGTGCCGAGGATTTAATCACGAACAATCTACGAAAAGCTTTTTAATGATGCATGTATTTAAAGTACATACCTACTTTAAATACATGCATCGATATTAAGATACTCATTTCCACTTGTCTAGGATCTCAGCAGTGAAGTTAACTCAGTCGCGCAATTCAATGGCTAACATGGTTAATACAACGTCGTGTTAGATAAGAGTTACATTTGATGAAACGTTATGTTGATCAATTGCATTGTTAGTAGGCAGAGACAAAAATATTTGTAAAGTGCTCATGACGATTTTTCCAGATTCCAAGTCGTCGGGCGTGAGCCAGGCGCTGCTCGATGGCAGCAATCAGCTGGTAGCCTGACTGATGACTTTATAACTTCTCAACATTATTAAGGTATATTAGCAATGAATTTTCCCATGTACAGACGCCAGCACATCAAGCTACTACAATCTGTCAAATTTCTTTAATAGATTTTCAACTTTATCGCTAAACCATTAGGTTCAAGGGTGATTGGGTAAATTTAAAAGTTTCGGGTAGCTTGGTGTGCTGGCGTTTGTACAAAGTTCATACAATAAACTGAAGTCATTTAATCTTCTATATCTCTACACTCTTCTCAGACTGACTCTTGAACATTGTCGGCGTACACAATTGCATTTGATATATTATTTTCGAATCAATGTAAAGCTTTATTACTGGTAGCCAAAAAAAAGAAGGTAAGAAAAATACTATATGGTTGTTATGCGTTTTAATCAAACAATGACCTAGTGCGAAAAGAAGGTTATGTTCTCCTGGCGAGTTGTGTTCGTCGGATTTTAATGCATTTATAGTGAACTATGAATAGAGCTGACCGAAAACTTAGTTTTATCCTCACTTAATCTTAAATAGTGAATTTATACCTAACTCAATGTTTACCCGACTGCCAAAGAAGGGTTAAGTTTTTCGCGCGTATCTTTTATGCTTGTTTTTTGTAAATTTCTTATACCTCGTATGTTCCAATTGGCTGGATGAATTTCGACAATTAAGGTAGTAGGGTATCAAAATGAAGGAAATTAAAAGGACATTACAAATACATAAATATATATACAAATTGGTTGGTGCTGTTCCGCACCCTGCGCACCAGTGATACGCATCTCTTACGCATTACTATATAAAAGCAATCTACGCGGGCTTCTGCAAACATCCCTGAAACACTACAGAAACTCGGCAACCCCATCAGCACCCTAAACGCGTTGTTATATTGAACTCGAAGGGCGCTGTATGCCTCAAAATGCCTGTAAGTGAGCCCACAGGCTACAGTATTGATTATACTTTATGTCTTTTTTTATTTTATGTGCTTTCGTTGTTTCGTAATGACCGGTGAACCGACGATAACTATCTTTTTAAATATGAGTTGCAGCGCTCAGCGAGGCCTTTCATGGAACACCCCACTGCACGCTACAAGAAATGCTCCCCTGAATTTGCGACCTTTCAGTTCTATAAATCATCGAAAATATTAGGACTGAAAGTAAAAGTGCATATTTTTTAAATTTAGGTGTAGAATTTCAAAACAAAATGAATTTTAACTTACGTATGTCTCTTTCTCTCTCATGTAGGACCTGAAAACAGGAAAACAACATTTAAAAGTAGGTATATTTAAAGTAGAAGACACGAGCGTTTAAGCTTCAGATGTCTGCCCTCTACACCGTATATTATATGTGCGTAAGTTTGTGAGGATGTATGGATGTCTAGATGTATGGATGTTTGTTACTCTTTTACACAAGAACCACAAAACGGATTTGGATGAAATTTTGCACACAGAACGTTTATAACCTGGATACTTTTTATCCGGGAAAATGTCACGAGCGCCGAAATTTATTTTTTTAATTTCTTCTCCACTCCTCCAGGAACTCAATAAGAAAAGTCCCATGAAAATCCGACCACTATAAACTTCATTCCACCTTTTGGATATTTTTTGTCTAATTGCACTCGCCTAATGTAACAGTTATAACATAATACAGTGCCCTTAGAAATGAATGAATATAAGGTTTTCATACTATAACAAACAAACTAATAAGGATAGGTAAACTTTCACACACTGAACTTTGACTTAAAGTTTGTGCTTTTTTAAAGTGAGCATTAATGTTCGCACTGTTACTGTTAGCTTGCCTCATCCCACTACTGGGCAAAGGCGATTTACGACAAATTTTAGTACTATTATTTAAAATGTTAAGATCTACCGCCATAATATTATGCAAATATTACTAAAAGAAAATACAAAGGAAAATTTTATGAATACAGAATTTTCTTACTTCTGTTCATAATTCTTTGTGGAATTAAGCATTTTTATCAACTTTTTTGATCTGTGCAATTATACAGGAAAAACCTGAGTCGTTTGATGCCTAGCTAAATAAACAAAATGTACCTAACATATTCCAATTTAAAATAATTGTGTTTATTCTAAAAATAATCTACAAATTAGGTTTTCTACATGTTTTTTTTATGTTTTTCTTTACACAACCAGAACTTAATGAGTAAATTAATAGTGTATATTGTACCTAAAAATACAGTAACTATATCTCAACGTATTAGTTCATGACATTTTCATTTTCTGCAAAAATAATATAAGTAACGGCCAAATCGAGCTTACGTGCACAACTGCGCATACAAATACGCAATAAAAAATCTCTGACAGCTGTCCAGTTCATTTTAAATGAATTCATCATTCTGGTTTCTACGATTAAACTGATCTGAAGCATTGTTAGTGGCATAACGTATTATTTGGTCATACTAATCTCACAATGTTGAATAGTCCCCTATTCATCAATTTGTGAATGCAAATTACATGGTCGAATAAATAATAACATTAAAAAGAGCTTTATAATTTCGCTATAATATCAGAGTAAATTAGCAACGGATTTTCCCATGTACAACAAATTCTTTTGTGTAAAACTGGTTTCTGTAACGGCGTAGTCTGGCGGTCCAGATGTGATCTTGATTGTTCTGAGAGAGAGGCAGCTTTCAACATTTTTCGATATATGTAACTACTTACAAACAAAAGCACAAAAAGTAGCCCTCATGCTAAAATTTCCCTGATTGACATGCTAGGATCACGTTACAAAGAGTTGAACGCAGCTGCAAGTCTCAAGGCTAGCGCGTGTGCCCGTTGAACCGGATGCGCCAGGGCGGCCCTGTTCACTACTCAATAAATCACTGTCGCCAGTTCGAGATCAAACTTTCCACCGGCATGACGGTCTCTGCTGCATTCTTTAGTCTACTTGAATTGGTGTCAAACAGTATTTTTCTTCAATATTGAGAACGTCTACCGACTTTATATAGTGGTGTATAAAACAGCCTTGGTTCTAACAGAAGGTTAGTGAGCGAAAAAGCGCTTTTCTTTTCTGATTTTGTAAGACTCCGAAAGGTTAAACTATTTCGTGCTTTGTGTGTACCTTTTCAAGATTATTCAGGTTTTAAGGTGGAGGCCTTGCGATATTATAAGACTTTTTGACTTGCATCTTTATAATACTAGCTGACCCAATTTTTTTCAACCAGATGCATCTTATTTTCATTATTAGGTACCTATGTTTGAGTCGCACATGTATTCTTAAAACTACTTTCTTTTGTTAATTAATGATATTATATAACGCAAGTAACACAACACTGCACCAGCAACAGTTATAATATAATACTGCTCTAAGTATTACAAACATTTGAACTAATTCAAAATAAAGTTCATTTTTAGAATTGAATATAAGGTTTTCATAATATAAAAAAACAAACTAATAGGTAAACTTTCACACACTGAACTTTGACTTAAAGTTAATGTTTCATAGGATTGGGACCTTTGTTCATATGCTATAATATTCAAATTCAAATTGAGAGCTAGCGTTTCATCCGGATAATTATAAACATTAACCAGTTCGACCGTTAGACGGTCAGACCATTAGTCTACTAGTGGTCTGACCGTCGGACTGCCAAGTTACAGATCTCGAGTTCGCACCCAAGACCTCTTTTTTTCGGATTCTTGTGCTTATTGTATAATTATAACTTGCTTCGGTGAAGGAAAACATATAATACTACCCACCCGCCAATGCTTTGCATTGTTTATACAAACCTTCGGAACAAATTCTTCAAACTTAAAATATGATGGTTATATGATGGTTATATGATGGATATATGTAGGTACAGTTGAACTGTACAGGTAAACCGGTGTGTGTGTTGCAAAACTGCGCAGGTTTGTCCTCTATGAAGCTCAGGCGTACCTGACAGGAGTTACTATGCAGGTAAACCTGTCAGGTACACCCTAGCGTCTCTTTCTAGTTTAAGTTGTTTGCTATGACAATCAAATTATTGTTAGCCTACTTCTAATGTCTCACAGCTGTGCAAAAGCTTCCCATTTTGTCGTCTACGATTACTGTGCGCCAGGCACGTAATCTTTAAAACAATTTTCTTTGGTTAATTATGCGGGCGATGAAGAGCTCGGGCTTAATAATAACAGCCGCTTGGGTCGATCTTCAAGTTGAGCCGTTTAATTACATAATTACAGAGTTTCCTCCGTACCTCGGTAAGCACGTTTAAAGGGTGCCTGTCCACCGGAGCGAAGCGAGGCTGCGGATCGGAGAAACGGAGAAATATTAACCAATAGAAAAAAAAAAAAAAAAAAATTGTAGATCTTTGACAGTCGTTACAGGTAGTCAGTGGCCCGAAAGTCTGATAACCAGTCGTAACAATGGGTATAGTATTACCCACCACTAACTGGGTCGTAGAGGTCAGATAGGCAGTCACTCCATGTAAAATATTCTTTGCTTTTGTGCATCTGATGAGACTGAAAGACGACCCTAACATATTTGGGAAAAAGCTAGGCAGATGATGATGAACTGAAGCGAGGGATGTTTTTTATACTAAATAATCTTGCGTTTGTGCGCTACTACGCGATAGTACAATAATTCGATATATCTACTGAGCCACCCCATAATAGAAAACCATATCGTAGGATGGAGGCTACATATCCATGATAAGCTTGTAAAGCTGTTTTTGGCTGAATGTTTGCATAAGAGGAAAAAGAGCGTAAACTTACCTGTTTCTTTTGTTACAGATTTTATTTATGTGTAATTTCCATGAGATCTGACTATCTCTAATGAAATCTAAAGGAAAACTATACTATCGGATTGTGCTATGTTTTTGTTAGTGTATGAGATAGGCAATTTGCAATTATATTGTTTTCTATTTCACTCTAGCAATTTGATAATGATTCGTACAGTTTCGTTAACTTCTTTATTGTAGTTATCAAATGTAGTATTAATTTTTGTGGAATTACTAACGATATATCATATGGAAACATACAGTGACGTTAAGCAAACCGTTGATGTTGAGTAGGAATAGATGTGGGCTTAATAAACTCCGGCTGGGGCTCCGACTCCGTTATATGCGAGTTTAGATTTATAAGCGTAATTAATATTGTTGATTTCTACATATAGTCGTCTATTTGTGAGATTTTGTAACCATTTACGTGTTTATACCTCGAATACCGTATGCATATCGCAGGTACAAATAATATCTTTGTCGACATTATCTGAGACTTTTTTATTAGTTTAAAGGCGGCTAGTGTAGTGGAATTTCCTTTCTGAAAATCATGTTATGCGGATTTGAATATATTAAATTTATTAAGGAAAGTTTTTAAACGTTTAATCATAACTTTTTTCTATAAATTTGGCTAAGGAGGCAATAGATCTATAGTTGCTAGGTTCTGTTTTATCCCCTTTTTTATAAATTGGTTTTACAACTGAATCAGTTGCTTTGTCTACGTCCACGTCCAACAGCAGCATCAATCAAAACACCCTTCCGTTCTCTGAACAATGATCTCATACCAATACATTTGACAAAGTCGGAGAGCAACAGAATAAGCATTGAAAGAAAGAACAAAAAAGTATTGCTAATAAGTAAGTTCATATTAGACAAACGCCAGAAAAAAAACGTAAACTTTCGTGACAGACGTGACGCAAGAGCATTACTTTTGAGGCATAATAATGCATAGAAGCATATTGCATTTTTTAAACGAAAGGTGACAACTATCGTTAAAACAATATTTACAAACATGCTGGTAAGCATGTTTGTAACTATTTTATTTTATACGTTGTAAAGTAATATTGCAGTTATCCAGAAAACGTGGAAATAATACTTGTTATGTAAAACACTCTTTCGGTATTTTCAGGTGGAGGTTGAAACGACCATTGAAGGGCACGATGCAACACATTCATTTATTCTTGCTGAAGTTCGTGAAAAGAACACCGACTAAAGACCTGGAACGGGATGCAATTAATAGCGACAACAGTGCCTCTTCCAGCCAGCTAATTATGTGAGTATCGTTCAGTACTAGCAATTATCTTGACAAAAGACTGTGTCTGGAAGTCTGAAGTCTCGACCGAATGAAAGGCTTTCTTGCCAGTCACTAAGCAAAAAATGTGGTACCTCTTTAGATGCCTAATTTCGCATTTAAGTCTCCCGCGATATTGGTGGATTGCCTTAGAGCCCTGCAGGACATTGGCATTACTACTGTTATATATGTGTGTGTCAACATTTATGTGTGTATGTGTGTGTGGGCTGCGCGTCCCTGCCCTGCTCTCACCTGCAAATTAAACAGTGTACTTATAGCTGTCAGTAGTATCACTTGTGTGCCTACGTACCTACTTAACAGTGGCGACGGGTACCATAAAATGTATTTTTTACGTGGCTCAGTCATTTTGTGGGATTTTAACGACTTTCGATCACAATGCACAAACAAATACAACTTGACTTTAGGATATTATAATATGAGACGCGTTCTCCAAATACACGACATGTTTATCTAAACTGTTGATGCAGAAAAGAACGCAACATTAAGACTCGATACGGAACAATTTTGTTTTTTAGCAAAACTGTCGTAGTGAGTTACAGTTTTATATTGTTTAAAATTATTTTCGACCGTTGGAGTGAAAACGCCATAATACTATTGTGTTTAACCACGGGATGGCAAAGCGAACATTCTATTTTATAAGACAGTAGTAAAGTAATATGGCACTTGTCCAGAAAACGTGAAATTATACTTGTTAAGGAAAATATTCGTTTGGTATTTTCAGGTGGAGGTTGAAACGTCCATTGCAACACTTTTTTTGTTCTTTCCGGAGTCCGAGAAGCAGCAAAGGGCTACGACTAAAGACCTGGGACGGGAGCGACAACAGTGCCTTTTCTAGTCAGATAAATATGTGAGTTTCATACATTTCAGAACTAGCAATTTTTTTGAGAAAAGTAAGTGAGACTTTCATTAGGTCGAGATTTCAGACTTCCAGGTAGTCTGAAGTCTCGACCCAATGAAAGTCTTTCTTGCCAATCACTAAGCAAAAAAGCTGGTCCCCTTTTAGATAAGTTCAAGTTCATGTGGATTGAACCTTAGAGCCCTGAAGGACACAGATAATCTTTAAATCATGGTCGCCATCGATCACATCTTAATCGCCAAACGCTGTACGAGTTTCAATGATATTTTGAGGATAAATAAAGCCATTCTAGGTAACACAGATTCCATTATCACCGAGTTCTTCGCAAGAGACTTGAGAACCATAAACCCGGCTGCCCTGAAACTACTGATTATCATCCCTGAATCAGAGTTACCGGATTTGAGAATTATCGAGTCCTCTAGATTATTTAAATTATGTTTGTTGCTGTCTAGTTCCCAGATCTGTCGCGTGCTAGTTAGTTCAAGTCGAAAAGTACCATCGTTTTCTTCGTGCAGTGTAGTTGAAAAGCATGAAAATAACGGCTAAACTGTTTTCTCAATTATGAGTTTTGTTTAAAACTAAGCTAAAAATAACAAGCGCACTACTTCAACATGACAGACTTTGATGCTACTCTACAGTGCTGCACAATATGTTTCTGAGTGACAAGACAAAGTCACATTCCATTAACAAGAAACTTAATCCTCTTGAAAGCTACCACTTGTATTTTGTCTAGGCTCTTTGGTGGTAGCTGTAAGAGTTAGCTTTAGACGCGCAAAATGGGACCATATATGGATAAGACATAATTGTAAGCACATGTTTGCGCAATATGAATACTCACACATAACGGTTATGTATTATACTTCTTACAAAACTGTTATCAGCCCGGTGTACTAAAGAAAGCGGGTACGTCCCGTTTGGTAACTTTCCCGTTTCGCCAACTAAACAAAATACTCTTATATCTTCATATAATGAGTCGCGTTTCGTCAACTTTTAAGAATGCGTATATTCATTCCCGTTTGGTAAACTTAGTGTTCGGCAAGTCCAGTTAGGACTCAGAAGAACTACTAAGAAAAAACACAATTACCATTCCTAAACTCCTATTTATTTCTAACTTACCGTGAATATTCAAACAAGTACACAAAAATGCTACTATACTATATACTGTACTATTGAAGACGGCGGGACCAACATTTTCTTCACGATTCTGTTCTCCTAGTACTTTTTGTTCAAATTCTAAATTGAGTTCTCTTGTAACAAACCTTAAAGTGCCAGAGAGAGACAAAAAATAGCAATATCAACGAGAGGTTTCCTTGTAACTTTGGGAGCTGACTGTACCGTAGAAACAGCTGAAATTTATGGTTGGCGAAACGGGACTCAATGTATGAAGATTAAAATAGTAACGAAAGGGGACTTTTTTCACTTGTTTTGCACGTCTTTTGTTTAGTTGGCGAATTGGGAAAGTTATCAAACGGGATGTACCCAAGAAAACGATAGTGAAGCGATCGCTTTTTATTGGGACATCATCATATAATGTTATGTTGACTAGTTTAATCGTCAATTAGCGAAGGTAAAAAATATTTGTAAAGTGCTCATGACGATCTTTTCAGATTCCAAGTAGTCGGACGTGAGTCAGGCGCTGTTTGACGGCAGCAATCAGCTGGTAGTGTGACCTTCACACAGGAATCAGAACAACTAACAGGTTAGTCGATCATGAATCGATTCATGCAAAGGACACAGCGGATAGGTCGAGAATTCGCGCCAAAAGAGCAGCCGGGCGTCGAATAGTGCTTAAAGGTCTTCGGTCACCATGAAGAAGGGCTTGCGGACTAGTTATGAAATACAGAATTATGTAATCCAGTCACTGTAGTATGACTGTAGTATGGCTCTTCGCTCGGTGACTTTTTTAGTAATGCTGTATACCCGCTTCTGCATTGATGCTGTTGCGCATTTGAAATGCACGACAGAAGCGATGCAAATGCGCGACTGATGAACGGATGCATTTCTGAATCGCATTTGCATCGCATTTAAAATTAATGCAACATCACGATGCCGATACTGAATCATGGTGAGGTGGGTGACGGTACACATCTAGCGACAGCTTTGCTACTGTTTCACGGCGGTTTTGCGTTTGCACCGCTACAAAAAGTCATAGTAGAGGAGGACCCCGTGCATCATCACGAACATTAAAAGCAAAATTCTACGTGTCAGTCAAACGCACGACAGTTTTATGTGACAGTTGATGCAGTCGGATTTGCACGCCACAGCAAAACTCTGAGAAACAAGTTTTGTTTAACAACAAAACATTGCCCTGATGAGTTACATTTTTGTGTTACGGAATCTCAAACCAACAAAAAAAGGAAGACGCCGCGCCACGAACATCAAAAGTGAAGCCACAAAAACCGTGCTTCTGCAAGTAAATATACACGCTCACGCACACACCTACACTAAATTCATGCTCAGCGCTCCTACATACTACGTACGTAGCGATGAGCGTACTACGATTCTCTATATTTTATTTTATTTTATTTAAACTTCATGTACAAGAGTGGTACATAGGCGGACTTAATGCCACAAGGCATTCTCTACCAGTCAACCTTTGGGTCAAATAGGATAGCATTGTGATAGAGTACAAAAAAATAAATAAGAATAAATCCAATTTGTTAACATAGATTGATACACATAAATAGGTACATACCAATACACATATATACAGTAAAATGAAATAAACTAATAATATATATTATAATACATACAAATAGTCCAAATACGAGAAACCTTATAATAATTACTATGACTACTAACTAATATCTAGCTTGTGAGCAATTCAGTCTGATTTCAAATAGTACTTCCGAACTGTTCTTTTGAAAGCCATTTTGCTTTCAGCTTTTTTAATGCCAAGGGGTAGCGCGTTCCAGAGTTTTATAGTAGAGACAGCTTAAGAACTGGACATAAAACAGTACGATGTGATGGAATTTCAAGTAGTAGGTTTTTTGAAGCTCGAAGCTGGTGACTGTGAGAACTGCCCAACACTTTGTTATATTCTTTAGGTAATCGGGAGCACACGGATCGGTCAAAATAGTGAAGAGCATACAGAGAGATCTGAGGGACCTCCTGAGTCACTTAAGCTGGGAACGGTATGGAGAGATGTGATCGTACTTACGAAGGCCAAAACAAACTGAATACAATTATTGAGAAGACGATCCAATTTGCTTAAAAGTTCTTGGGATAGATCAGAGTAACAAACATCAGCATAGTCGATAATGGGAAGCACAAGGGACTGGACCAAAGTTAATTTAGTGCTAGATGGGAGAAAATGTTTGAATCTATAGAGAGACCGCAGCGAGTAAGTGACTTTCTGGCTAACCTGTGCTACCTGCTTATTCCAACTAAGTGTCGCGTCAATGTGCAGGCCCAAGTCTTTTACGTGTGGTGAGAGAGAGATCACAGAGTAGTTCCAACATAAGCGGCATTAGCTGGCTAGTACCCAAATTTCTTAGGTAGTACGTACTACCTATGAGGATGGCCTGGCATTTCCCGACGTTGACAGAAACCCCAAATTTACCAGACCATTCTCCGATAATTTGAAGATCTGCATTTAGTAACGAGATGCAATTATCAAGGTTAGCAATGTCGGATTGAGCGTAAAGTTGCAGGTCATCAGCGTACAGATGATAAGAGCACTTGAGGATAGTAGTAATGGAGTTTATAAATAACGAAAATAAGAGAGGAGAAAGTACACCGCCTTGTGGAATACCAGTTGTTAGGTCGCACCAGTCGGAGTAATTCTGATCAGCACGCACCGCCTGCTGGAGACCACGAAGATATGATGAAAACCAATCACGTGACAACGAGGAGACCGCAATTTGAGACAGTATGGCCAAGAGAATATCGTGGGCCACGGTGTTAAAGCGTTGCAAAAATCGAGTAAAACCAACACCGTAACCCTCATATTCTCAAAGCCATCCCTAACGTCGTCAGTAACCTTAAGCAGGGCTGTGGCTGTGCTGTGGCCGGGCCGAAAACCAGATTGGAATTTGGACAACAGGTTATTCTTGAGAACGTAAGAGGATATTTGCCTAAGAGCAGCTGCTTCAAGGATTTTGGAATGGAAAGGGAGAATGGATATGGGTCTGTAGTGATTTGGCAAACTGGGACTGAACATTTTATAATATATTATATATATTTCTATATTGAATGTAGCGTAGTTATGGGTATGTTTGGTGACGAGCTTAATTTGCTGGCGTGTGTACAATTATTTCGTCGGACCTTGTAACTTTGTAATCACTGTATAATTTGGATGCTTGTCATATCTATCTATGAGATGGTTTGTTAGTATGATTTTGACAGCCAATTACTACACAAACTTACATTACACAGAATAAATGTAGCTTGGATAAGTGGAAATGTATTTTTTCGTTGTCATCAGATCCATGAAGATGAGACCTTGTGCTGGAGAACGATCGACTCCCGCATTATTATTTAAACAAGCCAATGACTGTAACTCATGGATGGTACTTTGACGGATGTCGGGCAATATGTATATAAAGTGGTCCTGTCGGCATACAGTACCTGCGCTCCTAGTGAGTTAATGTAACTGTTAGCTTTGCTGCATGATTACCAAATCCGTTGCGCTTCAATCAAATTTATCAAACAACTGCCAGAAAATTCACCACAAGTATTCCCTTTTTTTGACCAAATTTTGTAGATGGCTTTATTTACTTTGCATTTAATTTTTTATACATATTTGTAATGCTACCTTTTTTCCGTACGGGAAATCATCAATTAATGTCCCCTCCCACTCTGGGCGGAGAGGATGAGAGTGTCGGACTTCTACTGACTAAAACCCATCCATGTTTGTTCTTAGCCAGAACCTCAGTATCTCCTACTAACAGTCCCGCAGCCCCGGCAGGCATCAGCCCTTGCGAACCCTTTCCAGTTTGCTGACATCTCTATGAGGCGCGCATGGAACATGAACGCGACGTCGACACGACTTGTCGTCATAAGACGGACGGACGGCGAGCTAGCCCATTACTCACCGCCCACAGCCCCGCGTTTGCAATGCTACCTTTCACTAGAAATCATTTATGTTTATCAGTTACAACTAACAGAACCGGTACAACGTGGCAGGTGACTTTGTTTGTTGGCGGTTATTCATTTGCCAAAGCTACGAAGCAACGCAAAGGCAACAAAATCTAATGTCCGTTTCAATTACAATGTTTATTTTTACACCGAGTTTAGCTGTTGTTATTTACAAGCCCGATTTTTTTCAAATTAATATTTTGTAATAATTATAAAATGAAGTGACAAATAATAAGCGTTATACTCAACCTGACAGATCTGAAACTTAACTGTTGTGGTGAAAACTGACGCGAGAGCATTACTTTTATGACTGGATAATGTAATGGAGCTTATTACATTATTGAAAAATAGAAGTAACAAAAAATATGCTTAAATGAAATACGTTTTCTTTTAAGATTTTTATTATGGATGAGCTTTACGTTTGTCCAAATAAAGCGTACCAACCGCGCAATACTGCACTTGTGGGGTGTAGTGGGGTGTTTACGTCGGATTCCAGCCAGTTGGCCTTTGCAGGCGGCGGAATGCCTAGTTAAAATCGTTGATACCTTACGAACTCTCACCATTGGCTCCAAGTAGCTGTCTTGCACGCAGCGGCCACACCCCGGTAACCACGTCGGCTCGTGGGCTAAACCTGGTAGAGAGGGCCTTAAGTGTTTCGGAACTCAAGTCTTGCGGTTGCTCCCCGCATAGTGCACAGGGTCTGTCTCGGCCTCATTAGCAACCCACCTACGGTGGCGAGACAGCTAGGTATTGTGGAAGACAAAGTAAAATTAATTTACAAATAACAAGCGTTATACTCAAACTTGACAGATCTGAAACTTAACTGTTGTGGTGAAAACTGACGCGAGAGCATTACTTTTATCGCTGGATAATGCAATGGAGATTATTGCATTATTGCCAAATAGAAGCAACAAAAAATCTGCTTATTTTTATTATTGATGCGCTTTACGTTTGTCCAAATAAAGCGTACCAAACGCGTAACACTGCACTTGTAACAATGAGCTCTTGATATGTATGGAAATGGGGCCGAAGAGGTAGTAGCCATGCAATTCAGACAAAATTTTTAATTAACTCTTCTGTGAATTTCAGGTGCAACCAACCGCCAGTGAAGACCACGAAGCCGCGCCGTTGCTGTTTAAAAATTTCTGTAACCATATCATTAGGCAGCCCGCAGGCCATTCGTGTATCGGTATGTATCAGAATGTTGGCCCACAAAAGGTATGAATGAAAGGCATTTGAATGTGGCTGAGATGAGAATACTAAGGGGGATGTGTGGTGTTATGCGAATGGATAAAATAAGAAATGAGTATTTATAAGGAAGTCTGAAAGTGGCGCCGGTGACTGAAAAGTTGTGTAATCGGCTGTCGTGGTATGGGCATGTAATGCGGAGGAATGAGGAAAATGTCGTGAGGAAAGTTTTGAGTATACATTTGGATGAGTATATGAGTAGAGGAAGACCAAAGAAACGATGGATGGACTGTGTAACGAATGATATGACAAGAAAGGAAGTGCCTGGTGAGATGACGAGTAATAGAGAAGTATGGAAGAAGAAGACATGCTGCGCCGACCATAAATGTGTTGGGATAAGGGCACGAGAATGATGATTTTGTTTATTCTAATTAAATTTAAAAAATGGGTGATGTTCTATGTACAGGGTGTAACAAGACTCTTAACGAAGCCGAAAGCCACTTATTTTCCACATCAGTGCGATTTTTTTTTTGTTCTTGATCATGCCTGGGAACCTTCTAGTTAAGGAGATATTGGGGTTCAAAGTTCCAACTTTTTCACAAGTTATTTTTTTAAATACATAATAATAAATAATAATAAATTGTTTATTGTCACAAAGAAACATACATTAGTATACACTGATTAACAAGATGCTAACTATGCTGCAGAAGTCTGTATACAGATATTGTGAGCCCTGCCTCTCAAACTAGGATAACCTGTATCTTAAGAGACAGTGTTCAGCTGTGAGGTTACTTAAAAATATGGATTATAGGTACAACTGCGGACTGTGCCAACTTATTGTTCGTGCTAACAATCAGATAAATTTAAACATTATATTTCAAAAATAGGAAAGGAAAAGGAAAAAGTATAAAATAACAAGTTATCGGTGTGTGAATGGGTGAATGTGTGTGTGAATGGGAGAATGTGTGTGGGGATGTGTTTATGATGTATGTATGTGTGGTGAGTTTTTGTGTGAGAGTAGTGAATGTGAGGTGTTATACTCATTCAAACTTCCTACCAAACACTCATTAGCAAAGGTCCACAATACTATCTCTCACTTACATCACACATTCACACATACTCCCATAATCTTTGAACCAAAACTTCTGCATATTTTTGAACGAATTCTGATCAATATTGATTTACCTTGGCATTTATTTTTAACGATATACCGTGAGTTATGTATATTAGACCTCTCATACGAAAATGGATAGTAACTTACATACACTTGATGAATTAGACGAGATTGAAATTGCGAACTCAGCTTTAGTAAACATCGAAGATTTGTCCACGTCGTTAAAACTAGAAAATACTTGCTTGACAGTAGTAACTCAGAACATAAGGAGTATTTACAGTAATTTTGGCGATTTGCAGTTGAATTTGGCTCTTTTGAAGTTAGACGTGGATGTCCTTATTCTTACTGAGTGTAGATTAAATAATAATAAACCAATACCACTCCTTAATAACTACACCTCATATTTTACGTCAATTCAGCTAAACCAAAACGATGGTGTGGTTGCCTACGTAAGCAACAAACATATGCCTCTCGTTACAGAACTGACCCTAACACATGCGTCTGCTCTACAAATCATCGTGTCTAATTTTACTATTATAGGTATCTACCGTTCCCCGTCTAATGCTTGTGCTGACAGTTTCATTAGCTCATTAAACAGCCATCTTGAATCCTGTAGTACACACAAAAATATTATTGTCATGGGCGACATAAATATTAATATAATCGAAAAATCCACAGAAATAACACAACAAAGATCAAATAGGCTACATTACCTAAATATGTTATCTGTGCACGGCCTCCTTCCGGGACACTGCTTCCCCACTAGAGAACAAAACTGCCTTGACCATACCGTCCTGAAGCTTGATAAAACTAAAACCTCAGCATTTGTGGCAGTACTTAATACAACAATTACGGATCATGCTATGGTTCTTCTAAATTTAACGAGCTCAACTAAAGTACAAAGAACTTGTTCAAAAACCAAAACCTTTATAGATTTTGAAAAGTCGTATAACTACCTTATAAATATAGATATATCAATTTTTGATACCTACATGGTCCCAGATAGCTTTGCCAATAAACTTGTGGAGGTGATTAGATCGTCCCTCATAAACAATTCAAAAACGATATGCTCTCCTTGTAGCAAAAGAACACTGAAGCCCTGGATCACTGCAGGAGTACTGCGGTGCATAAGGCTTAGGAACAAAATGCAGCACCAAACAAGATTAGACCCCTTCAACTTAATTTTAATAGTAACTTTTAAACGCTTCCGTAACTTTTGTTCCAATTTGATAAAAAAGACAAAGAAAAAATATTATAAAACAAATAGAAGATTCAACAAAAAGCCCGAGACATCTTTGGTCTACAATAAATGAACTCACACAGTATAAACCACCGAAAACCTCTAATACTCATCTCCTGAATATTACCTCACACCCTCTAAACTCTATAAATAGAGTCAACTTATTCTTTATCACTATAGGCAAATCCTTAGCAGAAAACATCTTAGTTCAAACTGGCATGCCAGTTGTGACCAGCTGCTGCAGTGATTCTAGGGCTTCCTCATTTGTGTTGTTAGAGACTGATCCGCAGGAAGTGGACTGTATTCTCATGAGTCTTGATTCTGAAAGTGCACCTGGTTGGGATGGTATTCCTACAAAATATTTAAAACGATCCAGAGATTTTGTGGTTCCACTAATAAGCCAGCTGGCTAACTTATGTTTCCAAACTGGTGTTTTCCCGAAAGATTTAAAGCGATCAGTGGTCACTCCTGTACACAAGGGTGGGGACGTAAATGATGTCAACAACTATCGGCCCATATCTGTTCTGTCAGCAATTTCAAAAATTTTAGAAAAACTAATTAATAAGAGACTAATAAACTATTTACATAAATACAATATTCTATCTAATGCACAATATGGGTTTAGACGAGGACGTTCAACTCAAGACGCTATTTCGGCTTTGACATCTGAAATTGTTGATAGAGTGGATAGGGGTCATAAATAAATGCTTAACAGTCTTCTTAGATCTTAAAAAAGCGTTTGACACCGTTTCCGTCCCGATCCTTCTGCGCAGGCTAGAAGACATAGGTATAAGAGGCACGGCTCTCTCCCTTTTTGAGAGCTATCTCAAAGATAGACAGCAAATGGTTAAGATAGATAACTTATGTAGTGTCGAGGGGAATGTCTATTACGGAGTTCCACAGGGGAGCGTTTTGGGTCCGCCAATGTTTTTAATTTATATAAACAGCCTATGCAATATGCAGGTCAATGGAGGGAAGATATTTTCATACGCAGACGACACTGCGGTTGTTTTTTCGGGAAGCTCATGGA
The DNA here is from genome assembly GCA_905163415.1 of Noctua fimbriata. Taxonomy (NCBI): domain Eukaryota; kingdom Metazoa; phylum Arthropoda; class Insecta; order Lepidoptera; family Noctuidae; genus Noctua; species Noctua fimbriata. The sequence continues at coordinate 8,356,051 of LR990921.1, forward strand.
AACATGTGAAAAATGTAGCTGAACAGGGTCTGATTAAAATAGCTGGCTGGCTTAGAACAAACCTCCTTACCCTAAATACCGATAAAACTAATTTTATTTGTTTTTCTCCAAGTCAAAGATCACAGCCTGGAACTGATTTTGGCATTACCATTCATTGTTGTCAAAATGATTCCCTCTACAACTGCAGCTGCCAGAATATTAAACAAGTCAGATCCACAAAATATCTAGGCATAATTGTTGACCAAAGACTGTCATGGCACCCTCACATGGAGATCCTCATGAAAAGGATCAGGAAGCTCATTTGGGTTTTCAAAACTTTACGTCATGTTATGTCCGCGAAACTTATGAACAAAATATATATAGCTCTGGCGCAATCCATAATAACTTACTGCATTCCGATATGGGGTGGAGCTTCCAAAATGAAATTCCGCGATCTGGAAAGAGCTCAGCGTTCACTTATCAAGGTGATGTATTTTAAACCATTTAGGTTCCCTACAACAGACCTCTATAAAGTCAGCAACCTGCTTTCGATTAGAAAACTTTATATACTAAATGTGACCTTAACCCTGCATAAATGTCTCCCTTTTAACCCAGATACTCAGCAGAAGGCGCAGAGATATTGTTGCTTACTCTCCAGGGGTTCGATCAGCTTTTGCCAGACGTCAATATGTAACACAATCCTCCTACATCTATAACAAACTGAACCTAGAGTGTGAAATATATCCCCTCTTGCTATACAAATGTAAAAAAAAAGTGAGTGATTGGTTGAGACCTCTAACATACGAAGAAACAGAAAACATTCTAATCAGGGTAACCTAACATGCTGGATACCCACACATATACACACACATACATTCACAGACGCACATACATACAAACACACACGCACACACAAGCACACGCACACACAAGCACACGCACACACAAGAACCTCACGCCTGCACATACAAATACGTTCACTTCTCAGACAGCGAGAGCTGCTTAATTAATTCATTTTTAATTTAAATTTTTATATTTTTATTTGTATTTTTTTTTTTTCCTGCTCAGTAGCTTCAACATAATTATTATATTATAATATCATTGCAAAGATACCACCTAAGGGAAGAGTGAGACAGGCCCGACACAAGTACTATTGTAACTTACTGGGGCTGCCTCAGTTTGTGTATGACAATGTTTTGAGATAAAATAAATTTTTTTTTGAATTTTTTTTTTTTGAATATGTGTAGGCGCTATAAGCAAAAAAAGGCAATATTAGACCATGTATTTTAGTAGTGATTCAGTGTGTGTATAGTCCTGTTGAAGAAGCCATTCCATCACCTTAGCTTTTAATTTAAATTTATTGCAATCTAGAATATTTAGTTCTTTAAGAATTTTCTTATAGATTAGTGAAATTCAGGTGAAGTAGTACCTTACATTCTGAGTAGAGTTGAGTTGTCCGATAGCGATAAGGTTTTCGTAGCATCACATTCAGTATTGCTGTCTGAGCTCTCTCCACTCTAAGAAAAGTTGTTTCAGCTGCACCGCCCCATACACTGATGCAGTACCCAAGAACGGACTGACACAGAGCATAGAACACCATTTTGAGGGTATCAAGGTTTGCAGAAGCTCTAAGGGACTTGAAGATATGTATCAGTCTCAGCGTTCTCGAGGTTAGGGCATCAATGTGTTTATTCCAGCGTAACCCAGCTTCTATTTGAACACCAAGGTATTTGACGTGATCTGTACGCATGAGTGTTGGACATTGGCATGAGGATGACAGTTGTGAGCAAGTGTGCGCTAGTATCGAAAAGGTGTGGTCCGGTGCGGTACTCTGACGGATGGCGAATGGAATATATGATGTTTTGTTACAGTTGAGGGTAAGCAGGTTTAAGTTAAGCCATTTTATTATTTCACGTAGTGCCAATTCCGCGTTACTTTTAACACTATCCCATGTTGACCCGTCAACTTTAACCACGGTGTCATCGGCAAAAAACATGTTTTTAATTTAAGGTTTTTACTTAAATTACCACCAGGACCCCCGTACCGACCCCACAAAAACGTCTGGCACTTGAATATGAATTTATAAACGGTGCCAAAAGCATAACTTTACAAGTATGTTGAAAAATGTAGTAATATTATCTGCTGCATAGGTTGCATGCATACAGTGTAGCACCATAATAAAGGTTCTGAGTGACTAGACAAAGTGACATTCTATCAGCCCTAACGATGATGAAAAGTAAATCCTCTTGAAAGCCAGCACTTGTCTCATATCTAGGCTTTTTGGTGTTAGCGGTTAGAGTTAGCTTTAGATGCGCATCAAGGTGGCTTATATGGTTAAGTTTTACATGATTGTAAGCAGATGTTTGCGCAAGATTAAACCTCTCACATAATGGCTATGTATTATTCTTTTTACAGATCTGTTATCGGTCGGGTGTCCTAAAGAAAGCGATCGCTTTTTATTTTATTTTTTTCTCATAAGAGTTACATTAGATGAAATTTTTTATTGACCAATTTTGTCGTTAGTAAGCAGACGTACAAAATGATTTTAACCGACTTTAAAAATGAGGAGATTCTCAATTAGTCGGAATCTTTTATTTTCAATGTATGTTCACCGATTACTCGAAGACGCCTGAACCGTTTTGGAAAATTCTTGTTTTGTTTCGAAATCGGTCGAGTGGTTTTTGAAACATCAACAAAAATCTATAAATTGTATAAATCGATGATATTTTTGTTCACTCCGAAACCTCGCTGTCTCATTGGAGCAGTGCGCAAATATTTGAATAGCATACAATTAAAATGGAAAAATAAAAAATCTTTGTGCAAAAACTAAAACTTGGCTACAAAAACACAAAATAGTGAAAATGACTTTAGCTTCAGAAGTTGGCAAAATAAAACTGAATCAAACAAACAAAAGTCACCATCAGCCGCCACCACACATTTTTTTTGCAAAAAAGTTTTGTAAAGTGCTAATGACGATCTTTCCAGATTCTAAGTCATCGGACGTGCGCCAGGCGCTGCTCGACGGCAGCAATCAGCTAATAGCCTGACCTTCACGGAGGCAACAGATGAAATAACAGGTTAGTCGATCATAAATCGAGTCATGGAAAGGACACAGTAGACACATTTGAAGAGTACGTGTGCCAGCAAAGCCATGCTCTTTGCTCGACGTGCTTTTCCATACATAACCTCATTCTGAGTACTTTGATTCAATAAATTAAATCATAATTTAAAAAAGATATGTGTTTTCTATTTAATTCAAATTTTGCGTTAATTTTTGGCGTTTCGAAGTCTAGAATCATTTTCGCGAATTTTGACCAAAGTCACTGACTATACATAGGTCCGCATAATTTAACCTTGATTAAACCAAAGACTAGCAAGACAAGCAAGACTCACAAAACTTCACTAAGATACGGACGGGCTTTGTCTAAATTTGTACAAATTCAAAATATTTTATTTCCCATAAACATTGGGCAGAAAAACCACAGAGAGGCATTCAAAGTAGGTTGCAATTTTCGGAGCAGTTCAGTTTAGGGATGTATAAATTTTAATCGAAAATAAACGTATGTACCTACAAAATACATTCATATCGGTAAAATCCTTTCTACTATAATATTATAAATGCGAAAGTTTGTGAGTATGGATGGATGATCGTTACTCTTTCAAGCGAAAACTACTGGACGGATTTGGATGAAATTTAGCAAATATATATTTTACAACCTCCATTGACACTTTGGATATTTTTTATCCCGGTAATATGATCCCGTGGGACAATTATCGAACTCCAGCCGGGCGAAGGCACGGGCATAAGCTAGTCATCAATACAATTGTCTTAATTCATAATTACCTTTTGGATTTCGCGGGGTACCGTGGGGCATTCGCCGTAAGCCACCATCATCAGCATCCTATCCTCCTAGCCTAACCTTTTTACAAATATGTTAGGATAAGCTTCCAGTCTTAATGAATGCAGCTGAATACCAAAATAAAGTGAAGTAAAATAAACTCACGTATAATTATTGCTTTTACAGATTATACTACAGATTTTCTTTCTTTCTTTCTTTTACTTGCAACTCCAGTTTTGGTGACCAGTCCTGGTTCCAGTCTCCCCTGATGTTGATCACTACAACTACGACACTGTATCTGCCTGAAGGGTTATGGTCGCGGCCACAACATACGGCAGTATTTTCAGTTGTGCGGAATCTGAAAACTTAGTTATTATGTAAATGATTATGAGTCAGTACGTGTGTAGTCGGATATACGAACGCGTATGCACCTACAACTCCTTTTAAAGTATCAATAAGATACCTTAGCTGAAATTACGACGAGTAATTTGTTTTAAGAGCTCATGGCTAGCAGTAGCTGCTTTCGCTGAACATGTAATGGCAGCGAAGGAGGCAGCAGAAGAGGAGAGGGAGATATCCTCAACTCTGCCTATCCCCGCTCTTAGATCTGGGCGCAAGCCCTCATTCGCCTACCATAAAATGGCCTGCTGGCGATGGACTTGGGGAAGTCCGTCGTCTAAGCAAATAGGCCCGAGTTGGCGACGCGTGGCGTTTCCGCGCGTTTACTCTTGAAAAAATTTTCTTTAAATTTATCACAGTAGTTGTCCCAGAGGCTTCGCCCTTATGAATGTAGTAAATAATATCACAGAAATCCAATAGTGGAATAAAAAAATGAAGATCTTGTGTCGTTATCTAAATCAATTCATGGCATACCGTCTGGTTATTCAATCGTACCATGTTTGAAAGTGCAAGATATTTAAATAGTGTAAACAGAAGTTTCTTTTGCTTAGGAACTTAACGGACTTAAGAATTAAATAGTTTAGCAATTCTGTCAAAACATAGTAATAAAGACTGTCTTTGTTGTTTATCAGGTGAACCAGAAGCCACAGCGCCGATGGTCCGAATTCTCTTGATCAGTTCATTAGGCAGTCAGTCGTGGTATGTATATTTTTTTTGTTTATTTAATAACATGTCGTGATGGTGATTGACATTAAAAAAGTTAGAACTTATACTAGTAAGACGTTTCATAATATAATTGTTGATGACACACGACATCTCCCGTAGTGTAGTGTGCAGCAGTTCTAAACATCCGTATTTTAACGCGATGCTGCTTTCATGTCATATAAGTCCCAGGGCTACCAGACGTTACTTATAAGGAATCGAAGTAAAAGACGTTCTGATTAACAAACTGTGCGAGATCGAGTAGTGTTAGTAAGTAATGTTTACGTTTCCATACCTGCAAGCTTGGGCCGACGGCCAAGGTACTAGGCACTAAAGTAACGTAAACACATGTTCTCTTTTCATTAAGTTTATTGCTGATTTTAAAGTATTTTAATTCATTTGAATAATATTATAACAATATTATTCAAATTTAATAATCAATAAACATCACTGCCGGTTAGTTTCCGGCGGTGGTAATTTCTGCCAGATGCTTTAAAGTTTGCAAAAATATCGTAATCTTACTTATAGCCTGAATCTCCATTATTACATTATGACTTCGGTTATTGTCCCACTCGATCATACTACCTAGATAAAAAGTGTCCTGTGTTAATCTAGGCTATAGACTATCTACTTACCAAATTTTATCCAATTCCGGACAGTAGTTTTTGCGTGAAAAAGTAACAAACATCCATCCAAATTCCAATATTATAAATAGAAATAATAATAATAATAATCGTTTATTTATAAAAAGGGGCACATTTACAATAAAATATCTTAAAAAATAATATAGAGCACAGTTGCTTATTGCCTGAATTAGGTTGAACCTGTGTTTCAGGCTACAACGTGCATAAATACCTTCTTAAAATAAATAAATTAACATTAATTGAAAAGTAAAGTACTGAAATTAAAACTTACATAAAATAAACACACACAAAAAACAGCGTGTCAGCAGTTTACTTGCAGACAACAAGTAAGTCTTCTGTCTGTGCATAAGATATGTGTTGTAGAAAAGTAATTATAGACTTTTTACAGTTAAAATAATTTAACTTAAATATACTTAGTTTTCTATTTAATCTATTGTACAGAAATGGGCCTAAAAATGAAAAGAATCTTTCTACAAAGACATGTTTGGAGGTTGCATTAGAAATGCATACTATATTATTCCGTCTCTTGTTAGTATTGGCAGCATTGTGCGTGAGCATAGAGTGTTGTTTTAATACTAAGTGCATAATGAATAGCTGGCGCACAGTCAGCACGTTGCAGGATTTATACAGCTGATCTGTGGGAAAGTAAAAGGGATGGAAGTTTGCTACCTTTATAATTGCTCTTTGAGCTCTTTCAAGGGGAAGCAGGATAGTTTTTGATGCGCCACCCCATGAAATGATACAATAATTAATTATGGAATGACATAGGGCGAAATAAACTTGTGTGATTAATTTTGAATCTGCAAATGTTCGTATTTTTTTTAAATATATATATTAGTTTTCGCACTCTTTTAACCAGACTTTCAATATGATACCTAAAAAAAAGAGAGCATGTCGTCTATTATAACCCCGAGGTATTTATTGTTACAGGTTTTGAGGATAGAAGGACAATTGCACAGGTTGACTGACAGGTTATCACATTGATGGGCATATATATGGAAGTTAGCAGTGTTAAGTTGAGGCTTGCGCATGGAGAAGTGAATATATTTTGTCTTGTCAGCATTTAGTGTTAGTAAATTTATTTTAAGCCAATTAGTCACAGTATTAAAACCAAGTTGAGCGTTGTCCAACAGTTCACTACTGTTTTTAGCAGAAAATATTAGTGCCGTGTCATCAGCATATGATATGATTTTGCCGTGCTTGATATTTAGATTACACAAGTCGTTAATATAAACCAAGAAAAGGGTAGGGCCCAAAATACTTCCTTGGGGACTTTTTTACTCCAAATCCAGTATTTTTCTGCTCATCGCTCGTAAAGTTGTCAATCCTAACACATTGGTGTCGGTCGTATAAGTAATCAGCAAGTAATGTCAGTGGCGTTCCCCTTATTCCTATTGCCTCTAATTTTTTTAGAAGCACAGAAACAGAGACAGTGTCAAAGGCGTTCGCTAAATCAAGGAAGACTCTCAGGACTTGGTTCCCTTTGTCTAGCTGTTCTGCGACATAATCGGTCAGACTATGCACCGCATCGGCTGTGGACGATTTGGCTCTGAAGCCAAACTGCGCAGGTGACAAGATGTTGTTTTTTTCTAGGTAGCTAACTAGTCTGTTATTTATAACTTTCTCAAGTATTTTTGAGATTGAGGGGAGTAATGATATCGGCCTATAGTTAGTAACCAAGTCCCTGTCTCCAGATTTATAGATAGGGATAACAACAGCCTTTTTTAGACAGTTAGCGAAAATTCCTTTGGAAAGACAGATTTGAAATATATACGTTAAGGGAGGTGCCAATACATGCTTAAAGAGTTTAAGGATCTTGTTGCTTATATTATCCCATCCAACTGCACAGTCATCTTTAAGGCCAGAAATTATTCGGGATATTTCGTTTTCGTCAGTATCCAGCATAGCAAATGATTTCAGGTTATAGCTGTTAAATTTTTGGAAAGGTGGTTGGGCGCAATGTTGCGGAATCTGTTCGGCCAAAGTTTTCCCAACATTACCAAAAAAGTTATTTACTTTGTTAGCGGGTAAAGGTAAAGGATTAGTAAGCAGCAACCTCGAATTTTATTCACGTTGTTTAGTCATGTAGGTGACGTTTTTAATATGCTTCCAAATTTGCTTGCTATTGTTGCCTGCTTTATTTAATTCATTTTTATCGTTCCTTTATTTAAATTTTTACAAATTATTTTACATTTTTAAATATTCCTTAAAAAAATATATAAAAAACATTTAAAAATATAAAAAATTGTAGCCCACCGGTATCGGGAACAGGGTCCAAGCTACCGGCGGTCAGGGCTCCAGGGAGAGGAACCTCCTAACAATACGAGCCGTGTCCAAAAGTACCGCTTTCTGAATCAAGGCCTTGATCCAGCTGCCTAACGATAGCCTCCTCAGGTATTGGTCGACGCTCTTGGCAATTAAGCCATGGGCTGATACGACTATCGGCACAATGATCGCTGAGTCCACATCCCACATGTCGTCAACCTCGCGAGCCAAGTCAAGATACTTGACTTTTCTTATCTTTCTCGGCTTTCACGAGGTTCTCATCATGCGGGACCGTTATGTCAACAATCATTGTGCGCCGCTCTGATCGATCCACCACCACTATATCAGGCTTATTGGCTACAATAGTCCTGTCAGTGATGATGGATTGATCCCAGTACAATGTGATACTGCCATATTCGAGAACTGGGTCGGGCACATACTTATAGTACGGCACTTCCGATTCCACAAGGTTGTATTTTAGAGCAAGTTGCTGATGGATAATCCTGGCTACAAGGTTGTGTCTATGCAAGTACTCTCCGTTAGCCAGACGAGAACACCCGGAGATAATGTGACGGATTGATTCGCCTGGACGGTGGCATGCTCGACATATGTCAACCGTACCGTCCTTCACAATAAATCTCAGGTAGTTATTCGTCATCATAACTTCATCCATAATTGCACAGACAAAACCTTCGGTTTCTCCGAAGAGGTCCCCGGAACGTAGCCAGGCTACGGACGCTGATAGGTCTACATCGGGCCCATGCAGGGCCCGGAAAAAGCGTCCGTGAAGCTCTTTACTCTGCCATACCTCAAATTCAAATTCAAATTCAAATTCATTTATTGTTTGTCACAGGTGAGATATCAGTTCTTATGATTATTATAAAGGATCGCTGTAACATACCTTTAAGGTGTACAATATTTAGTGTTGGTTCAATATTTATATAACATCGTAATCATTATTCGTATCATTATTCATGCATTAATAAAGTTGTTCATTCACAAGTCAGTTTAGGGACATTGATTTCATTAAAATTAAATTACTCATTTATGTCATACAAATTAAATTTTTCATTGATTTCATTACAATTGAATTACTCAGTGATGTCATACAAATTAAATTATTCAGTGGTTTCATTACAATTAAATTAGTCATTAATGTCATACAAATTAAATTAGTCAAATCAAATCAAATCAAATCATCTTTATTGTGGACTATAGGTATACATCATAAATACAGGTCTAAAATAATTAAAATAAGTTCAGCTATGTCCCGCCGTTGAGGCATACAATAATAAAATACAAACCAGAAGTTAAAACACAATTAGTCATATTAATCTCTATACATTATTAAAATATTCCAAATTATAAATACATACAAATTCAATTTTAAGTCATATTAGTCATAATTCATTATTACAAAAAAGAGGAAATACACAAACAATTTAAATGGTAAATATTATCATACGTATGTGGGAGAAAATTATACTTATTTTTCCTTTCTAGTCATTGGAATACAATATTTTTGTCACACAAGTAATCTTTGACATCATAATAGCATTTGTTTATTAACAAAGAATGTAGTTTCTTTTTAAACTGGAGGATTGGTAATTGTTTAATGTCATCAGGCAATTTATTATAGATTAATGATGTCATGCATAAAAAACTTTTATTTAATAGTGCCGTTTTGCCATAAGGTATTTGTACCTCTAACCTTTTTTTATCCCTTAATTTTCGATAATAGCTTTTGACAGCAGTGTTATAGTAGCTTAAATTTGATTTTACAAAAATATTTGATTCGTAAATGTATAGGGAAGGCAATGTAAGAATTTTTAGATTTTTAAAGTAAGGTTGACAGCTAATTGTACTATTTATTTGGCACATTGCTCTAATGCACTTCTTTTGAGCTTTAAATATAAATTCCTTGTCTACCGAATTACCCCAAAATATAATGCCGTATCTCAGTAATGGTGCCACCAGTCCATGATAGGCCGTTAAAATCGCTTCTTTGTTAACTATTTTGGAGAGCTTGTAAAGAGCGAATGAGGATTTGTTGATTTTTTTGCAGAGATTGTCTATATGGGTTGTCCATGAAAGTCTGTAATCAATATTTATTCCTAGAAATTTTGTATTTGTTACAGATTCTACTGTCTGCCCGTTATAATTTACATTAATACTTTTCGGTTGAGTTCTTTGGTGAAAGTGCATTATATTTGTTTTTTCTAAATTTATTTTCAGATTGTTATCAATTAACCATTTAATTATAGTTCTTAATGTTCATGAACCTCCATGCGGTCGTTAGTGTCAAGCACTAAGGGTTTGCGCCAGTTCTCTTTAGCCAAGGAAAGCGGGGTGAGGCCCTTGTCCACTGCGACCACATCGCAATGCATCCCCACGTCGGTTTCAAGGAAATATTCCCTATTATAAATATTTTACTATTTTATTATATTATATTTTTATCGTAATTGTTTTTGAGCTTTTTTAAAAGATTGTTGCAGAAATTCCTGTATCTCTTATAGGTGTTTAGAATGATTAAATTATCAGGGTATTTCTTAGCTCTCTGGTGAAGTTTATCTATGTGCCTTATACACCGAATTAGTCCAGGAGTAATCCAAGGTTTAATATTATGAAGACGATTATTTACTGTCACAACTGTCGTATTACGCAATATTGCTTGTTGGACATGTCTTATTAAGTACGATAAAGCCGAATTAGCGTCAGTTTTCAGAGCCAATGTTAATGTTAATATCACCTATTTTATTTAGTTAGTATTACATTCTTAAATGGGCTAAGTGCTTGAAAGATCTGGTTTAGGGAACTGTGGAAAGAGGTTAAGTTTCTTGCGGAAGGGGATCTATACAAAGCAAATCTTGTAGATCAGGTTCTTCGACTTTGACCTTTAATGATTCCTTAGCAAAGACAACGACACCGTCGTTTTGATTGTGGTTAAGTTTAGTGTACAATAAGTTGTATCCTGGTATTGCTGGGAGATTATCATGGCGGTCTGATAGCCAGCATTCTGTTAGAACCAAATATCACAATTAAAGTTAAGTCTATGAAGAAAAATGTTAAAGCTATCTATGTTCTTATAAATACTTCGTATGTTTTGGGTTAGTATAGTTAGTGACTTTTGATACTGGGAAAGATATTGATTGCAGTCCTCAACCTCACCTGACTTTGATTCGGTAAAAAATGAGTTATCTATCTCGGTAATTAAATTAATATCCATTATTTTTAAAAATAACAACAATAAATTACGTCTAAGATTTAAACAAATATGTGGCCCTCTTAGGCGCCTTCATAGTCAATCGAGTTAATATACCTGTATTCGGCAGCTAGTTTAGCAGGACAAAGTGCGTCTCCCGTCTTGTGGTTGACTTTTTTCTTAAAGCGCATGCACGTAGCACATTTTGGGTCATCAGTTTTTTTTACGCAGTCTTGGCTAGAGTGTCCTTCTTCACCGCAATGGCCACAAGCCGGGACAGCGTTCTTGCATGTCTTAGATGCATGACCGTACTGCTGGCACTTGTAACATCTCGTTACTAGTGTGAAGTCTCGTACCGGGCAGGACGTCCAATTTACGAATCAGTTGCTTTGTCTACGTCCACGTGCAACAGCAGCATCAATCAAAATACCCTTCCGTTATCTGAACAATGATCTCATACCAATATATTTGACAAAGTCGGAGAGCAACAGAATAAGCATTGAAAGAAAGAACAAAAAAGTATTGCTAATAAGTAAGTTCATATTAGACAAACGCCAGAAAAAAAACGTAAACTGTCGTGACAGACGTGACGCAAGAGCATTACTTTTGAGGCATAATAATGCATAGAAGCCTATTGCATTTTTTAAACGAAAAGTGACAACTATCGTTAAAACAATATTTACAAACATGCTTACCCATGTATGTTTGTAACTATTTTATTTTTATACGTAGTAAAGTAATATTGCAGTTATCCAGAAAACGTGGAAATAATACTTGTTATGTAAAACACTCTTTCGGTATTTTTCAGGTGGAGGTTGTAACGACCATTGAAGGCCACGATGCAACACATTCATTTATTCTTGCTGAAGTTCGTGAAAAGAACACCGACTAAAGACCTGGAACGGGATGAAATTAATAGCGACAACAGTGCCTCTTCCAGCCAGCTAATTATGTGAGTATCGTTCAGTACTAGCAATTATCTTGACAAAAGACAGTGTCTGGAAGTCTGAAGTCTCGACCGAATGAAAGGCTTTCTTGCCAGTCACTAAGCAAAAAATGTGGTACCTTTTTAGATGCCTAATTTCGCATTTAAGTCTCCCGCGATATTGGTGGATTGCCTTAGAGCCCTGCAGGACATTGGCATTACTACTGTTATATATGTGTGTGTCAACATTTATGTGTGTATGTGTGTGTGGGCTGCGCGTCCCTGCCCTGCTCTCACCTGCAAATTAAACAGTGTACTTATAGCTGTCAGTAGTATCACTTGTGTGCCTACGTACCTACTTAACAGTGGCGACGAGTACCAGAAAATGTATTTTTTTTTTTACGTGGCTCAGTCATTTTGTGGGATTTTAACGACTTTCGATCACAATGCACAAACAAATACAACTTGACTTTAGGATATTATAATATGAGACGCGTTCTCCAAATACACGACATGTTTATCTAAACTGTTGATGCAGAAAAGAACGCAACATTAAGACTCGATACGGAACAATTTTGTTTTTTAGCAAAACTGTCGTAGTGAGTTACAGTTTTATATTGTTTAAAATTATTTTCGACCGTTGGAGTGAAAACGCCATAATACTATTGTGTTTAACCACGGGATGGCAAAGCGAACATTCTATTTTATAAGACAGTAGTAAAGTAATATGGCACTTGTCCAGAAAACGTGAAATTATACTTGTTAAGGAAAATATTCGTTTGGTATTTTCAGGTGGAGGTTGAAACGTCCATTGCAACACTTTTTTTGTTCTTTCCGGACTCCGAGAAGCAGCAAAGGGCACCAACTAAAGACCTGGGATGGGAACGACAACAGTGCCTTTTCTAGTCAGATAAATATGTGAGTTTCATACATTTCAGAACTAGCAATTTTTTTGAGAAAAGTAAGTGAGACTTTCATTAGGTCGAGATTTCAGACTTCCAGGTAGTCTGAAGTCTCGACCCAATGAAAGTCTTTCTTGCCAATCACTAAGCAAAAAAGCTGGTCCCCTTTTAGATAAGTTCAAGTTCACGTGGATTGAACCTTAGAGCCCTGAAGGACACAGATAATCTTTAAATCATGGTCGCATCGCACATGGTCCACCGATCACATCTTAATCGCCAAACGCTGTACGAGTTTCAATGATATTTTGAGGATAAATAAAGCCTTTCTAGGTAACACAGATTCCATTATCACCGAGTTCTTCGCAAGAGACTTGAGAACCATAAACCCGGCTGCCCTGAAACTACTGATTATCATCCCTAAATCAGAGTTACCGGATTTGAGAATTATCGAGTCCTCTAGATTATTTAAATTATGTTTGTTGCTGTCTAGTTCCCAGATCTGTCGCGCGCTAGTTAGTTCAAGTCGAAAAGTACCATCGTTTTCTTCGTGCAGTGTAGTTGAAAAGCATGAAAATAACGGCTAAACTGTTTTCTCAATTATGAGTTTTGTTTAAAACTAAGCTAAAAATATCAAGCGCACTACTTCAACATGACAGACTTTGATGCTACTCTACAGTGCTGCACAATATGTTTCTGAGTGACAAGACAAAGTCACATTCCATTAGCAAAAAACTTAATCCTCTTGAAAGCTACCACTTGTATTTTGTCTAGGCTCTTTGGTGGTAGCTGTAAGAGTTAGCTTTAGACGCGCAAAATGGGAGCATATATGGGTAAGACATAATTGTAAGCACATGTTTGCGCAAGATGAATACTCACACATAACGGTTATGTATTATACTTCTTACAAAACTGTTATCAGCCCGGTGTACTAAAGAAAGCAAGCCAACTAAACAAAATACTCTTATATCTTCATACAATGAGTCTCGTTTCGTCAACTTTTAAGTATGCGTATATTCATTCCCGTTTGGTAAACTTAGTGTTCGGCAAGTACAGTTAGGACTCAGAAGAACTACTAAGAAAAAACACAATTACCATTCCTAAACTCTTATTTATTTCTAACTTACCGTGAATATTCAAACAAGTACACAAAAATGGTACTATACTATATACTGACTGTACTATTGAAGACGGCGGGACCAACATTTTTTTCACGATTCTGTTCCCCTTTTTTTGTTTGCGATGTGGGGATGAGGAGGGCTTAAGTAAACAACATGACGTGTATTACTTTGGGAGTCAATTGTGAACTGAGACTCAACTGTACCCAACTACAGTCCTCAACTGTCCTCTCTCCTTTAATAGGTGGTTTAAATATACATAGATAGTACGTGACTACGTGCTAATACTAAGCCTACAGAGAACAGTATATTTACCTTAACTTAACCCTGGACAGTACGTGACATGCTGATGTACAACATACGTGACACGATGATGAACAATATACGTGCCTTCTCACCACATCACCCCTCTTAAAGTAAAAAAAAAAAAACTAAATTACGGTTTTTTTTTTTTTTTCCTCTTATATTCTAACTCTTACAATATAATTTTGTTCTATTCTTATGAATTACATCTATCTTATTATCATTCTTTTTTACGATGACATTTGGTGACTCGTCCTTTATAACTTCAAATGGTCCATTATAAATACATTCTAATTTATTGCCTGTTTCGTTTTTTATCAATATCCAGTCACCTTCTTTATAATTTATTGAATTAAGGTTCTTATCATAACAATTTTTCCTCGCTAACTTACTTGCTATCAAATTTTCTTTCGCATCATTTTGAGCTCTCTACAATCTAAACTTAAATTCTAAAGGATAATCATCGAAATTGTACAATGGTTCAACACTTTCACCTTGAAGACTACTTGGTAACCTGCAAATTTTACCGAAAACTAATTCATAAGGTGTATATTTGGTCACAGTATTAACTGTAGTGTTATATGAAAAGCACCAATATGGAATCCAAGAACTCCATGATGATGGATTATTCTCCGTCTGTATCCTTAAATACGCGCCTAAAGTTTTGTGAACATTTTCCAAAGATCCTATACTCTCATGATGATATGATGTCGACAAGATTTTATTGATGCATAAGATGTTACATAGCTCTACCATTACTTTTGAAATGAACTCAGAACCCCTATCTGTAGCAATTGTCCGCGGTATTCCATATCTCAAAACAAAATTTTCTGCCAACGCTTTCGCTACCTCATTTGCGGATTTATTCTTTAATGGATACGCCTCTACAAATTTTGTAAGCTCACACTGAAGTGTCAATATATAAACATTGCCTTTTTCATCCCTATCAAGTGGCCCCACTATATCTAAATAAATTTTCTCAAAAGATGCGGATGCAGTGGTAGTAATTGGTTCCTTAGTATGTCTAGAATACTTTTGCTTCTTACACTTATCACATTTATTAATGTATTCCGTTACATCTTTTTCAATAGAAGACCAATAATAATACTTCTTTATATTATTCACCATTCTGCGTATACCTGCATGACCACTTGTGGGTAAAATGTGGAAATCATTCAAAATAATCCTCTTCTCATCTTCCCCTTCTACTCTCCGTAAATCCTTCACCACACACATTTTAAAATCTTTCGTATGTAGAGATTTACCACTATTTTCCTTTAAATATTGTGCCATTTTTGTAATAAATTCAACGTTATAACGATTTTTAAAAATAATAACTTCTTTTATGCCTTTCTCAATACAAAAATCTACTATGTCTTTCAACAACTCGTCCCGTGATGATGCCGATAAAGATTCATAGTTTACATAAATACTCGAGTTCCCTGGCACATACATTAAATTGCGCGCTTTTGAAAATATCTTTTTATAATTGTTGTTACGTAACATTTTCTCCCATTATTTAAACATATCTCAACGTCATTTCCTTGTTTTTTAAGAACTTCCACGATCCTAGGGTGATCAGTCCCAGATACCATGGAGTCCGTTTCACAAACATTCGGCTCTCTTAACCGTTTGTACTGCGCTCTTGTCATCACGGATATAGTCTTTTCGCGTATGGTTTTCAAATCCTCGCTTGTAATCACTATCCTGGGAAGTGCATCTGCTTGCACATTTTCTTTTCCCTTAATATATTCAACCTCAAAGTCGTATTCTTCTAAACACAACCGAAACTTAGTTAACCTACTTGAAGGATCTGTCATGTTAAACAAATACAACAGCGGCCGGTGATCCGTTTTTACGACGACCCTCCGTCCGTACAAATATGGTCTAAAATGTTTAACTGACCAAACTATTGCCAATAACTCCTTCTCTATTATAGGATAATTTAACTCACTTTTCCCTAAAGACCTACTAGCATATGCAATGGGTTTCCCGTTCCCATTACACAACACACTCCCTAAAGCATACCCCGAACTATCGGTTTGCAATATGAAAGTGTTGTTATCAGAAAAATCTGGATAATCCAACACCGGTGGATTCATCAACGCTTCCTTAGATTTACTTTCCTCAAGCGTGAAAAAACTGATATAAGATTCCTGTTATGCTCATCCAAATTCCGTCCAAAAATAATTAGATCATCTAAATAAATCAGACACCTGTCATAATTCAATCCAGACATGGCCACAGTCATCAATCTGCTAAAAGAACTCGGACTTATCTTCAACCCCATTGGTAACCTACACATCTGATACTGCCCCTTATCAGTCGTAAAAGCAGTGTATCTCCTACTACTTTCTTCTAAAGCACATTGATAATATGATTGCGACAAATCACAGTGACTAAAATAAACAGCACCCGACATTGAATCTAAGATTTCTGTTATATTAGGCAAAGGGAATTTATCATCCTGTATCTTTTCGTTCAACTGCCTGTAATCTATCACCACGCGCCATTTCTTCTCCCCACTACGATCTGCTTTTTTGTGTACAACCAAAATAGGACTAGACCACTCACTAACTGTCTCCTCAATAATATTACTATCCATCATCTCCTGCACTTGCCTATCAACTTCCTTCTTCTGTACATAAGGTATTCTATATTGCCTCCTATAAACTGGAGTCACATTCCCTTTCAATCGTATTGACTGCTCATACACATTCGTGACTGATAATTTATCTCCCGGAACATGAAATATATCAGAATACTTCGCGCAAATTCGCTCAATGGACAATCGTTCCTCGGCATTTAAATAATCAAGTTTAAGCAAAGAAAATATTTCCTTAACACGCCCAACGCTCCCTTCCGGCTCCGCAAAAGGTAAAGGTAAGGTATGAATGAAAGGCATTTGAATGCTGAGATGAGAATGCTAAGGGGGATGTGTGGTGTTATGCGAATGGATAAAATAAGAAATGAGTATTTATAAGGAAGTCTGAAACTGGCGCCGGTGACTGAAAAGTTGTGTAATCGGCTGTCGTGGTATGGGCATGTAATGCGGAGGAATGAGGAAAATGTCGTGAGGAAAGTTTTGAGTATACATTTGGATGAGTATATGAGTAGAGGAAGACCAAAGAAACGATGGATGGACTGTGTAACGAATTATATGACAAGAAAGGAAATGTCTGGTGAGATGACGAGTAATAGAGAAGTATGGAAGAAGAAGACATGCTGCGCCGACCATAAATGTGTTGGGATAAGGGCACGAGAATGATGATTTTGTTTATTCTAATTAAATTTAAAAAATGGGTGAGGTTCTATGTATAGGGTGTAACAAGACTCTTAACGAAGCCGAAAGTCACTTATTTTCCACATCAGTGCGATATTTTTTTTTGTTCTAGACCATGCCTGGGAACCTTCTAGTTAAGGAGATATTGGGGTTCAAAGTTCCAACTTTTTCACAAGTTATTTTTTTAAATACATAATAATAAATAATAATAAATTGTTTATTGTCACAAAGAAACATACATTAGTATACACTGATTAACAAGATGCTAACTATGCTGCAGAAGTCTGTATAAAGATATTGTGAGCCCTGCCTCTCAAACTAGGATAACCTGTATCTTAAGAGACAGTGTTCAGCTGTGAGGTTACTTAAAAATATGGATTATAGGTACAACTGCGGACTGTGCCAACTTATTGTTCGTGCTAACAATCAGATTAATTTAAACATTATATTTAAAAAATATAATGTTTAAATTAATATAATAATTATTATATAATAAAAATAATAAGAACAACAAGGCTCCGGGTGATGAGGGAATTACGGCCGAACTCCTGAAGGCGGGTGAAAAACCGCTACTTAAGGCCCTTCAGAAGCTGTTTGATTCCGTCATACTCGAGGGGAAAACGCCGCAGGCATGGTGCAGGGGTGTGGTGGTACTCTTCTTCAAAAAGGGCGACAATGCCCGGCTGAAGAACTATAGGCCCATCTCACTTCTAAGCCATGTCTACAAGTTGTTCTCAAGAGTCATCACGAATCGTCTCGCGCGCAGGTTTGACGATTTTCAGCCTCCCGAACCAGCCGGATTCCGAAAAGGCTTTAGCACCGTAGACCACATACATACGCTGCGGCAGGTTATACAGAAGACCGAAGAGTATAACCTGCCTCTGCTTGGCGTTTGTGGACTATGAGAAAGCCTTCGATTCGATCGAGACTTGGGCTGTACTGCAGTCTCTCCAACGGTGCCAAATCGACTATCGGTACATCGAGGTGTTGAAGTGTTTGTACAAAAACGCCACCATGTCAGTCCGACTTCAGGACCAGACCTCAGAACCTATCCTTCTGCAGCGAGGTGTAAGACAGGGAGACGTCATATCTCCGAAACTGTTCACCGCTGCACTGGAGGATATCTTCAAGGTTCTGGACTGGAGAGGGCTAGGCATCAACGTCAATGGCGAGTACATCTCTCACCTTCGGTTTGCCGACGATGTAGTGGTCATGGCTGAGACCATGGAGGACCTCAGTACAATGCTCGATGACCTTAGTAGAGCTTCCGAAAAAGTGGGTCTTAAAATGAACATGGACAAAACCAAAATTATGTTGAATACCCATGTAACACCCACTCCTATCAAGATCGGAGACTCTACACTCGAAGTTGTAGACGATTATGTCTACCTTGGACAAACGATCCAGTTAGGTAGGTCTAACTTCGAGAAAGAGGTCAATCGTCGAATCCGACTCGGCTGGGCAGCGTTCGGGAAGTTTGCGTGGTATCTTCTCGTCCAACTTACCGCAGTGTCTCAAGACGAAAGTCTATGACCAGTGTGTGTTGCCAGTGATTACTTACGGGACCGAAACATGGTCGCTCACAATGGGCCTTATCAGAAGGCTTAAAGTCACCGAAAGGGCAATGGAGAGGGCTATGCTCGGAGTTTCCTTGCGTGATCGAATCAGAAATGAGGACATCCGCAAGAGAACCAAGGTAACCGACGTAGCCCGAAGAATAGCCAAACTGAAGTGGCAGTGGGCAGGGCACATTGCTCGCAGAACGGATGGCCGATGGGGCCGAAAAGTTCTGGAGTGGCGACCGCGAACCGGAAGACGCTGCGTTGGAAGGCCTCCCACTAGGTGGACCGATGACCTGGTGAAGGTTGCAGGGATCCGCTGGATGCGAGTCGCACGGGACCGGTCAATGTGGCGACACTTGGGGGAGGCCTATGTCCAGCAGTGGACGTCTTTCGGCTGAAATGATGATGATGATGATGATTTAAAAAATAGGAAAGGAAAAGGAAAAAGTATAACAAGTTACCGGTGTGTGAATGGGTGAATGTGTGTGTGAATGGGAGAATGTGTGTGGGGATGTGTTTATGATGTATGTATGTGTGGTGAGTTTTTGTGTGAGAGTAGTGAATGTGAGGTGTTATGTGTAGGCGCTATAAGCAAAAAAAGGCAATATTAGACCATGTATTTTAGTAGTGATTCAGTGTGTGTATAGTCCTGTTGAAGAAGCCATTCCATCACCTTAGCTTTTAATTTAAATTTATTGCAATCTAGAATATTTAGTTCTTTAAGAATTTTCTTATAGATTAGTGAAATTAAGGTGAAGTAGTACCTTACATTCTGAGTAGAGTTGAGTTGTCCGATAGCGATAAGGTTTTCGTAGCATCACATTCAGTATTGCTGTCTGAGCTCTCTCCACTCTAAGAAAAGTTGTTTCAGCTGCACCGCCCCATACACTGATGCAGTACCCAAGAACGGACTGACACAGAGCATAGAACACCATTTTGAGGGTATCAAGGTTTGCAGAAGCTCTAAGGGACTTGAAGATATGTATCAGTCTCAGCGTTCTCGAGGTTAGGGCGTCAATGTGTTTGTTCCAGCGTAACCCAGCATCTATTTGAACACCAAGGTATTTGACGTGATCTGTACGCATGAGTGTTGGACATTGGCATGAGGATGACAGTTGTGAGCAAGTGTGCGCTAGTATCGAAAAGGTGTGGTGCCGTGCGGTACTCTGACGGATGGCGAATGGATTATATGACGTTTTGTTACAGTTGAGGGTAAGCAGGTTTAAGTTAAGCCATTTTATTATTTCACGTAGTGCCAATTCCGCGTTACTTTTAACACTATCCCATGTTGACCCGTCAACTTTAACCACGGTGTCATCGGCAAAAAACATGTTTTTAATTTAAGGTTTTTACTTAAATTACCACCAGGACCCCCGTACCGACCCCACAAAAATGTCTGGCACTTGAATATGAATTTATAAACGGTGCCAAAAGCATAACTTTACAAGTATGTTGAAAAATGTAGTAATATTATCTGCTGCATAGGTTGCATGCATACAGTGTAGCACCATAATAAAGGTTCTGAGTGACTAGACAAAGTGACATTCTATCAGCCCTAACGATGATGAAAAGTAAATCCTCTTGAAAGCCAGCACTTGTCTCATATCTAGGCTTTTTGGTGTTAGCGGTTAGGGTTAGCTTTAGATGCGCATCAAGGTGGCTTATATGGTTAAGTTTTACAAGATTGTAAGCAGATGTTTGCGTAAGATTAAACCTCTCACATAATGGCTATGTATTATTCTTTTTACAGATCTGTTATCGGTCGGGTGTCCTAAAGAAAGCGATCGCTTTTTATTAGGACATCTCATAAGAGTTACATTAGATGAAATTTTTTATTGACCAATTTTGTCGTTAGTAAGCAGACGTACAAAATGATTTTAACCGACTTTAAAAAGGAGGAGATTCTCAATTAGTCGGAATCTTTTATTTTCAATTTATGTTCACCGATTACTCGAAGACGCCTGAACCGATTTGGAAAATTCTTGTTTTGTTTCGAAATCGGTCGAGTGGTTTTTGAAACATCAACAAAAATCTATAAATTGTATAAATCGATGATATTTTTGTTCACTCCGAAACCTCGCTGTCTCATTGGAGCAGTGCGCAAATATTTGAATAGGATACGATTAAAATGGAAAAATAAAAAATCTTTGTGCAAAAACTAAAACTTGGCTACAAAAACACAAAATAGTGAAGAATAACTTTAGCTTCAGAAGTTGGCAAAATAAAACTGAATCAAACAAACAAAAGTCACCATCAGCCGCCACCACTCATTTTTTTTGCAAATAAGTTTTGTAAAGTGCTAATGACGATCTTTCCAGATTGCAAGTCATCGGACGTGCGCCAGGCGCTGCTCGACGGCAGCAATCAGCTAATAGCCTGACCTTCACAGATCAAATAACAGGTTAGTCGATCATAAATCGAGTCATGGAAAGGACACAGTAGACACATTTGAAGAGTATGTGTGCCAGCAAAGCCATGCTCTTTGCTCGACGTGCTTTTCCATACATAACCTCATTCTGAGTACTTTGATTCAATAAATTAAATCATAATTTAAAAAAAGATATGTGTTTTCTATTTAATTCAAATTTTGCGTTAATTTTTGGCGTTTCGAAGTCTAGAATCATTTTCGCGGATTTTCACCAAAGTCACTGACTATACATAGGTCCGCATAATTTAACCTTGATTAAACCAAAGACTTCACAAGCAAGACTCACAAAACTTCACTAAGATACGGACGGGCTTTGTCTAAATTTTTACTCAAAATATTTTATTTCCCATAAACATTGGGCAGAAAAACCACAGAGAGGCATTCAAAGTAGGTTGCAATTTTCGGAGCAGTTCAGTTTAGGGATGTATAAATTTTAATCGAAAATAAACGTATGTACCTACAAAATACATTCATATCGGTAAAAACCTTTCTACTATAATATTATAAATGCGAAAGTTTGTGAGGATGGATGGATGATCGTTACTCTTTCACGCAAAAACTACTGGACGGATTTGGATGAAATTTAGCAAATATATATTTTACAACCTCCATTGACACTTAGGATATTTTTTATCCCGGTAATATGATCCCGTGGGACAATTATCGAACTCCAGCCGGGCGAAGGCACGGGCATAAGCTAGTCATCAATACAATTGTCTTAATTCATAATTACCTTTTGGATTTCGCGGGGTACCCTGGGGCATTCGCCGTAAGCCACCATCATCAGCATCCTATCCTCCTAGCCTAACCTTTTTACAACTATGTTAGGATAAGCTTCCAGTCTTAACGAATGCAGCTGAATACCAAAATAAAGTGAAGTAAAATAAACTCACGTATAATTATTGCTTTTACAGATTATACTACAGATTTTCTTTCTTTCTTTCTTTTACTTGCAACTCCAGTTTTGGTGACCAGTCCTGGTTCCAGTCTCCCCTGATGTTGATCACTACAACTACGACACTGTATCTGCCTGAAGGGTTATGGTCGCGGCCACAACATACGGCAGTATTTTCAGTTGTGCGGAATCTGAAAACTTAGTTATTATGTAAATGATTATGAGTCAGTACGTGTGTAGTCGGATATACGAACGCGTATGCACCTACAACTCCTTTTAAAGTATCAATAAGATACCTTAGCTGAAATTACGTCGAGTAATTTGTTTTAAGAGCTCATGGCTAGCAGTAGCTGCTTTCGCTGAACATGTAATGGCAGCGAAGGAGGCAGCAGAAGAGGAGAGGGAGATATCCTCAATTCTGCCTATCCCCGCTCTTAGATCTGGGCGCAAGCCCTCATTCGCCTACCATAAAATGGCCTGCTGGCGATGGACTTGGGGAAGTCCGTCATCTAAGCAAATAGGCCCGAGTTGGCGACGCGTGGCGTTTCCGCGCGTTTACTCTTGAAAAATTTTTCTTTAAATTTATCACAGTAGTTGTCCCAGAGGCTTCGCCCTTATGAATGTAGTAAATAATATCACAGAAATCCAATAGTGGAATAAAAAAATGAAGATCTTGTGTCGTTATCTAAATCAATTCATGGCATACCGTCTGGTTATTCAATCGTACCATGTTTGAAAGTGCAAGATATTTAAATAGTGTAAACAGAAGTTTCTTTTGCTTAGGAACTTAACGGACTTAAGAATTAAATAGTTTAGCAATTCTGTCAAAACATAGTAATAAAGACTGTCTTTGTTGTTTATCAGGTGAACCAGAAGCCACAGCGCCGATGGTCCGAATTCTCTTGATCAGTTCATTAGGCAGTCAGTCGTGGTATGTATATTTTTTTTGTTTATTTAATAACATGTCGTGATGGTGATTGACATTAAAAAAGTTAGAACTTACACTAGTAAGACGTTTCATAATATAATTGTTGATGACACACGACATCTCCCGTAGTGTAGTGTGTCATCAAACAGCAGTTCTAAACATCCGTATTTTAACGCGCTGCTGCTTTCATGTCATATAAGTCCCAGGGCTACCAGACGTTACTTATAAGTAATCGAAGTAAAAGAAGTTCTGATTAACAAACTGTGCGAGATCGAGTAGTGTTAGTAAGTAATGTTTACGTTTCCATACCTGCAAGCTTGGGCCGACGGCCAAGGTACTAGGCACTAAAGTAACGTAAACACATGTTCTCTTTTCATTAAGTTTATTGTTGATTTTAAAGTATTTTAATTCATTTGAATAATATTATAACAATATTATTCAAATTTAATAATCAATAAACATCACTGCCAGTTAGTTTCCGGCGGTGGTAATTTCTGCCAGATGCTTTAAAGTTTGCAAAAATATCGTAATCTTACTTATAGCCTGAATCTCTATTATTACATTATGACTTCGGTTATTGTCCCACTCGATCGTACTACCTGGATATAAAGTATCCTGTGTTAATCTAGGCTATAGACTATCTACTTACCAAATTTATTTTAATTCAATACATTTGTACTTGATACAAATTTCCTTTAAGATATCTGAGAAGCGTTTTCCGAATGCACGACTTGTTGTACGTAACTGTCGATGTAGAAAAAAAACGCAACATTAAAACTCTATGCGAAACAATTTTGTTTAATAGCAAAATTGTCGTAATGGGTTACAGTTTTATATTGTTCAAAATATTTTAGACTAAAGGAGTGAAAAAGTCGCAAAAAATTAAAATAAAATAAAATAATAAAATACTCTTCGGTTTACTTAAGGGGTGGCAATGCGAACAGCGTCGTTACAATTCTATCCGATAAAACATGGCAATTTGCATGGATTAATCGTTTAGTAATTTTTTTCAGGCCCCTAAAATGCCTCGGCAAACAATCAACTGCAATTTTATGAAATTTAGTTTTCATTAGACAAGAGACAAGAGTAATTAAAAGTTCAGTGTAGTTGGAAAACGTCTAAATAACACTGGAATTATGAATTTAGTTTAAAATTAAACTAATAATTTGATTTGACACTATTAATATCGTAGCTAAACCCTATAAACCTAACGCGAGAGCAAAACTTGTCTTTTCGAATTTGTCTTTTAGCTTAGGAGCTTATTGCGTTATTCAGGACTAATAGTGACAAAACATCATCGTGAAAGAGTTAATTGTATAAATGCTTGTTAATTAATACAAGGAGCATTGACTATCTGGACTTGCTAAGATTTTCTTCCATTTCAGATGGCGATTTCAAAGATCACTGCAGACCGCGATGCCATTAATAAACGGTTTGCTCATCGTCAACATCTAGAACGGACGAGCATAACAAGCTACAGTGTAGCCCCATCTCGTCACAGATGAGAGAATTATTTAATTTGTATCGCTAACTCTGCCGTAAAGCTCGCGCTGACGTACACACACTGGCGACTGGTGATCAATAGCTGCTTGTACATAAAGTGATCCAGTCGACATACAATATGAACTTCAAGCAAGTAAGTACTATCTTAAAATAATTTTGCTTGTTACTTCAAATTTGCCATAGTTTTGACGCGCTCATTACAAATATCAGGGTGGAAGGGACATCGACGCACAAACGCTTACTACGTATCCAGTACATCATTCCAAACATAGAAATATATCATCGGATATTTTTTTCCGTACAATAATGCACTTTTGTAAGAAACAGCGAATTCTTTTTTAAATTACCGATGATAAATGTCTGTGTTTATTTTGGAATGATGTACTGAATACGTGGTAAGCGATTGTGCTTCGATGTCCTTTCCATCATTGTATAGGGTGACAATTTAGACCTTCAAGAAGGGTAACACACACGAACAGCTACCTTTTTTCACAATTAATTTGTAAAATACTATAAACAGAATTCTGCCCTTCTTCTTATACTTTTTGCTCCTTTGATAGTCCAGAGGAGAGATGGACAATAATTTAAGGATTAATGTAGTCGGAGAGCAATAAAATATGCCATCGTTTAAAACTAAGTTAAATTAACACGCGTCGTATTAGGGCGCTCCCTCACCGAGAGCATTCGCCTGTATGACGAGCGACATTATTGCCTCTCACAGTCAAACATGTGATTATATCCAATTTGTATCCGTAAAGTTAAAATCAGAAATATATCAAATCCTGCGAAATATAAATACCCCAAAATCAAGAATTCCCGTTTCTTGATATTTCATTTAGACCTAGTCTTAGGTCATACATTTTTTTTGTAAAGATTGCTTACGTCTACTTTTCAGACGGAGATTCAAACGAGCACTGAAGGCCACGATGGCACCATACATATGTCTGACTGTCAGAACCTGGGAAGTTCCTGTGATTCGTAAGTGCCCAATTTTGAGTTTAACGAGCTAGGACAGAATAAGCTGAAAGAAAGAAAGGAAAAGTTTTTATTGGACTCACACAGAACTGAACTTGCACAATTGCAAGCGTTTTGAAATACTGTATGTAGCTCTGAGAAGTTCTGAGAATTATATTTCAGTTATTTACATCGCCATTACTGCAAACGAATACAAATTGGCTATAAGAAATACTTATTGGAAGCGTTCTCCGAATGCACGACATGTTCTATATAACTGTTGTCGCAGAAAAGAACGTAACATTAAAACTCTATGCGGAATAATTTTGTTTTATAGCAAAACTACCGTAATGGGTTACAGTTTTATATTGTTCAAAAATATTATGGACTGAAGCAGTGAAAAGGGCCATATTACTCTTCGGTTTACTCACGGAATGGAAATATGAATACAACTATATTCGATAAAATCTAGGAATTTGCATGGATGAATCGTCAATTTTTGTCATTTTTTTTTCAGAATCAAAAAATGTCTTGCATAGCAATAAACAAAACTCTACACTCTGGACGATAGATGGTTAACATTTGAAGATCAACAGTGTGCAAAAATGGGCCCATCGTACGTATTTACATTACTTAATATTAGTTGGTTTAATAATCATAAGTACACAGCTTATATGAAATGGCCATGTGATAGGTAAATATTTACAAACACTGGGTGAATGTAAAATGGCACAACAACATTACTTATTACAATGACAATGCATTAACTAATTGCATTATTTTAAAATAGAAGTGACAAATATCAAACTCAAAGTATTTGTCGGATATGAGGATTTATTCCGTAATGCTTGTACATCATGGGGACAGTAGATGGGTTTCGTGCAATGAAAACACACTGGGTGCGATACACTGTTTCTAGCAAAACTAACGAATTACTTGAGATTATAACTTAACACAATAACACGGATCACAATGAAGCGGGTAAAGTTCCAAGACATCTCAACTCCACCGCAATCAGACATCGACTGTCGCCCTCGCCTCGAGCTGAACATCAGGGCTCTGTAGAAGCACGCTGTGGTGTGGGTAGACTTAAATTGTTTGTAGGTCGCGAAATGTCACCACCGGCGTACTTGTGATTCATTTTATGTACTTTCTAACGTCCCGCTCTATTTTAATTTCAATTAAACCACTACAGGCACTTTTGAATTCTCAAAAACCAAGAATATTAACATAATTATCGTAATTTTGGATGCTCGTGTTAGCTTGTGAGCTATTTGTTTGTACTTCACCAGACAGGTATCGCTTCACCTTATGTTTAAGGTTATGAACAAAAAAATTAAAACAGAACTTTCTTGTGTGTCAGTCACAAAGATGTTTTTCGAGATTTTGTCTCGATAAAGCACGTACCGTAAAATCAGTACCACTAAAAAGAGCTCTCTAAGTAAGGATTCTAAAAATTACATTTTCTTATATTATTAGTTAGCTCCCTTGAATAAATTATATAGCTCAAATTTGTATAAAGTGATCGTTCGTTTAATAGAATGGGAAAATAATAGCGGTTAGTGACACTACTATAATCGGTGAGAAATACAACAAGAAGTACAAAATAATTGGCGCTCGTTACATAATTATGTAGTAATTATGTTTCAGTGTAGCTCAGTTTTAAATAAAATTCAGCAAAGAGAACTTGTTTTAATGCTTTTGAACTCAAAGCATTAAAATGAGCGCAGCTTTCTCAGTGCTGAATTTTGAAGCGCCAACCTTCAACATGACAGTTTTTAAACATAACTGTCGTATTAAAACAGACGCGGGAGGAGAGCATTACCTTTTGAATCGGATAATGCATTGGAGCTTATTGCATTATTGAGGACTAGAAGGGACAAAAAATCGCTATAAATGTGTTCATTTTAATAATGCTTGTCAATACTACAAAGCGCATGCAAATTTCTAAGTTTGCCTTCAACTACATTTCAGACGGCGATGGAAACGATAATTGCAGACCACGATCCCATTAAGTAACTTTTGCTTATCGTCATCACCTAGGACGGACAACTATGACAAGCCACAACGGAGCCGAATCTCGTCACAGATGCGAGAATTAATCAATTCGTATAGCTGTCATTGTTTCTTAGAACTGGGGAAAATTTGATAAACGTGAGTACCCGATTAAATAAAATGGTGGTTTTCATAGCGATAAAACTGCCACGAATCGGATTGATGCCTTAAGTAACTTATTTTTGGGTAAAAATGTTGTGAGGAACTTTTTGAACGGATATTATAATAATATTTTTAATTCGGTGCCTGTTAGCCATACCGAGCGTGAATGGACTCGGGAGGTCGAGCGAGCGTGCGATCTAGTACCAGAAATTGGGGCAATCACTATCAGTTCTATAAAGTTCTTACATCCATTTCGAGAGCTAAAATTAACAAACACATTGATGACAATTCTGTCATGTCCGCTACTCAAAATGGATGTAGAAACGGGCCCCGCGGTACTAAGGAGCTACTCCTCATTGATATGGCCATTAGTCAACAGATTCGCCGTTCCCGAAGGGATCCGTCGACATGTTGGATAGATTATAAGAAGGCCTATGACTCGGTGCCACATGAGGGTGCTAGAGTTGTATAAAGTTGATGCAACTCGGTCACCTTCCTGATGTGATGTATGGGGCAATGGAGGACACTCCTTCGCTATCCAGGATGTCGGAAAATCCAGAGTAATAGCGAGTCAATAAGGATATGCGAGGTATATTTCAGGGCGATAGTTTGAGTCCACTTTGGTTCTGCTTAGCCTTGAATCCTCTTAGCACGCTGCTGGAGGATTCAGGTCTAGGCTATCGGTTGAGGAGAGGTGGGCAAGTTATATCTCACCTCCTTTACATGGATGACCTGAAACTCCTTGCCCCAACGATTTGCAACTGATGGAGCTAATGAAACTTTCAGTAGCGCCATCAGGATGGATTTTGGTGTGGACAAATATGCGGTCATGCATGTAAAGCGAGGGGAGATTGTGGAATCTGTGGTAATCAAGCTCTTGGATTCCATAAATCTTAGATCCCTCTCAGCAACCGAAACCTATAAGTATTTGGGTATGTAGGAAGCGCTGGGCATCAATGTTGCTGACATGAAGCAATCGTTGAAGGAGCGCTTCTTTGGCCGCCTGAAGAAAGTATTTAATAGTCTTTTATAAGACGGAAATAAGGTATGTGCCTTCAACGGTTGGGTCATGCAGGTTTTGATGTACTCTTTCGGCATACTCAAATGGACTCAAACAGAACTAGACACCCTGGATAGGAGGTTGCATACATTGTTGACGGCATATCGAATGCATCACCCGCGTTCTTCGGTTATGTGACTATATATCCCGCGGAGGTGTGGGGGTCGACGCTAAGACTCTCCACAATCGCGAGATATGCAGTCTCAGGGTATAATTCCTTGAAGTCGCCGTGGGGATGCATCGAGATGTGATCGCGGTGGACAAGGGCCTTACTCCGTTCTCCTTGGCTAAAGAGAACTGGCAAAAACCTGTAGTGCTTGAATCTAACGACCGCATGGCAGAGTAAGGAGCTTCACGGACGCTTTTTCCGCTTGGGCTCGATGTAGACCTATCAGCGTCCATAGCTTGGCTACGTTCCGGGGACCTCTTCGGAGAAACCGTAGGTTTTGTCTGTGCAATTATGGATGAAGTTATGATGACGACGAACTACCGGAGATTTATTGTGAAGGACGATACGGTTGATTTATGTCGGGCATGCCACCGTCCAGGCGCATCAATCCGTTTCATTATCTCCGGGTGTTCTCGTCTGGCTAACGGAGAGTACTTGCATAGACACAACCTTGTAGCCAGGATTACCCATCAGCAACTTGCTCCAAAATACAGTCTTGTGGAATTGGGAGTGCCGTACTTTAGGAATGTGCCCGACCCAGTTCTCGAAAATGGCAGTATCACATTGTACTGGGATCGATCCATCATCACTGACAGGACTATTGTAGCCAATAAGCCTTATATAGTGGTGGTGGATCGATCAGAGCGGCGTGCAATGATTGTTGACATAACGTGAAAGCCGAGAAAGATAAGCAAATCAAGTATTTTGATTTGGCTCGCGAGGTTGTCGACATGTCGGATGTGGACTCAGCGATCATTGTGCCGATAGTTGTATCAGCCCATGGCCTAATTGCAAAGAGCCTCGACCAATACCTGAGGAGGCTCTCGTTAGGCAGCTGGATCAAGGGCTTGATTCAGAAAGCCGCCTAGCACTAGAGAGTCCGCCCCAGCGCTAACAGCATACTACTGAAACTGTCAAAATAATATAATTCATTTGCATTCCAGTCTTGCTATCAGTAATAGACTGTTTTAATGTTTTTCAGGTTCAAAAATGCCAGCCCATCACCCGTTCCGTTTCTCTAACTACAATCACACACACACACTAGCGGTTGTCTGCAAACAACTGCTTGCAAATAAAGTGGTCTTGTCGCCTAGCCGTGCGTTCTTACAAGTAAGTTAAACTAACTATTTACTTTGTTTTTCGCTGCAAGGTGTATCACATGTTTAATACTGGGGCCCAAGAGGCTAAAACTGTTAATAAAATCGCGTCGCAGAACCTCGCTTAGATTGTTCGTGCTATATCCTCGGCATAGATGCAATTCTGTGCCGAGGATTTAATCACGAACAATCTACGAAAAGCTTTTTAATGATGCATGTATTTAAAGTACATACCTACTTTAAATACATGCATCGATATTAAGATACTCATTTCCACTTGTCTAGGATCTCAGCAGTGAAGTTAACTCAGTCGCGCAATTCAATGGCTAACATGGTTAATACAACGTCGTGTTAGATAAGAGTTACATTTGATGAAACGTTATGTTGATCAATTGCATTGTTAGTAGGCAGAGACAAAAATATTTGTAAAGTGCTCATGACGATTTTTCCAGATTCCAAGTCGTCGGGCGTGAGCCAGGCGCTGCTCGATGGCAGCAATCAGCTGGTAGCCTGACTGATGACTTTATAACTTCTCAACATTATTAAGGTATATTAGCAATGAATTTTCCCATGTACAGACGCCAGCACATCAAGCTACTACAATCTGTCAAATTTCTTTAATAGATTTTCAACTTTATCGCTAAACCATTAGGTTCAAGGGTGATTGGGTAAATTTAAAAGTTTCGGGTAGCTTGGTGTGCTGGCGTTTGTACAAAGTTCATACAATAAACTGAAGTCATTTAATCTTCTATATCTCTACACTCTTCTCAGACTGACTCTTGAACATTGTCGGCGTACACAATTGCATTTGATATATTATTTTCGAATCAATGTAAAGCTTTATTACTGGTAGCCAAAAAAAAGAAGGTAAGAAAAATACTATATGGTTGTTATGCGTTTTAATCAAACAATGACCTAGTGCGAAAAGAAGGTTATGTTCTCCTGGCGAGTTGTGTTCGTCGGATTTTAATGCATTTATAGTGAACTATGAATAGAGCTGACCGAAAACTTAGTTTTATCCTCACTTAATCTTAAATAGTGAATTTATACCTAACTCAATGTTTACCCGACTGCCAAAGAAGGGTTAAGTTTTTCGCGCGTATCTTTTATGCTTGTTTTTTGTAAATTTCTTATACCTCGTATGTTCCAATTGGCTGGATGAATTTCGACAATTAAGGTAGTAGGGTATCAAAATGAAGGAAATTAAAAGGACATTACAATACCTACATATATATATACAAATTGGTTGGTGCTGTTCCGCACCCTGCGCACCAGTGATACGCATCTCTTACGCATTACTATATAAAAGCAATCTACGCGGGCTTCTGCAAACATACCTGAAGCACTACAGAAATTCGGCAACCCCATCAGCACCCTAAACGCGTTGTTATATTGAACTCGAAGGGCGCTGTATGCCTCAAAATGCCTGTAAGTGAGCCCCCACAGGCTACAGTATTGATTATACTTTATGTCTTTTTTTATTTTATGTGCTTTCGTTGTTTCGTAATGACCGGTGAACCGACGATAACTATCTTTTTAAATATGAGTTGCAGCGCTCAGCGAGGCCCTTCATGGAACACCCCGCTGCACGCTACAAGAAATGCTCCCCTGAATTTGCGACCTTTCAGTTCTATAAATCATCGAAAATATTAGGACTGAAAGTGAAAGTGCATATTTTTTAAATTTAGGTGTAGAATTTCAAAAAAAAATGAATTTTAACTTACATATGTCTCTTTCTCTCTCATGTAGGACCTGAAAACAGGAAAACAACATTTTAAAGTAGGTATATTTAAAGTAGAAGACACGAGCGTTTAAGCTTCAGATGTCTGTCCTCTACACCGTATATTATATGTGCGTAAGTTTGTGAGGATGTATGGATGTCTAGATGTATGGATGTTTGTTACTCTTTTACACAAGAACCACAAAACGGATTTAGAAATGAATGAATATAAGGTTTTCATACTATAACAAACAAACTAATAAGGATAGGTAAACTTTCACACACTGAACTTTGACTTAAAGTTTGTGCTTTTTTAAAGTGAGCATTAATGTTCGCACTGTTACTGTTAGCTTGCCTCATCCCACTACTGGGCAAAGGCGATTTACGACAAATTTTAGTACTATTATTTAAAATTTTAAGATCTACCACCATAATATTATGCAAATATTACTAAAAGAAAATACAAAGGAAAATTTTATGAATACAGAATTTTCTTACTTTTTTGATCTGTGCAATTATACAGGAAAAACCTGAGTCGTTTGATGCCTAGCTAAATAAACAAAATGTACCTAACATATTCCAATTTAAAATAATTGTGTTTATTCTAAAATAATCTACAAATTAAGTTTTCTACATGTTTTTTTTATGTTTTTCTTTACACAACCAGAACTTAATGAGTAAATTAATAGTGTATATTGTACCTAAAAATACAGTAACTATATCTCAACGTATTAGTTCATGACATTTTCATTTTCTGCAAAAATAATATAAGTAACGGCCAAATCGAGCTTACGTGCACAACTGCGCATACAAATACGCAATAAAAAATCTCTGACAGCTGTCCAGTTCATTTTAAATGAATTCATCATTCTGGTTTCTACGATTAAACTGATCTGAAGCATTGTTAGTGGCATAACGTATTATTTGGTCATACTAATCTCACAATGTTGAATAGTCCCCTATTCATCAATTTGTGACTGCAAATTACATGGTCGAATAAATAATAACATTAAAAAGAGCTTTATAATTTCGCTATAATATCAGAGTAAATTAGCAACGGATTTTCCCATGTACAACAAATTCTTTTGTGTAAAACTGGTTTCTGTAACGGCGTAGTCTGGCGGTCCAGATGTGATCTTGATTGTTCTGAGAGAGAGGCAGCTTTCAACATTTTTCGATATATGTAACTACTTACAAACAAAAGCACAAAAAGTAGCCCTCATGCTAAAATTTCCCTGATTGACATGCTAGGATCACGTTACAAAGAGTTGAACGCAGCTGCAAGTCTCAAGGCTAGCGCGTGTGCCCGTTGAACCGGATGCGCCAGGGCGGCCCTGTTCACTACTCAATAAATCACTGTCGCCAGTTCGAGATCAAACTTTCCACCGGCATGACGGTCTCTGCTGCATTCTTTAGTCTACTTGAATTGGTGTCAAACAGTATTTTTCTTCAATATTGAGAACGTCTACCGACTTTATATAGTGGTGTGTAAAACAGCCTTGGTTCTAACAGAAGGTTAGTGAGCGAAAAAGCGCTTTTCTTTTCTGATTTTATAAGACTCCGAAAGGTTAAACTATTTCGTGCTTTGTGTGTACCTTTTCAAGATTATTCAGGTTTTAAGGTGGAGGCCTTGCGATATTATAAGACTTTTTGACTTGCATCTTTATAATACTAGCTGACCCAATTTTTTTCAACCAGATGCATCTTATTTTCATTATTAGGTACCTATGTTTGAGTCGCACATGTATTCTTAAAACTACTTTCTATTGTTAATTAATGATATTATATAACGCAAGTAACACAACACTGCACCAGCAACAGTTATAATATAATACTGCTCTAAGTATTACAAACATTTGAACTAATTCAAAATAAAGTTCATTTTTAGAATTGAATATAAGGTTTTCATAATATAATAAAACAAACTAATAGGTAAACTTTCACACACTGAACTTTGACTTAAAGTTAATGTTTCATAGGATTGGGACCTTTGTTCATATGCTATAATATTCAAATTCAAATTGAGAGCTAGCGTTTCATCCGGATAATTATAAACATTAACCAGTGATAGTCTACTAGTGGTCTGACCGTCGGACTGCCAAGTTACAGATCTCGAGTTCGCACCCAAGACCTCTTTTTTTCGGATTCTTGTGCTTATTGTATAATTATAACTTGCTTCGGTGAAGGAAAACATATAATACTACCCACCCGCCAATGCTTTGCATTGTTTATACAAACCTTCGGAACAAATTCTTCAAACTTAAAATATGATGGTAATATGATGGTTATGTGATGGATATATGTAGGTACAGTTGAACTGTACAGGTAAACCAGTGTGTGTGTTGCAAAACTGCGCAGGTTTGTCCTCTATGAAGCTCAGGCGAACCTGACAGGTGTTACTATGCAGGTAAACCTCTCAGGTACACCCTCACAGTCAAACATGTGATTATATCCAATTTGTATCCGTAAAGTTAAAATCAGAAATATATCAAATCCTGCGAAATATAAATACCCCAAAATCAAGAATTCCCGTTTCTTGATATTTCATTTAGACCTAGTCTTAGGTCATACATTTTTTTTGTAAAGATTGCTTACGTCTACTTTTCAGACGGAGATTCAAACGAGCACTGAAGGCCACGATGGCACCATACATATGTCTGACTGTCAGAACCTGGGAAGTTCCTGTGATTCGTAAGTGCCCAATTTTGAGTTTAACGAGCTAGGACAGAATAAGCTGAAAGAAAGAAAGGAAAAGTTTTTATTGGACTCACACAGAACTGAACTTGCACAATTGCAAGCGTTTTGAAATACTGTATGTAGCTCTGAGAAGTTCTGAGAATTATATTTCAGTTATTTACATCGCCATTACTGCAAACGAATACAAATTGGCTATAAGAAATACTTATTGGAAGCGTTCTCCGAATGCACGACATGTTCTATATAACTGTTGTCGCAGAAAAGAACGTAACATTAAAACTCTATGCGGAATAATTTTGTTTTATAGCAAAACTACCGTAATGGGTTACAGTTTTATATTGTTCAAAAATATTATGGACTGAAGCAGTGAAAAGGGCCATATTACTCTTCGGTTTACTCACGGAATGGAAATATGAATACAACTATATTCGATAAAATCTAGGAATTTGCATGGATGAATCGTCAATTTTTGTCATTTTTTTTTCAGAATCAAAAAATGTCTTGCATAGCAATAAACAAAACTCTACACTCTGGACGATAGATGGTTAACATTTGAAGATCAACAGTGTGCAAAAATGGGCCCATCGTACGTATTTACATTACTTAATATTAGTTGGTTTAATAATCATAAGTACACAGCTTATATGAAATGGCCATGTGATAGGTAAATATTTACAAACACTGGGTGAATGTAAAATGGCACAACAACATTACTTATTACAATGACAATGCATTAACTAATTGCATTATTTTAAAATAGAAGTGACAAATATCAAACTCAAAGTATTTGTCGGATATGAGGATTTATTCCGTAATGCTTGTACATCATGGGGACAGTAGATGGGTTTCGTGCAATGAAAACACACTGGGTGCGATACACTGTTTCTAGCAAAACTAACGAATTACTTGAGATTATAACTTAACACAATAACACGGATCACAATGAAGCGGGTAAAGTTCCAAGACATCTCAACTCCACCGCAATCAGACATCGACTGTCGCCCTCGCCTCGAGCTGAACATCAGGGCTCTGTAGAAGCACGCTGTGGTGTGGGTAGACTTAAATTGTTTGTAGGTCGCGAAATGTCACCACCGGCGTACTTGTGATTCATTTTATGTACTTTCTAACGTCCCGCTCTATTTTAATTTCAATTAAACCACTACAGGCACTTTTGAATTCTCAAAAACCAAGAATATTAACATAATTATCGTAATTTTGGATGCTCGTGTTAGCTTGTGAGCTATTTGTTTGTACTTCACCAGACAGGTATCGCTTCACCTTATGTTTAAGGTTATGAACAAAAAAATTAAAACAGAACTTTCTTGTGTGTCAGTCACAAAGATGTTTTTCGAGATTTTGTCTCGATAAAGCACGTACCGTAAAATCAGTACCACTAAAAAGAGCTCTCTAAGTAAGGATTCTAAAAATTACATTTTCTTATATTATTAGTTAGCTCCCTTGAATAAATTATATAGCTCAAATTTGTATAAAGTGATCGTTCGTTTAATAGAATGGGAAAATAATAGCGGTTAGTGACACTACTATAATCGGTGAGAAATACAACAAGAAGTACAAAATAATTGGCGCTCGTTACATAATTATGTAGTAATTATGTTTCAGTGTAGCTCAGTTTTAAATAAAATTCAGCAAAGAGAACTTGTTTTAATGCTTTTGAACTCAAAGCATTAAAATGAGCGCAGCTTTCTCAGTGCTGAATTTTGAAGCGCCAACCTTCAACATGACAGTTTTTAAACATAACTGTCGTATTAAAACAGACGCGGGAGGAGAGCATTACCTTTTGAATCGGATAATGCATTGGAGCTTATTGCATTATTGAGGACTAGAAGGGACAAAAAATCGCTATAAATGTGTTCATTTTAATAATGCTTGTCAATACTACAAAGCGCATGCAAATTTCTAAGTTTGCCTTCAACTACATTTCAGACGGCGATGGAAACGATAATTGCAGACCACGATCCCATTAAGTAACTTTTGCTTATCGTCATCACCTAGGACGGACAACTATGACAAGCCACAACGGAGCCGAATCTCGTCACAGATGCGAGAATTAATCAATTCGTATAGCTGTCATTGTTTCTTAGAACTGGGGAAAATTTGATAAACGTGAGTACCCGATTAAATAAAATGGTGGTTTTCATAGCGATAAAACTGCCACGAATCGGATTGATGCCTTAAGTAACTTATTTTTGGGTAAAAATGTTGTGAGGAACTTTTTGAACGGATATTATAATAAT
The DNA here is from genome assembly GCA_905163415.1 of Noctua fimbriata. Classification (NCBI taxonomy): domain Eukaryota; kingdom Metazoa; phylum Arthropoda; class Insecta; order Lepidoptera; family Noctuidae; genus Noctua; species Noctua fimbriata. Next base: position 8,393,034 of record LR990921.1, read on the forward strand.
ATTTTTAATTCGGTGCCTGTTAGCCATACCGAGCGTGAATGGACTCGGGAGGTCGAGCGAGCGTGCGATCTAGTACCAGAAATTGGGGCAATCACTATCAGTTCTATAAAGTTCTTACATCCATTTCGAGAGCTAAAATTAACAAACACATTGATGACAATTCTGTCATGTCCGCTACTCAAAATGGATGTAGAAACGGGCCCCGCGGTACTAAGGAGCTACTCCTCATTGATATGGCCATTAGTCAACAGATTCGCCGTTCCCGAAGGGATCCGTCGACATGTTGGATAGATTATAAGAAGGCCTATGACTCGGTGCCACATGAGGGTGCTAGAGTTGTATAAAGTTGATGCAACTCGGTCACCTTCCTGATGTGATGTATGGGGCAATGGAGGACACTCCTTCGCTATCCAGGATGTCGGAAAATCCAGAGTAATAGCGAGTCAATAAGGATATGCGAGGTATATTTCAGGGCGATAGTTTGAGTCCACTTTGGTTCTGCTTAGCCTTGAATCCTCTTAGCACGCTGCTGGAGGATTCAGGTCTAGGCTATCGGTTGAGGAGAGGTGGGCAAGTTATATCTCACCTCCTTTACATGGATGACCTGAAACTCCTTGCCCCAACGATTTGCAACTGATGGAGCTAATGAAACTTTCAGTAGCGCCATCAGGATGGATTTTGGTGTGGACAAATATGCGGTCATGCATGTAAAGCGAGGGGAGATTGTGGAATCTGTGGTAATCAAGCTCTTGGATTCCATAAATCTTAGATCCCTCTCAGCAACCGAAACCTATAAGTATTTGGGTATGTAGGAAGCGCTGGGCATCAATGTTGCTGACATGAAGCAATCGTTGAAGGAGCGCTTCTTTGGCCGCCTGAAGAAAGTATTTAATAGTCTTTTATAAGACGGAAATAAGGTATGTGCCTTCAACGGTTGGGTCATGCAGGTTTTGATGTACTCTTTCGGCATACTCAAATGGACTCAAACAGAACTAGACACCCTGGATAGGAGGTTGCATACATTGTTGACGGCATATCGAATGCATCACCCGCGTTCTTCGGTTATGTGACTATATATCCCGCGGAGGTGTGGGGGTCGACGCTAAGACTCTCCACAATCGCGAGATATGCAGTCTCAGGGTATAATTCCTTGAAGTCGCCGTGGGGATGCATCGAGATGTGATCGCGGTGGACAAGGGCCTTACTCCGTTCTCCTTGGCTAAAGAGAACTGGCAAAAACCTGTAGTGCTTGAATCTAACGACCGCATGGCAGAGTAAGGAGCTTCACGGACGCTTTTTCCGCTTGGGCTCGATGTAGACCTATCAGCGTCCATAGCTTGGCTACGTTCCGGGGACCTCTTCGGAGAAACCGTAGGTTTTGTCTGTGCAATTATGGATGAAGTTATGATGACGACGAACTACCGGAGATTTATTGTGAAGGACGATACGGTTGATTTATGTCGGGCATGCCACCGTCCAGGCGCATCAATCCGTTTCATTATCTCCGGGTGTTCTCGTCTGGCTAACGGAGAGTACTTGCATAGACACAACCTTGTAGCCAGGATTACCCATCAGCAACTTGCTCCAAAATACAGTCTTGTGGAATTGGGAGTGCCGTACTTTAGGAATGTGCCCGACCCAGTTCTCGAAAATGGCAGTATCACATTGTACTGGGATCGATCCATCATCACTGACAGGACTATTGTAGCCAATAAGCCTTATATAGTGGTGGTGGATCGATCAGAGCGGCGTGCAATGATTGTTGACATAACGTGAAAGCCGAGAAAGATAAGCAAATCAAGTATTTTGATTTGGCTCGCGAGGTTGTCGACATGTCGGATGTGGACTCAGCGATCATTGTGCCGATAGTTGTATCAGCCCATGGCCTAATTGCAAAGAGCCTCGACCAATACCTGAGGAGGCTCTCGTTAGGCAGCTGGATCAAGGGCTTGATTCAGAAAGCCGCCTAGCACTAGAGAGTCCGCCCCAGCGCTAACAGCATACTACTGAAACTGTCAAAATAATATAATTCATTTGCATTCCAGTCTTGCTATCAGTAATAGACTGTTTTAATGTTTTTCAGGTTCAAAAATGCCAGCCCATCACCCGTTCCGTTTCTCTAACTACAATCACACACACACACTAGCGGTTGTCTGCAAACAACTGCTTGCAAATAAAGTGGTCTTGTCGCCTAGCCGTGCGTTCTTACAAGTAAGTTAAACTAACTATTTACTTTGTTTTTCGCTGCAAGGTGTATCACATGTTTAATACTGGGGCCCAAGAGGCTAAAACTGTTAATAAAATCGCGTCGCAGAACCTCGCTTAGATTGTTCGTGCTATATCCTCGGCATAGATGCAATTCTGTGCCGAGGATTTAATCACGAACAATCTACGAAAAGCTTTTTAATGATGCATGTATTTAAAGTACATACCTACTTTAAATACATGCATCGATATTAAGATACTCATTTCCACTTGTCTAGGATCTCAGCAGTGAAGTTAACTCAGTCGCGCAATTCAATGGCTAACATGGTTAATACAACGTCGTGTTAGATAAGAGTTACATTTGATGAAACGTTATGTTGATCAATTGCATTGTTAGTAGGCAGAGACAAAAATATTTGTAAAGTGCTCATGACGATTTTTCCAGATTCCAAGTCGTCGGGCGTGAGCCAGGCGCTGCTCGATGGCAGCAATCAGCTGGTAGCCTGACTGATGACTTTATAACTTCTCAACATTATTAAGGTATATTAGCAATGAATTTTCCCATGTACAGACGCCAGCACATCAAGCTACTACAATCTGTCAAATTTCTTTAATAGATTTTCAACTTTATCGCTAAACCATTAGGTTCAAGGGTGATTGGGTAAATTTAAAAGTTTCGGGTAGCTTGGTGTGCTGGCGTTTGTACAAAGTTCATACAATAAACTGAAGTCATTTAATCTTCTATATCTCTACACTCTTCTCAGACTGACTCTTGAACATTGTCGGCGTACACAATTGCATTTGATATATTATTTTCGAATCAATGTAAAGCTTTATTACTGGTAGCCAAAAAAAAGAAGGTAAGAAAAATACTATATGGTTGTTATGCGTTTTAATCAAACAATGACCTAGTGCGAAAAGAAGGTTATGTTCTCCTGGCGAGTTGTGTTCGTCGGATTTTAATGCATTTATAGTGAACTATGAATAGAGCTGACCGAAAACTTAGTTTTATCCTCACTTAATCTTAAATAGTGAATTTATACCTAACTCAATGTTTACCCGACTGCCAAAGAAGGGTTAAGTTTTTCGCGCGTATCTTTTATGCTTGTTTTTTGTAAATTTCTTATACCTCGTATGTTCCAATTGGCTGGATGAATTTCGACAATTAAGGTAGTAGGGTATCAAAATGAAGGAAATTAAAAGGACATTACAATACCTACATATATATATACAAATTGGTTGGTGCTGTTCCGCACCCTGCGCACCAGTGATACGCATCTCTTACGCATTACTATATAAAAGCAATCTACGCGGGCTTCTGCAAACATACCTGAAGCACTACAGAAATTCGGCAACCCCATCAGCACCCTAAACGCGTTGTTATATTGAACTCGAAGGGCGCTGTATGCCTCAAAATGCCTGTAAGTGAGCCCCCACAGGCTACAGTATTGATTATACTTTATGTCTTTTTTTATTTTATGTGCTTTCGTTGTTTCGTAATGACCGGTGAACCGACGATAACTATCTTTTTAAATATGAGTTGCAGCGCTCAGCGAGGCCCTTCATGGAACACCCCGCTGCACGCTACAAGAAATGCTCCCCTGAATTTGCGACCTTTCAGTTCTATAAATCATCGAAAATATTAGGACTGAAAGTGAAAGTGCATATTTTTTAAATTTAGGTGTAGAATTTCAAAAAAAAATGAATTTTAACTTACATATGTCTCTTTCTCTCTCATGTAGGACCTGAAAACAGGAAAACAACATTTTAAAGTAGGTATATTTAAAGTAGAAGACACGAGCGTTTAAGCTTCAGATGTCTGTCCTCTACACCGTATATTATATGTGCGTAAGTTTGTGAGGATGTATGGATGTCTAGATGTATGGATGTTTGTTACTCTTTTACACAAGAACCACAAAACGGATTTAGAAATGAATGAATATAAGGTTTTCATACTATAACAAACAAACTAATAAGGATAGGTAAACTTTCACACACTGAACTTTGACTTAAAGTTTGTGCTTTTTTAAAGTGAGCATTAATGTTCGCACTGTTACTGTTAGCTTGCCTCATCCCACTACTGGGCAAAGGCGATTTACGACAAATTTTAGTACTATTATTTAAAATTTTAAGATCTACCACCATAATATTATGCAAATATTACTAAAAGAAAATACAAAGGAAAATTTTATGAATACAGAATTTTCTTACTTTTTTGATCTGTGCAATTATACAGGAAAAACCTGAGTCGTTTGATGCCTAGCTAAATAAACAAAATGTACCTAACATATTCCAATTTAAAATAATTGTGTTTATTCTAAAATAATCTACAAATTAGGTTTTCTACATGTTTTTTTTATGTTTTTCTTTACACAACCAGAACTTAATGAGTAAATTAATAGTGTATATTGTACCTAAAAATACAGTAACTATATCTCAACGTATTAGTTCATGACATTTTCATTTTCTGCAAAAATAATATAAGTAACGGCCAAATCGAGCTTACGTGCACAACTGCGCATACAAATACGCAATAAAAAATCTCTGACAGCTGTCCAGTTCATTTTAAATGAATTCATCATTCTGGTTTCTACGATTAAACTGATCTGAAGCATTGTTAGTGGCATAACGTATTATTTGGTCATACTAATCTCACAATGTTGAATAGTCCCCTATTCATCAATTTGTGAATGCAAATTACATGGTCGAATAAATAATAACATTAAAAAGAGCTTTATAATTTCGCTATAATATCAGAGTAAATTAGCAACGGATTTTCCCATGTACAACAAATTCTTTTGTGTAAAACTGGTTTCTGTAACGGCGTAGTCTGGCGGTCCAGATGTGATCTTGATTGTTCTGAGAGAGAGGCAGCTTTCAACATTTTTCGATATATGTAACTACTTACAAACAAAAGCACAAAAAGTAGCCCTCATGCTAAAATTTCCCTGATTGACATGCTAGGATCACGTTACAAAGAGTTGAACGCAGCTGCAAGTCTCAAGGCTAGCGCGTGTGCCCGTTGAACCGGATGCGCCAGGGCGGCCCTGTTCACTACTCAATAAATCACTGTCGCCAGTTCGAGATCAAACTTTCCACCGGCATGACGGTCTCTGCTGCATTCTTTAGTCTACTTGAATTGGTGTCAAACAGTATTTTTCTTCAATATTGAGAACGTCTACCGACTTTATATAGTGGTGTGTAAAACAGCCTTGGTTCTAACAGAAGGTTAGTGAGCGAAAAAGCGCTTTTCTTTTCTGATTTTATAAGACTCCGAAAGGTTAAACTATTTCGTGCTTTGTGTGTACCTTTTCAAGATTATTCAGGTTTTAAGGTGGAGGCCTTGCGATATTATAAGACTTTTTGACTTGCATCTTTATAATACTAGCTGACCCAATTTTTTTCAACCAGATGCATCTTATTTTCATTATTAGGTACCTATGTTTGAGTCGCACATGTATTCTTAAAACTACTTTCTATTGTTAATTAATGATATTATATAACGCAAGTAACACAACACTGCACCAGCAACAGTTATAATATAATACTGCTCTAAGTATTACAAACATTTGAACTAATTCAAAATAAAGTTCATTTTTAGAATTGAATATAAGGTTTTCATAATATAATAAAACAAACTAATAGGTAAACTTTCACACACTGAACTTTGACTTAAAGTTAATGTTTCATAGGATTGGGACCTTTGTTCATATGCTATAATATTCAAATTCAAATTGAGAGCTAGCGTTTCATCCGGATAATTATAAACATTAACCAGTGATAGTCTACTAGTGGTCTGACCGTCGGACTGCCAAGTTACAGATCTCGAGTTCGCACCCAAGACCTCTTTTTTTCGGATTCTTGTGCTTATTGTATAATTATAACTTGCTTCGGTGAAGGAAAACATATAATACTACCCACCCGCCAATGCTTTGCATTGTTTATACAAACCTTCGGAACAAATTCTTCAAACTTAAAATATGATGGTAATATGATGGTTATGTGATGGATATATGTAGGTACAGTTGAACTGTACAGGTAAACCAGTGTGTGTGTTGCAAAACTGCGCAGGTTTGTCCTCTATGAAGCTCAGGCGAACCTGACAGGTGTTACTATGCAGGTAAACCTATCAGGTACACCCTAGCGTCTCTTTCTAGTTTAAGTTGTTTGCTATGACAATCAAATTATTGTTAGCCTACTTCTAATGTCTCACAGCTGTGCAAAAGCTTCCCATTTTGTCGTCTACGATTACTGTGCGCCAGGCACGTAATCTTTAAAACAATTTTCTTTGGTTAATTATGCGGGCGATGAAGAGCTCGGGCTTAATAATAACAGCCGCTTGGGTCGATCTTCAAGTTGAGCCGTTTAATTACATAATTACAGAGTTTCCTCCGTACCTCGGTAAGCACGTTTAAAGGGTGCCTGTCCACCGGAGCGAAGCGAGGCTGCGGATCGGAGAAACGGAGAAATATTAACCAATAGAAAAAAAAAAAAAAAAAAATTGTAGATCTTTGACAGTCGTTACAGGTAGTCAGTGGCCCGAAAGTCTGATAACCAGTCGTAACAATGGGTATAGTATTACCCACCACTAACTGGGTCGTAGAGGTCAGATAGGCAGTCACTCCATGTAAAATATTCTTTGCTTTTGTGCATCTGATGAGACTGAAAGACGACCCTAACATATTTGGGAAAAAGCTAGGCAGATGATGATGAACTGAAGCGAGGGATGTTTTTTATACTAAATAATCTTGCGTTTGTGCGCTACTACGCGATAGTACAATAATTCGATATATCTACTGAGCCACCCCATAATAGAAAACCATATCGTAGGATGGAGGCTACATATCCATGATAAGCTTGTAAAGCTGTTTTTGGCTGAATGTTTGCATAAGAGGAAAAAGAGCGTAAACTTACCTGTTTCTTTTGTTACAGATTTTATTTATGTGTAATTTCCATGAGATCTGACTATCTCTAATAAAATCTAAAGGAAAACTATACTATCGGATTGTGCTATGTTATTGTGAGTGTATGAGATAGGCAATTTGCAATTATATTGTTTTCTATTTCACTCTAGCAATTTGATAATGATTCGTACAGTTTCGTTAACTTCTTTATTGTAGTTATCAAATGTAGTATTAATTTTTGTGGAATTACTAACGATATATCATATGGAAACATACAGTGACGTTAAGCAAACCGTTGATGTTGAGTAGGAATAGATGTGGGCTTAATAAACTCCGGCTGGGGCTCCGACTCCGTTATATGCGAGTTTAGATTTATAAGCGTAATTAATATTGTTGATTTCTACATATAGTCGTCTATTTGTGAGATTTTGTAACCATTTACGTGTTTATACCTCGAATATCGTATGCATATCGCAGGTACAAATAATATCTTTGTCGACATTATCTGAGACTTTTTTATTAGTTTAAAGGCGGCTAGTGTAGTGGAATTTCCTTTCTGAAAATCATGTTATGCGGATTTGAATATATTAAATTTATTAAGGAAAGTTTTTAAACGTTTAATCATAACTTTTTTCTATAAATTTGGCTAAGGAGGCAATAGATCTATAGTTGCTAGGTTCTGTTTTATCCCCTTTTTTATAAATTGGTTTTACAACTGAATCAGTTGCTTTGTCTACGTCCACGTCCAACAGCAGCATCAATCAAAACACCCTTCCGTTCTCTGAACAATGATCTCATACCAATACATTTGACAAAGTCGGAGAGCAACAGAATAAGCATTGAAAGAAAGAACAAAAAAGTATTGCTAATAAGTAAGTTCATATTAGACAAACGCCAGAAAAAAAAACGTAAACTGTCGTGACAGACGTGACGCAAGAGCATTACTTTTGAGGCATAATAATGCATAGAAGCCTATTGCATTTTTTAAACGAAAGGTGACAACTATCGTTAAAACAATATTTACAAACATGCTGGTAAGCATGTTTGTAACTATTTTATTTTATACGTAGTAAAGTAATATTGCAGTTATCCAGAAAACGTGGAAATAATACTTGTTATGTAAAACACTCTTTCGGTATTTTCAGGTGGAGGTTGAAACGACCATTGAAGGGCACGATGCAACACATTCATTTATTCTTGCTGAAGTTCGTGAAAAGAACACCGACTAAAGACCTGGAACGGGATGCAATTAATAGCGACAACAGTGCCTATTCCAGCCAGCTAATTATGTGAGTATCGTTCAGTACTAGCAATTATCTTGACAAAAGACAGTGTCTGGAAGTCTGAAGTCTCGACCGAATGAAAGGCTTTCTTGCCAGTCACTAAGCAAAAAATGTGGTACCTTTTTAGATGCCTAATTTCGCATTTAAGTCTCCCGCGATATTGGTGGATTGCCTTAGAGCCCTGCAGGACATTGGCATTACTACTGTTATATATGTGTGTGTCAACATTTATGTGTGTATGTGTGTGTGGGCTGCGCGTCCCTGCCCTGCTCTCAAATGCAAATTAAACAGTGTACTTATAGCTGTCAGTAGTATCACTTGTGTGCCTACGTACCTACTTAACAGTGGCGACGAGTACCAGAAAATGTATTTTTTTTTTTTACGTGGCTCAGTCATTTTGTGGGATTTTAACGACTTTCGATCACAATGCACAAACAAATACAACTTGACTTTAGGATATTATAATATGAGACGCGTTCTCCAAATACACGACATGTTTATCTAAACTGTTGATGCAGAAAAGAACGCAACATTAAGACTCGATACGGAACAATTTTGTTTTTTAGCAAAACTGTCGTAATGAGTTACAGTTTTATATTGTTTAAAAGTATTTTCGACCGTTGGAGTGAAAACGCCATAATACTATTGTGTTTAACCACGGGATGGGAAAGCGAACATTCTATTTTATAAGACAGTAGTAAAGTAATATGGCACTTGTCCAGAAAACTTGGAAATAATACTTGTTAAGGAAATTTTCGTTTGGTATTTTCAGGTGGAGGTTGAAACGTTCATTGCAACACTTTTTTTGTTCTTTCCGGAGTCCGAGAAGCAGCAAAGGGCACCGACTAAAGACCTGGGACGGGAGCGACAACAGTGCCTTTTCTAGTCAGATAAATATGTGAGTTTCATACATTTCAGAACTAGCAATTTTTTTGAGAAAAGTAAGTGAGACTTTCATTAGGTCGAGATTTCAGACTTCCAGGTAGTCTGAAGTCTCGACCCAATGAAAGTCTTTCTTGCCAATCACTAAGCAAAAAAGCTGGTCCCCTTTTAGATAAGTTCAAGTTTATGTGAATTGAACCTTAGAGCCCTGAAGGACACAGATAATCTTTAAATCATGGTCGCATCGCACATGGTCCACCGATCACATCTTAATCGCCAAACGCTGTACGAGTTTCAATGATATTTTGAGGATAAATAAAGCCATTCTTGGTAACACAGATTCCATTATCACCGAGTTCTTCGCAAGAGACTTGAGAACCATAAGCCCGGCTGCCCTGAAACTACTGATTATCATGCCTGAATCAGAGTTACCGGATTTGAGAATTATCGAGTCCTCTAGATTATATAAATTATGTTTGTTGCTGTCTAGTTCCCAGATCTGTCGCGCGCTAGTTAGTTCAAGTCGAAAAGTACCATCGTTTTCTTCGTGCAGTGTAGTTGAAAAGCATGAAAATAACGGCTAAACTGTTTTCTCAATTATGAGTTTTGTTTAAAACTAAGCTAAAAATATCAAGCGCACTACTTCAACATGACAGACTTTGATGCTACTCTACAGTGCAGCACAATATGCTTCTGAGTGACATGACAAAGTCACATTACATTAACAAAAAACTTAATCCTCTTGAAAGCTACCACTTGTATTTTGTCTAGGCTCTTTGGTGGTAGCTGTAAGAGTTAGCTTTAGACGCGCAAAATGGGAGCATATATGGGTAAGACATAATTGTAAGCACATGTTTGTGCAAGATGAATACTCACACATAACGGTTATGTATTGTACTTCTTACAAAACTGTTATCAGCCCGGTGTACTAAAGAAAGCGGGTACGTCCCGTTTGGTAACTTTCTCGTTTCGCCAACTAAACAAAATACTCTTATATCTTCATACAATGAGTCTCGTTTCGTCAACGTTTAAGTATGCGTATATTCATTCCCGTTTGGTAAACTTAGTGTTCGGCAAGTACAGTTAGGACTCAGAAGAACTACTAAGAAAAAACACAATTACCATTCCTAAACTCTTATTTATTTCTAACTTACCGTGAATATTCAAACAAGTACACAAAAATGCTACTATACTATCTACTGACTGTACTATTGAAGACGGCGGGACCAACATTTTCTTCACGATTCTGTTCCCCTTTTCTGTTCAAATTCCAAATTGAGTTCATTCGTAACAAATCTTGGTGTACCCCATTCATATCCTAGTACTTTTTGTTGGGTATTCACTAAAAAGACGATTTAAACGGCACCAACATCTCCTTCTTGATTCTGTTCTCCTAATACTTTTTGTTCAAATTCTAAATTGAGTTCTCTTGTAACAAACCTTAATGTGCCAGAGAGAGACAATAAATAGCAACATCAACGAGAGTTTTCCTTGTAACTTTGGGAGCTGACTGTACCGTAGAAACAGTTGAAATTTATGGTTGGCGAAACGGGACTCAATGTATGAAGATTAAAATAGTAACGAAAGGGGACTTTTTTCACTTGTTTTGAACGTATTTTGTTTGGTTGGCGTAACGGGAAAGTTACCAAACGGGATATACCCAAGAAAACGATGGTGAAAAAGTGCTCATGACGATCTATTCAGATTCCAAGTAGTCGGACGTGAGTCAGGCGCTGTTTGACGGCAGCAATCAGCTGGTAGTGTGACCTTCACACAGGAATCAGAACAACTAACAGGTTAGTCGATCATGAATCGATTCATGCAAAGGACACAGCGGATAGGTCGAGAATTCGCGCCAAAAGAGCAGCCGGGCGTCGAGTAGTGCTTAAAGATCTCCGGTCACCATGAAGAAGGGCTTGCGGTCTAGTTATGACATACAGAATTATGTAATCCAGTCACTGAAGTATGACTGTAGTATGGCTCTTCGCTCGGTGACTTTTTAGTAATGCTGTATACCCGCTTCTGCATTGATGCTGTTGCGCATTTGGAATGCACGACAGAAGCGATGCAAATGCGCGACTGATGAACGGAGGCATTTCTGAATCGCATTTGCATCGCATTTAAAATGCAACATCTCGATGTCGATACTGAATCATGATGAGGTGGGTGACGGTACACATCTAGCGACAGCTTTGTTACTGTTTCACGGCTTTTTGCGTTTGCACCGCTACAAAAAGTCATAGTAGGGGAGGACCCCGTGCATCATCACGAACATTAAAAGCAAAATTCTACGCGTCAGTCAAATGCACGACAGTTTTATGTAACAGTTGATGCAGTCAGATTTGCACGCCACAGCAAAACTCTGAGAAACAAGTTTTGTTTAACAACAAAACATTGCCCTGATGAGTTATATTTTTGTGTTACGGAATCTCAAACCAACAAAAAAAAGGAAGACGCCGCGCCACGAATCAAAAGTGAAGCCACAAAAACCGTGCTTCTGCAAGTAAATATACACGCTCACGCACACACCTACACTAAATTCATTCTCAGCGCTCCTACATACTACGTACGTAGCGATGAGCGTACTACGATTCTCTATATTTATCTTTTTATTTACGTGTGTACAAAAATTTCGTCTTACCGTGTAACTTTGTAATCACTGTATAATTTGGATGCTTGTCATATCTATCTACGAGATGATTTCTTAGTATGAAATTGACAGCCAATTACCACACAAACTTACATTACACAGAATAAATGGAGCTTGGATAAGTGTAAATTAATTTTTTCGTTGTCATCAGATCCATGGATATGCTTCACCTTGCGCTGGAGAACAATTGACTCCCGCAGTAATTAAACAAGCTAAAGACTGTAACTCATGGACGGTACTTTGACGAATGTCGGGCAAGCAGATAAAGTGATCCTGTCGGCATACAGTACCTGCGTTCCTTGTGAGTTAATGTAACGGTTAGTTTTGCTGCATGATTACCAAATCCGTTGCGCTTCAATCAAATTTAACAAACAACTGCCAGAAAATTCACCATAAGTATTCCCCTTTTTGACCAAATTTTGTAGATGGCTTTATGTACTTTGCATTTAATTTTTTATACATATTTGTAATGCTACCTTTTTTCCGTACGGGAAATCATCAATTAATGACCCCTTCCACTATGGGCGGAGAGGATGAGAGTGTCAGACTTGTACTGACTAAAACCCATCCATGTTCGTTCTTAGCCAGAACCGCGGTATCTCCTACGAACAGTCCCGCAGCCCCGGCAGGCATCGGCCCTTGCGAAACCGTTCCAATTTGCTGACATCTCTTTGAGGCGTGCGTGGAACATGAACGCGCCGTCGACGCTACCTGTCGTCATAAGACGAACAGATGGCGAGCTAACAGATTACTCTCCGTCCATAGGCCCGCGTTTGTAACACTACCTTCCACTAGAAATCATTGATATTTATCAGTTACAACTAACATAACCAGTATGACGTGGCAAGTGACTTTGTTGACGTTTTATTCATCTGCCAAAGCTTAGAAGCACCGCAAAAGCAGCAAAATCTAATGTATGTTTCAATCACAATGTTTATTTTTACACCGAGTTTAGGTGTTGTTATTTACAAGCGCGATTTTCTTCAATATTTTGTAATAGTTATAAAATGAAGTGACAAATAATAAGCGTTATACTCAACCTGACAGATCAGAAACTTAACTGTTGTGGTGAAAACTGACGCGAGAGCATTACTTTTATCGCTGGATAATGCAATGGAGCTTATTGCATTATTGCCAAATAGAAGCAACAAAAAATCTGCTTATTTTTATTATTGATGCGCTTTACGTTTGTCCAAATAAAGCGTACCAAACGCGTAATACTGCACTTGTAACAATGAGCTCTTGATATGTATGGAAATGGGGCCGAAGAGGTAGTAGCCATGCAATTCAGACAAAATATTTAATTAACTCTTCTGTGAATTTCAGGTGCAACCGCCAGTGAAGACCATGAAGCCGCGCCGTTGCTGTTTAAAAATTTCTGTGACCATATCATTAGGCAGCCCGCAGGCCATTCGTGTATCGGTATGTATCAGAATTTTGGCCCACAAAAGGTATGAATGAAAGGCATTTGAATGCTGAGATGAGAATGCTAAGGGGGATGTGTGGTGTTATGCGAATGGATAAAATAAGAAATGAGTATTTATAAGGAAGTCTGAAAGTGGCGCCGGTGACTGAAAAGTTGTGTAATCGGCTGTCGTGGTATGGGCATGTAATGCGGAGAAATGAGGAAAATGTCGTGAGGAAAGTTTTGAGTATACATTTGGATGAGTATATGAGTAGAGGAAGACCAAAGAAACGATGGATGGACTGTGTAACGAATTATATGACAAGAAAGGAAGTGTCTGGTGAGATGACGAGTAATAGAGAAGTATGGAAGAAGAAGACATGCTGCGCCGACCATAAATGTGTTGGGATAAGGGCACGAGAATGATGATTTTGTTTATTCTAATTAAATTTAAAAAATGGGTGATGTTCTATGTACAGGGTGTAACAAGACTCTTAACGAAGCCGAAAGCCACTTATTTTCCAAATCAGTACGATATTTTTTTTGTTCTAGACCATGCCTGGGAACCTTCTAGTTAAGGAGATATTGGGGTTCAAAGTTCCAACTTTTTCACAAGTTATTTTTTTAAATACATAATAATAAATAATAATAAATTGTTTATTATCACAAAGAAACATACATTAGTATACACTGATTAACAAGATGCTAACTATGCTGCAGAAGTCTGTATACAGATATTGTGAGCCCTGCCTCTCAACCTGTATCTTAAGAGACAGTGTTCAGCTGTGAGGTTACTTAAAAATATGGATTATAGGTACAACTGCGGACTGTGCCAACTTATTATTCGTGCTAACAATCAGATTAATTTAAACATTATATTTAAAAAATAGGAAAGGAAAAGGAAAAAGTTTAAAATAACAATTTATCCGTGTGTGAATGGGTGAATGTGTGTGTGAATGGGAGAATGTGTGTGGGGATGTGTTTATGATGTATGTATGTGTGGTGAGTTTTTGTGTGAGAGTAGTGAATGTGAGGTGTTATGTGTAGGCGCTATAAGCAAAAAAAAGGCAGTATTAGACCATGTATTTTAGTAGTGATTCAGTGTGTGTATAGTCCTGTTGAAGAAGCGATTCCATCACCTTAGCTTTTAATTTAAATTTAATGCAATCTAGAATATTTAGTTCTTTATGAATTTTCTTATAGATTAGTGAACTTAAGGTGAAGTATTGGTGATTGGCAAAAGAGGTTTTGTGTTGTGTACCCAGGGGAATATTAGTTCGTTTGTTGGGATCAGACGGTGGGACACTGGAGTGTCTTCTCAGAACGGATTGCAACACGAAGAGCTGACGAACTGTTAGTACCTTACATTCTGAGTAGAGTTGAGTTGTCCGATAGCGATAAGGTTTTCGTAGCATCACTTTCAGTATTGCTCTCTGAGCTCTCTCCACTCTAAGAAAAGTTGTTTCAGCTGCACCGCCCCATGCACTGATGCAGTACCCAAGAACGGACTGACACAGAGCAAAGAACACCATTTTGAGGGTATCAAGGTTTGCAGAAGCTCTAAGGGACTTGAAGATATGTATCAGCCTCAGCGTTCTCGAGGTTAGGGCGTCAATGTGTTTATTCCAGCGTAACCCAGCATCTATTTGAACACCAAGGTATTTGACGTGATCTGTACGCATGAGTGTTGGACATTGGCATGAGGATGACAGTTGTGAGCAAGTGTGCGCTAGTATCGAAAAGGTGTGGTCCGGTGCGGTACTCTGACGGATGGCGAATGGAATATATGATGTTTTGTTGCAGTTGAGGGTAAGCAGGTTTAAGTTAAGCCATTTTATTATTTCATGTAGTGCCAATTCCGCGTTACTTTTAACACTATCCCATGTTGACCCGTCAACTTTAACCACGGTGTCATCGGCAAAAAACATGTTTTTAATTTAAGGTTTTTACTTAAATTACCACCAGGACCCCCGTACCGACCCCACAAAAACGTCTGGCACTTGAATATGAATTTATAAACGGTGCCAAAAGCATAACTTTACAAGTATGTTGAAAAATGTAGTAATATTATCTGCTGCATAGGTTGCATGCATACAGTGTAGCACCATAATAAAGGTTCTGAGTGACTAGACAAAGTGACATTCTATCATCCCTAACGATGATGAAAAGTAAATCCTCTTGAAAGCCAGCACTTGTCTCATATCTAGGCTTTTTGGTGTTAGCGGTTAGGGTTAGCTTTAGATGCGCATCAAGGTGGCTTATATGGTTAAGTTTTACATGATTGTAAGCAGATGTTTGCGCAAGATTAAACCTCTCACATAATGGCTATGTATTATTCTTTTTACAGATCTGTTATCGGTCGGGTGTCCTAAAGAAAGCGATCGCTTTTTATTAGGACATCTCATAAGAGTTTCATTAGATTAATTTTTTTATTGACCAATTTTGTCGTTAGTAAGCAGACGTACAAAATGATTTTAACCGACTTTAAAAATGAGGAGATTCTCAATTAGTCGGAATCTTTTATTTTCAATGTATGTTCACCGATTACTCGAAGACGCCTGAACCGATTTGGAAAATTCTTGTTTTGTTTCGAAATCGGTCGAGTGGTTTTTGAAACATCAACAAAAATCTATAAATTGTATAAATCGATGATATTTTTGTTCACTCCGAAACCTCGCTGTCTCATTGGAGCAGTGCGCAAATATTTGAATAGGATACAATTAAAATGGAAAAATAAAAAATCTTTGTGCAAAAACTAAAACTTGGCTACAAAAACACAAAATAGTGAAAAATAACTTTAGCTTCAGAAGTTGGCAAAATAAAACTGAATCAAACAAACAAAAGTTACCATCAGCCGCCACCACACATTTTTTTTGCAAAGGAGTTTTGTAAAGTGCCAAAGACGATCTTTCCAGATTCTAAGTCATCGGACGAGCGCCAGGCGCTGCTCGACGGCAGCAATCAGCTAATAGCCTGACCTTCACGGAGGCAACAGATCAAATAACAGGTTAGTCGATCATAAATCGAGTCATGGAAAGGACACAGTAGACACATTTGAAGAGTACGTGTGCCAGCAAAGCCATGCACTTTGCTCGACGTGCTTTTCCATACATAACCTCATTCTGAGTACTTTGATTCAATAAATTAAATCATAATTTAAAAAAGATATGTGTTTTCTATTTAATTCAAATTTTGCGTTAATTTTTGGCGTTTCGAAGTCTAGAATCATTTTCGCGGATTTTGACCAAAGTCACTGACTATACATAGGTCCGCATAATTTAACCTTGATTAAACCAAAGACTAGCAAGACAAGCAAGACTCACAAAACTTCACTAACACACGGACGGGCTTTGTCTAAATTTGTACAAATTCAAAATATTTTATTTCCCATAAACATTGGGCAGAAAAACCACAGAGAGGCATTCAAAGTAGGTTGCAATTTTCGGAGCAGTTCAGTTTAGGGATGTATAAATTTTAATCGAAAATAAACGTATGTACCTACAAAATACATTCATATCGGTAAAATCCTTTCTACTATAATATTATAAATGCGAAAGTTTGTGAGGATGGATGGATGATCGTTACTCTTTCACGCAAAAACTACTGGACGGATTTGGATGAAATTTAGCAAATATATATTTTACAACCTCCATTGACTCTTAGGATATTTTTTATCCCGGTAATATGATCCCGTGGGACAATTATCGAACTCCAGCCGGGCGAAGGCACGGGCATAAGCTAGTCATCAATACAATTGTCTTAATTCATAATTACCTTTTGGATTTCGCGGGGTACCGTGGGGCATTCGCCGTAAGCCACCATCATCAGCATCCTATCCTCCTAGCCTAACCTTTTTACAACTATGTTAGGATTAGCTTCCAGTCTTAATGAATGCAGCTGAATACCAAAATAAAGTGAAGTAAAATAAACTCACGTATAATTATTGCTTTTACAGATTATACTACAGATTTTCTTTCTTTCTTTCTTTTACTTGCAACTCCAGTTTTGGTGACCAGTCCTGGTTCCAGTCTCCCCTGATGATGATCACTACAACTACGACACTGTATCTGCCTGAAGGGTTATGGTCGCGGCCACAACATACGGCAGTATTTTCAGTTGTGCGGAATCTGAAAACTTAGTTATTATGTAAATGATTATGAGTCAGTTCGTGTGTAGTCGGATATACAAACGCGTATGCACCTACAACTCCTTTTAAAGTATCAATAAGATACCTTAGCTGAAATTACGTCGAGTAATTTGTTTTAATTTATAGAGCTCATGGCTAGCAGTAGCTGCTTTCGCTGAACATGTAATGGCAGCGAAGGAGGCAGCAGAAGGGGAGAGGGAGATATCCTCAACTCTGCCTATCCCCGCTCTTAGATCTGGGCGCAAGCCCTCATTCGCCTACCATAAAATGGCCTGCTGGCGATGGACTTGGGGAAGTCCGTCGTCTAAGCAAATAGGCCCGAGTTGGCGACGCGTGGCGTTTCCGCGCGTTTACTCTTGAAAAATTTTTCTTTAAATTTATCACAGTAGTTGTCCCAGAGGCTTCGCCCTTATGAATGTAGTAAATAATATCACAGAAATCCAATAGTGGAATAAAAAAATGAAGATCTTGTGTCGTTATCTAAATCAATTCATGGCATACCGTCTGGTTATTCAATCGTACCATGTTTGAAAGTGCAAGATATTTAAATAGTGTAAACAGAAGTTTCTTTTGCTTAGGAACTTAACGGACTTAAGAATTAAATAGTTTAGCAATTCTGTCAAAACATAGTAATAAAGACTGTCTTTGTTGTTTATCAGGTGAACCAGAAGCCACAGCGCCGATGGTCCGAATTCTCTTGATCAGTTCATTAGGCAGTCAGTCGTGGTATGTATATTTTTTTTGTTTATTTAATAACATGTCGTGATGGTGATTGACATTAAAAAAGTTAGAACTTATACTAGTAAGACGTTTCATAATATAATTGTTGATGACACACGACATCTCCCGTAGTGTAGTGTGTCATCAAACAGCAGTTCTAAACATCCGTATTTTAACGCGCTGCTGCTTTCATGTCATATAAGTCCCAGGGCTACCAGACGTTACTTCTAAGTAATCGAAGTAAAAGAAGTTCTGATTAACAAACTGTGCGAGATCGAGTAGTGTTAGTAAGTAATGTTTACGTTTCCATACTTGCAAGCTTGGGCCGACGGCCAAGGTACTAGGCACTAAAGTAACGTAAACACATGTTCTCTTTTCATTAAGTTTATTGCTGATTTTAAAGTATTTTAATTCATTTGAATAATATTATAACAATATTATTCAAATTTAATAATCAATAAACATCACTGCCAGTTAGTTTCCGGCGGTGGTAATTTCTGCCAAATGCTTTAAAGTTTGCAAAAATATCGTAATCTTACTTATAGCCTGAATCTCCATTATTACATTATGACTTCGGTTATTGTCCCACTCGATCGTACTACCTACCATTAGAAATGCGTACTATATTATTCCGTCTCTTGTTAGTATTGGCAGCATTGTGAGCATAGAGTGTTGTTTTAATACTAAGTGCATAATGAATAGCTGGCGCACAGTCAGCACGTTGCAGGATTTATACAGCTGATCTGTGGGAAAGTAAAAGGGATGGAAGTTTGCTACCTTTATAATTGCTCTTTGAGCTCTTTCAAGGGGAAGCATTATAGTTTTTGATGCGCCACCCCATGAAATGATACAATAATTAATTATGGATTGACATAGGGCGAAATAAACTTGTGTGATTAATTTTGAATCTGCAAATCTTCGTATTTTTTTAAAATACATATATTAATTTTCGCACTCATATAACCAGACTTTCAATATGATACCTAAAAAAAAGAGAGCGTGTCGTCTATTATAACCCGGAGGTATTTAATGTTACAGGTTTTGAGGATAGAAGGACAATTGCACAGGTTGACTGACAGGTTATCACATTGATGGGCATATATATGGAAGTTAGCAGTGTTAAGTTGAGGCTTGCACATGGAGAAGTGAATATATCTTTTGTCTTGTCAGCATTTAGTGTTAGTAAATTTATTTTAAGCCAATTAGTCACAGTATTAAAACCAAGTTGAGCGTTGTCCAACAGTTCACTACTGTTTTTAGCAGAAAATATTAGTGCCGTGTCATCAGCATATGATATGATTTTGCCGTGCTTGATGTTTAGATTACACAAGTCGTTAATATAAACCAAGAAAAGGGTAGGGCCCAAAATACTTCCTTGGGGAACACCAAATCCAGTATTTTTCTGCTCATCGCTCGTAAAGTTGTCAATCCTAACACATTGGTATCGGTCGTCTAAGTAGTCAGCAAGTAATGTCAGTGGCGTTCCCCTTATTCCTATTGCCTCTAATTTTCTTAGAAGCACAGAAACAGAGACAGTGTCAAAGGCTTTCGCTAAATCAAGGAAGACTCCCAGGACTTGGTTCCCTTTGTCTAGCTGTTCTGCGACATAATCGGTCAGACTATGCACCGCATCGGCTGTGGACAATTTGGCTCTGAAGCCAAACTGCGCAGGGGACAAGATGTTGTTATTTTCTAGGTAGCTAACTAGTCTGTTATTTATAACTTTCTCAAGTATTTTTGAGATTGAGGGGAGTAATGATATCGGCCTATAGTTAGTAACCAAGTCCCTGTCTCCAGATTTATAGATAGGGATATCAACAGCCTTTTTTAGACAGTTAGGGAAAATTCCTTTGAAAAGACAGATTTGAAATATATACGTTAAGGGAGGTGCCAATACATGCTTAAAGAGTTTAAGGATCTTGTTGCTTATATTATCCCATCCAACTGCACAGTCATCTTTAAGGCCAGAAATTATTCGGGATATTTCGTTTTCGTCAGTATCCAGCATAGCAAATGATTTCGGGTTATAGCTGTTAAATTTTTGGAAAGGTGGTTGGGCGCAATGTTGCGGAATCTGTTCGGCCAAAGTTTTCCCAACATTAACAAAAAAGTTATTTACTTTGTTAGCGGATAGGAGAGGTGAAGGATTAGTAAGCAGCAACCTCGAATTTGATTCACGTTGTTTAGTCATGTAGGTGACGTTTTTAATATGCTTCCAAATTTGCTTGCTATTGTTGCCTGCTTTATTTAATTCATTTTTATCGTAATTGTTTTTGAGCTTTTTTAAAAGATTGTTGCAGAAATTCCTGTATCTCTTATAGGTGTTTAGAATGATTAAATTATCAGGGTATTTCTTAGCTCTCTGGTGAAGTTTATCTATGTGCCTTATACACTGAATTAGTCCAGGAGTAATCCAAGGTTTAATATTATGAAGACGATTATTTACTGTCACAACTGTCGTATTACGCAATATTGCTTGTTGGACATGTCTTATTAAGTACGATAAAGCCGAATTAGCGTCAGCAGTATTGTAAACTAGGCTATAATCAATGTTACGTAAATCATATTCGAGTTTGTTTATGGCTGGCAACACAGCATTAAGTAAACATCGCCGCGTATTTAAAAATTCAAAATAAATAGCAAATTATAGTATAAGTAATGTGTATTGTAGCCGATCTTAACAGACGTATCGAACTACATAAGTGAATTTGTTGGTGACTTCTATAAACCAAGACATGCAATAAAAACATTGTGTTTAATACTTGGACTTTTGAACGTTATTGTGCTTCAAAAAAGTGCTAATCACGGACAAAAACAAGCACATTGGACCTATACAAAGGTACTCTCATCATTAGAACATTTAAAAATATAATAAGTGGCGAGTTAATTACTAGCAAATGTATATAAAATAATAAAACGGTTAAGCACAATGTTTTGTTTTAAAAAGTGAACTTTGTACCATAAGTGGCGCCCCTAGTAGTGAGTAGCGAAACAAATATTGACATTGACGTTTTAAAAATTGACATTAACATTAGAGTTGCTACTACGAATAAATAATACTTAATGGCAAACAGCGCCATCTAGTGTCAAGGAGCGGAACTGAAATTGACACACTAACCAGTGTTGCTAATATAATAAAAAAACTTGTGATACCAGATTAAGAAAATTAAGTCTTTTCGTAGAAAATAAAAATTATTCACTTATGTGTGGAATAAAAATCTTATCTTTGGAATTACTTAAAATTTAAATTAGGTACAATTTAAGCAAAATAAATTGACTTAAAAGAATGAATTTTTTTGGAAATATAACTCATCGAAGACAACGCACCCAATCGGAACCAGATAAGGATGACAGCGACATAATTTCGCAAACGATGGATTGTACCTCAAATTCTATGCCAGATATATCTGAGGACGAGGATGATAACCGAATTACTATTTATAAGAAAGAGATAGAAGAACTAAAAAATCAATTGCTAAGTGCGCATAGGGAAATTGAAATATTATCGCTAGAAAATAGTAAGTTGAAGCAAAGTAATGACGACCTATTGGAAAAAAATAAAACATACAAAGTAATTGTCAGTAGTCCACTTAAATCCAGAGTTCAAACACCAAAGAAGAACATTCATACTCCTTATACAAAAACAAAACAGACGCAGACATCGGAAAGTTTGACAAGAGCGCCAAGCGGACATGAAGTTAACATTGACGCTGGATGTACTCAAGGTGTCGCCTCATTGAATAATATTATTAGCGCGAAAACTCATGTTGCATCACCTCCACCTGTGAAGAATAACATTTGTATTTTGAGTAGTGAAACATCCAACAGAATACAAACATTGAGTGAAAGAACTCATTTAGGGAACTTTAATATGTGTCATTACCGTACTCCCAGATGCGGAGTGAAATATTTGTTAAAGGACATTGATCTAAAAGTACGTAACTTCTCTCGATTAGATTATTGTATTATATTTATTGGTGAAGACGACTTTACAAAAACGCATAATTATATTGAGTTTGTTACTTATATTAGAGATAAACTATTACCACTTAATCATACTAACTTCATAATATGTCTGCCAACTTTTAAATTTATGGACAATACAAATATAATGTTTAACAGCAGAGTTGATACTTTCAATAATCTAATTTACATGGATGTTGAGACTTACAATTATGCATTTATACTAGATTCAAATCTTAATCTTCCATACACGTGGGATACGTATAACCAACGGCATGCACACCTGAATAACAAAGGCTTTGTGAAAGTTCTGTCAGACTTGCATGATTTAATCTTAGACCTAGATATTGTAAATACCAAAGACCATTTACACTCACAGGTTGGTTGCTCTCAAGAAGATAAAACTGAACCCCTTACACTAACAAAAACAATAGACAATCAGTTTTTTCTATAACTACCACCTTACCATTCTCCATCAGAACATAGCAGGGCTTATGAATAAATCAGATTTGTTAGTAGTTAAACTAGACGAGCTTTCTAGTGAGGGAACAAAGGTAGATATCATCTGTATAACAGAGCATTTTATAGAGACGGGCTATGAATGTATGTTGCGTATACCTAATTTCTGCCCAGCTGCCTTTTTTACCAGAAGTGTCAAACGTGGAGGAACTTGCATTTTTGTAAGAGCAGGGCTGCAATTTAGAGAATTAACAGATATTGCAAAACAGTCGGTCTCAGGTGTTTTCGAATGTTGCGGTATTGAACTGACATCTTATAATATTATTGTAATATGCATTTACAGGATTCCAAAATATAATTATAATGTATTTTATGAAAAACTGGACAAAATATTGAGAAGACTTTGCGTATCTACAAATAAAAAAAATATATTAACCGGAGACTTTAATATTGATGTGTTAAAGAGAAATAAAATCACAATAGAATTTGAAAACTTTCTCTTGCAATATAATCTCAAATTAGAACTTGATAAACCAACCAGATTGGCTAGTAACTCTTGCTTAGATAATTTTGCACATTCTTATCGTAAAGGTTGTAAAGCTAAGATAATAGATTTACTTCTATCTGATCATACATCACAACTACTGCAAGTTCCCATTAAACAAACCTGTATGATTAAATATTGGAAAACAATTAAACAGGAAATATCAGTAGACAACTTAATGAAATTTAAAAATCATCTAAAAAACCTAACTTTTCGACGAGTATACGAAGCTAAAGACGCAAATGAATCCTACGAAAATTTTATAGATGACTTTATATTGCTATACAAATTGTGTTTCCCAGAAAAAATAGTAACCATTTATACTTGTAAAAAAACCAAATGGATTTCGAACGGGATAAAAATATGTAGCAGAAAACAGAGGCAGCTACTTTGGACATATAGGCATAATCCGAACACAAAAAATAGACTTGCTTTTAAAAAATATTCCAAGCTTTATAGAAGAATAGTAAATCTAACCCAGAAGGCCCAAAACAACCACTTCATAAAGACGTCTCAAAATAAATCAAAAGCTGCTTGGCAAGTTATTAACAAATCCAAAGTATGTCTGCCGCAAGGACCAATATTGACCATACAAAATGATAAATCAACTCTTACACATCCCCTTGACATTGCGAATGAATTCAATAAATATTTTATAGAGATTATAGAAAATAATTCAAAAACAAACCTTAATAATACCCCGTTAACAAATTCGTGTAGAAATGTTATTGAAAACTCAACTTCGCAGTCTCTATTTATGCTACCAGTTTCAGACAATGACATTATAAAAGTGATAAGTAGCTTAAAAAATACTAGTACAGTAGGATACGACGGTATTTCAACTAGAGTAATAAAAGATGTTAAGGAGGTCATAGCGACACCGTTATCGCACATAATTAATCTCTGCATTTCTGATGGTATATTCCCTACTAGTCTCAAGAAGGCAATTATTAAACCCATTTACAAAAATAATGACAAGACTGAAGTAAAAAATTACAGGCGTATTGCAAAAATACCAGTCTTTGCAAAAGTTATTGAAAAAATAATATATAATTCTATTTACACGTATTTCGAGAAGTTTCAGTTATTTTGCAATGAACAAAAAGGATTTAGGAAAAATACTAATATTAATATGGCACTATTTGACCTGCTGTCAAGTATAATGACATCTGTGGATAAAAAAAATCCTGTGTGCTCGATCTTCACGGATATGTCAAAAGCTTTTGACTTCGTAGATCATCAGATCTTGCTGCAAAAGTTACACGGGTACGGCATTCGGGGAAACATTCATAAACTCCTAGAATCATACCTAAGTGATAGGACACAGTGTACTGAGATTTCCAGAATTTGTCCTATAAGCAAATTAGAAACTACATATGTCTCTGAAGCGAGATCCGTGAGGTATGGTGTGCCTCAGGGCACTGTACTCGGGCCCCCACTTTTCTTGATATATATCAATGATCTCCCAAGAAATTTGAGAAACAAAATGGTACTTTTTGCAGATGACAGTACAGCTATCATAGAATGCACTGATCCAAGCGAATATCGAAATGAGATCAATAACTTGCTAAATAACATCATTAATTGGCTAAATAATAATAATCTTGTGATCAATTTGAGTAAGACTAAAATTGTACAGTTTCATCAACGACGTGAGAATCCACCACTTAATATTACCTACGATGAGTGTAAAATAGAAGAAGTTACGAGTGCAAAATTCTTAGGCATAACTGTAGACCATAAGTTGACTTGGAAACCTCACCTGGAAGTGGTTTGTAAACGACTGAGTAAATCTGCGTATCTATTGTTTCAATTATCTAAGAGAGTTAATTCTGAAACACTGTTAACAGCCTATCATGGACTTGTAGCCTCTAATCTCCGTTATGGTGTTGTTTTCTGGGGGCAATCAACTAATAGGGAACTGGTATTCAGGATGCAAAGAAGGTGTGTAAGATCCATGTGTAATTTAAAGTCAACAGATAGTTGCGTTCCCTACTTTAAGAAATTAAAAATATTAACATTAACAGCTATATATATATTAGAAACTGCATTATTTATAAAATCAAATCCACATTTATTTACAAAATTTTCAACAGTTAAGAAGACCCCCATTCGGAGTCAATATGAAAATCAACTATGTACGTTGAAATGTAATACTGCGTTAATGAAAAAGAGCTTCTTTGGTGTTGCACCAAAAATTTTTAATAAAATACCTGATGCTATAAAATGTATGCCATTAAAGAAATTCAAAAAGTGTCTTCACAAGTTATTAGTTGAGAAATGTTATTATACCCTGGATGACTATTTTAATGATAATACTATTTGATTAAATTCTGTAATTTTATAAATTTATATTATTAATGTTGACTTAGATGACTATTTTAAAATTTGGATGACTATTTGATTAAATTCTGTAATTTTATTAATTCATATTATTAATGTAACGAACGAATAATTTCTCGCATATTCTTTTATTATGATCTTCTTGTGTATGTTTTTTTGTTTTTTTTCCTATAGTGGACATTATTAAATTCATTATTAAATTGATTATTTTAATGTATTTTGTTAACGTAAAATTTTGTATTTTTGACAAACCTGACTTTAATATTTGTATGTCAACAATGACAAAGCATAGTGCAACACTTATCTATTTAAGACCTTGACATGTATGATTAATGTATATATGTTCTTCACCTATGTTTCACAAATAAATAATTCTGATTCTGATTCTGATTCTGATTTATGTTTAATTTAGTCTTTGTCTGGGGGCGATTTTGCTTAGGCAGCGTTAAATTTACGGATAGTAAGACAGAATGGTGGTCAGTTATTGTTGAGTTAGTAACAAGCGTAATAAATGAATAAGTAGTTTTGATCATCATATGATCGAGGCAAGAACCGCTCTGATGAGTAGGCAATGTGTGAGTAGCAGAAAACCATGGTATGAGCATATGTTAAGGTAATCTTGAGTCCCTGCGTCGCAGTTTTTAGAGCCAATGTTAATGTTAATATCACCTATTTTATTTAGTTAGTATTACATTCTTAAATGGGCTAAGTGCTTGAAAGATCTGGTTTAGGGAACTGTGGAAAGAGGTTAAGTTTCTTGCGGAAGGGGATCTATAGAAAGCAATTATCGCTGTGGTTGTACCAATTTTGATGATAAGGCAGTTACTAATACAATCTTGTAGATCAGGTTCTTCGACTTTGACCTTTAATGATTCCTTAGCAAAGACAACGACACCGTCGTTTTGATTGTGGTTACAATCAAAACGACGGTGTCGTTGTTACAATGGACGGACGGTGTTACAATTAAAGTTAAGTCTATGAAGAAAAATGTTAAAGTTATCTATGTTCTTATAAATACTTCGTATGTTTTGGGTTAGTATAGTTAGTGACTTTTGATACTGGGAAAGATATTGATTGCAGTCCTCAACATCACATGACTTAGATTCGGTTAAAAATGAGTTATCTATCTCGGTAATTAAATTAATATCCATTATTTTTAAAAATAACAACAATAAATTACGTCTAAGATTTAAACAAATATGTGGCGCTCTTAGGCGCCTTCATAGTCAATCGAGTTAATATACCTGTATTCGGCAGCTAGTTTAGCAGGACAAAGTGCGTCTCCCGTCTTGTGGTTGGCTTTTTTCTTAAAGCGCATGCACGTAGCACATTTTGGGTCATCAGTTTTTTTTAAGCAGTCTTGGCTAGAGTGTCCTTCTTCACCGCAATGGCCACAAGCCGGGACAGCGTTCTTGCATGACTTAGATGCATGACCGTACTGCTGGCACTTGTAACATCTCGTTACTAGTGTGAAGTCTCGTACCGGGCAGGACGTCCAATTTATAAATGATCTGTCTTGTATGATGAGGGCCTTGCGAATGACGGCTGAAACTTCTATAATGTAATTACAGCTCTCAGCATCTTTCCTACCAGATTTACGGCTTAGTTTAATTGAGGTCAGAAATGTGTCTAAGTCCATAGGCAGTTTGTCCGTTATGTTCTGGTCGTAAATGCATTTATAAACCTCATTTTCAGCCATTGATGCGGGAACTCCTATTACAATAATGCGAGGTTTGCGTTTCCAAGGTTCGTCGACGGTAAGGCCTGACGAAGCGATTCGGACAGATTGTTTAAGCTTGTCTAGGTCGTTCTTGGTCTCAGTGCTGATGATAAGTCCTCCTTTTCCTATTTTACGTACGCCCCGTACTTTCAGCTTCATTTCACCAGGGCATATGATTTTTTGTACCATGTTCTTGGTTTCATCACTGGTCTTTGTGGTGTCGGATGGAAAAATCGCCATGGAGCTGAGATTATTAGGGCGAATAAAACTGCTAGACCCCTTCTTCACTATATCGGCAAAAGATGTAGGAGTTGCAGCCTGCTTCGTACAGGACTCTTGAATAGTGGGGTTCATCTCTGTAAGACAGTCCGCTAGATCTCGAGCTTCGGTCATAGTTTTCAAGGCGGTATGTGTTTGTAGGGCTCTTGATTTCAGTGACTGGTATTGTACAGCTAATTGCGAAACACCATGTCCAACTTTTCGGCAGAGATTGGTAATTCTTTGCTTCTGGTCAGAAATAAGTTTACCCTCAGAAGCAATAATACAGACTTCATTCAGGTGCTGCTCAATGGTCCCCAACCAGTTCTGAATCTCCGGAGTGGAGATTGGTTCAATGGCTTCTTCTTGGCACTGCTTTGGTTGTTGAGGTGGTCTCGGTGTTGGTGTCGGCGGAGGGCTGCGTGACGTCATCCCACTCCGAGTAAAGGGGCTGCTGTCCATTTTTTCGTTGATAATAACTATTGACACTCCAGTTAGTCCATTATTTGAGTAAAAATCACTTACTACGCTAATTTTAATATCAAGCCAATACACTTAAACTGGGTCAGAATTTATTGCAAGTGTTAATTTATTTATTTTTATACTGCATTGATGTACACGTCTGTATGCAATGAGTGCACTCAATCCAAGCAATTATAGTAGGATTGAAGAGTGTGCACGCCAATTTTCCAGTCTTAGGAGTAAAATTTCGAAAAATCCTTTCTTAATGAATACCTACTTTTCACAAAGAATACACCCTCAAAATTTCGTGTCTCTAGTACCAGCGGTTTGGGCTCTTTGTAGATATGTCAGTCAGTCAGTCAGGACTTTGAATTTTATATGTACAGATACTCGGGGAATTATTTAGATAGGACTTATTGTTAGTACCAGACGTATCATAATGGCCAAACATCCCCCAAAAAGTCGAGTGTCATTTGAAACTAAGATAAAAATTTCAAGCGTCAAACATCCACATGACATGTTTAAGACCTAATTGTCATGAATTAACTGACGCGAGAGCATTACTTTTAAAGTGATGATAATGCATAGTTATTGCATAATTTTTAAATAAAAAGTTACAAAATATTGTCATCAAATGTTAATTTATAAATACTTATTAATACAACAATGAATATGAATTTTGCCTTCTCCTACCTTTCAGATTATTGCAGACCATGATGGCATTGTGTAACTGTTTGCTCATCGTCATCATTCAGAACGGAAACCATGACCTCGTCACAGAACACACAATTTGTATTTGTGACTGACTGTCAGAATCGGAGCAAATTCTCAGCAAAGTAAGTACCCGAATTTCAGTCTGGATAGAACTGAATTCATACGCATATCTAGCTATCATCTATTCATCATCATCATCATCATTTCAGCCGAAAGACGTCCACTGCTGGACATAAGCCTCCCCCAAGTGTCGCCACATTGACCGGTCCCGTGCGACTCGCATCCAGCGGATCCCTGCAGCCTTCACCAGGTCATCGGTCCACCTAGTGGGAGGCCTTCCAACGCAGCGTCTTCCGGTTCGCGGTCGCCACTCCAGAACTTTCCAACTATTCATGATTTACTGTAATCGGAGAGCAAAAAATAAGGTTTAATTTCCTTTTGTCGAGTGTCATTACATTACTTCATGGCTTAGTGTAGTCGGAGAGCTACAGAATTGCTGTGTTTTGGCTGATTTTATAAGTAAGTTTGGTTTATAACTAAGTCCACACGAACCGTCAGAGCTAACCATGACAGATTTAAAGCTTTACTGTCGTGTTGGACATGACGCAAGAGCATAACTTTTATTTTAAATAATGCATACGGAGCTTAATGCATTAATTCCTCATAAAAGTGACAAACAATTATAAAGTTTTTAAATTAAATGTAAAAAATGCTAATGGAATTTTAATTGATTTGTAAGCATGCCTATGGTACATTTCAGGTTACACATTCATTGAAGACTACGATATCACACAGTCCACCGCACTTGTTCTGGAGCACGTGATGCTACAGAGTGAAGCGACTGATTGCCTGGGATGGATTGCTGTGACAACCTACAACAATCAAATGCCTCTTTTAGTAGAAGATGTGAGTATAAAGTTAAATATTAGAAGTATAACATAACTACAAGACATTAAAATGAATTAATCTTAGTTTAGGCGCAGTAAAATACGGGAATATTAAAGCTAAAACTAATGAGACCCAATAATAATATAACCTTGTATCTTGACTTGGCTCGCAAGGTTGGCGACATGCGGGATGTGGACTCAGCGATCATTGTGCCGATAGTTGTATCAGCCCATGGCTTAATTGCCAAGAGCCTCGACCAATACCTGAGGAGGCTCTCGTTAGGCAGCTGGATCAAGGGCTAGATTCAGAAAGCGGTACTCCTGGACACGGCTCGTATTGTTAGGAGGTTCCTCTCTCTAGAGCCCTGACCGCCGGTAGCTTGGACCCTGTTCCCGATACCGGTGGGCTACTATTCTTTTTTTATATTTTGAATTATAACCTTGAAAAGTTTGACTTATAATTTGTAAAGATCAAATGTTACATATTATTCCACCAAAGGAACCGTAAAAGAAACTGCTTTATTTGTATACATTAAGTATTGCAGTCTGACACAAGAGCGTGGAGTTTAGCACAAGCAAAAAGACCCATATATACCCAGCAGTGGGTGAAGTCGGGCTGTTGATGATTATCTTCTTCTTAGCGTTTCGATGGTAAAATTTTTAAATATGTTCAGCCCAAAACTCAGCCACGCGAACCGCGCTCACTGATGCAGTAAATAAATCATCAAGAGCGCAAGTGATAAGGCATGCGGAGCAAGATGGAAGGTGGGCCATTGTTTGTGGGGGCGTCTCCCCACAAACAATGGCCCACCTTCCACATGCCGATGATGATGATGATTAAGAAGTATTTCAGAATGGGCATTTTATTTATTTAATAAACTATATGAATTATTATATTTTATAAATTATTAAAAAAATTAACTACAAACTTTAAAAAGGCATAAAAAATCTCCTCTTTAACGCTGTCAGATACAGGCGGTGTTGCCACATTATATGGTGACACTATAAGCCTGTGGCCAAGGTAAAAAACCAGCCCTTGGATCACGGGAAGCGTTAACTAGGCGTTTAAAATTTTCCTTAAAAAAGCTGTAAATACTATGTCCTCACGGCCCCGGAGTTTCAACCGGAATCGGCTGGAAAATATAGTTTCCACAAAGGTTACTATATTTACGCCGCTTGAGGATCTTTGCAGCCACAGCGGCAGCGCCAGCACAGCACGATGAGCTTGAGCAGGAATATGTGATGGCGCAAGCTGACAGTACATTAAATAACATTTCAATCGAATGACATCTACTGATGTACATACATCATCATCATCATTTCAGCCGAAAGACGTCCACTGCTGGACATGGGCCTCCCAAAGTGTCGCCACATTGACCGGTCCCGTGCGATTTGCATCCAGCGGATCCCTGCTAGCTTCACCAGGGCATCGGTCCACCTAGTGGGAGGTCTTCCAACGCAACGTCTTCCGGTTTGCGGTCGCCACTTCAGAACTTTTCGGCCCCATCGGCCATCCGTTCTGCGAGCATTGTGCCCTGCCCACTGCCACTTAAGTTTGGCTATTCTTCGGGCTACGTCGGTAACTTTGGTTCTCTCGTGGATGTCCTCATTTCTGATTTGATCACGCAACGAAACTCCGAGCATAGCCCTCTCCATTGCCCTTTGGATGACTTTAAGCCTTCTGATGAGGCCCATTGTGAGTGACTACGTTTCAGTCCCGTATGTAATCACTGGCAACACACACTGGTCATAGACTTTCATTTTGTGAAGTGTCTCAAGTAAGTTGAACGAGAAGATACCACGCAACTTCCCGAACGCTGCCCAGCTGAGTCGTATTTGACGATTGACCTATTTCTCGAAGTTAGACCTACCTAACTGAAACGTTTGTCCCAGGTAGACATAATCGTCTACAACTTCGAGTGTAGAGTCTCTGATATTGATAGGAGTGGGAATTACATGGGCATTCAACATGACTTTGGTTTCGTCCATGTTCATTTTAAGACCCAATCTTTTGGAAGCTCTTCTGAGATCATCTAGCATTGTACTGAGATCCTCCATGGTCTCAGCCATGATCATTATATCGTCGGCAAACCGAAGGTGAGAGATGTACAGTCCAGTCCAGAACCTTGAAGACATCCTCCAGTGCAGCGGTGAACAGTATCGGAGATATGACGTCTCCCTGTCTCACAACTCGCTGCAGAAGGATAGGTTCCGAGGTCTGGTCCTGAAGTCGGACTGACATGGTGGTGTTTTTGTACAAACACTTCAACATCTCAATGTACCGATAGTCGATTTGGCACCGTTGGAGAGACTGCACTACAGCCCAAGTCTCGATCGAATCGAAGGCTTTCTCGTAGTCCACAAACACTAATCAGAGAGGCAGGTTATGCTTTTCGGTCTTCTGTATAACCTGCCGCAGCGTACGCGTGCTAAAGCCTTTTCGGAATCTGGCTTGTTCGGGAGACTGAAAATCGTCAAACCTGCGCGCGAGACGATTCGTGATGACTCTTGAAAACAACTTGTAGACATGGCTTAGAAGTGAGATAGGCCTATAGTTCTTCAGCCGGGCATTGTCTCCCTTTTTGAAGAAGAGTACCACCACACCCCTACACCATGCCTGTGGCGTTTTCCCTTCGAGTATGACGGAATTAAACTGCTTCTGAAGGGCCTTAAGTACAGGTTTTCGACCCTAATTTTGTCATCGCCCGGTGCCTTGTTGTTTTTAAGCTGTTTCAGAGCCATCCCAATCTCGTACATGCTGACATCCGGAATGTCTTCGGTATAGTGTCGGGTCAGTCTAGCTCTTGGGTCATTTGCTAGATTTGCAACGGGTTTACTGGTTGAAGTGTACAACTACCCATAAAAACTCGCGACCTACCTCAGCAGCTCCGGTTTGGCGGATACGATCCTGCCGTCGTCGGTCTTCAGTTTCGTGAACTGGCTCTGCCCAATAGCTAGATCTCTTGAAAATACCTTGGAGCCTTTATTCCGCTCAATAGCGTCTTTAATACGCTCGGAATTAAAGCGGCAGCGGTCGCTTTTCAAGGATTTAGAGATCCGTCTATTTAGCTGCCGGTATTTCCACTCCTCGTCTGAAGACTGCAGGATCATCTGACGCGGCTCCTTCATGAGCTCGAGAGTATGATCAGAGATTTTTTTGTTGTTATGTACACGACGTGTCTTAAAGAACTTAGATCCTGTCGTATGGACAGTTTCCACGAACCCATCGTTGTATTCGTCCACTGAGCTTCCTAGGCACTCGAAACGATTCTGGAGTTCAAGCTGAAAGCTCTCGGGGTTTTGGATCTGGATCTGTGCTGGACGGAGCGTAGACTTCATCAGTCGAGATCTTTCAAGCTTGATATTGATGTTCAATGTGCCTCTTACCATGCGGTGATCGCTTCCGATTTTCAAATTGTTCACAGACATCATTGAGCGTTTGCTTGATGAAGTCAATATCATTTTTAGTTGTTGATTTCAGGATTATCGTATCCTCTCCCTCTCTTCGGACTTCAGATAATCCCACAATACTCCATCGCAGCCTGCTCTATTTCTCTTCGAGTTTCGTATTCTTCTCGTCGGTCCGTAGTGTACGCGTGTTGTATGTTGCCAGGTCAAGTCGTCGGTATAGGCAGCCTGATCTCTTCCGGAGATTCTTCGCACCCCTTGCCAAGCCGTAACCTCGACCGCTACCATAGTTGAGGGTAGATGGGCTGCCGGGTACTAGAGGCCATTTTTGTGTTGCGCTCATCATTTGCCATAATCGCCACGCTTGGCAGGCGGATTGGCGGTCGCAGTACGGTTGTTAGAAAACGCAGAGAAAGCTGCTGCCCATTCTCTGGCAAGTCCCTTAGTCGCCTCTTACGACACCCACGGGAAGATATGGGATGGTGCTATTCTTTACGTCCGACACCATACGGAACCATACGTGTACATACTTACCATTTGCATACATACGTGTCCCAAAGCGTCACCACATTTAATTCCGGAAGCTCTATTGAGGCCTTCGAGCATGAGGTATACTGAGGTACTCTTAGAGTCTCATTCATGATTATGTACCATCGACTGCAAGAATTGCTGTGTTTTGGCTGAGTTTATAAGTATCCACACTAATATACGTACGAAGCGTCATAGCTGATCATGACAGATTTCAAGAAGAGAGACCAAAGAGAGCTGAAGAGAGACCGAAGGCTCTCTCTTCAGTCTGTCAGGAAAATAGCAGTAGGTAATATAAGGCTTAGTGTAGTCGAAGAGCAATAAAATTAGCGCAGCAGTGAAGCAAACTTCGTTCGTTCGCGTAGAAATTTTGATGCGTATGTGTGAGAAAATAATGATAGCATAACTATGTCATTCCCCAGGATAAAATCTATCTCCTTGCCAAATTTTATAACGATCCGATCAGACCTTTGACCGCAGGACACATTGCCAGCTCGCGGGCGTTCGAGCGAGGCGAACGAGGCCCTTTTCGTACTTCGTTCGGCTCTTTCGGTAGTCCGAAGTGTGAAAAAAAGTATGAAAAGAGTTTAAACAATGCCTTCTTCGCCTCGTTCACGCTAGCTGTCGGTGTGGCCTGCACTTTAGTCGTGAAAAAGTAACAAACAAACATGTAGAGTTACTTTCGCATTTATAATATTAGCAAGGATTATGTCGTTTCTAACTGAGCATCATATTAGCGAAGCGTCAGAAAACCACATGACAGACTTAGTGTATTACTGTCGTGTCAGAAAAGACGCAAGATCATTACTTTTATTGTTGGATAATGCATAGAAGATTAATGCAGTATTTGGACTTGAAGTGACATCCTAACATCGTGAAAAAAATAATATTTTAGAATTCCTGTTAAATAGTAAAGAATGCCTTCGGTATTTTTCAGGGTAAACATTCATTGAAGACCGTGATATCACACAGTTCACAGCACTATTTCCGGAGTCCGTGATACTACAGCTGGAGCGACTGATCACCTGGAATAAATTGCTGTGACAAGCGACACCCACGAAAACGGTAAAGTGAGGCTTAGAGGCTCATGCAATGCTTTGAAAATGGCGACACTTCGAAATTTTGCGTCAGAGCTAAACATGACAGATTACAATCTAAAATGTCGTGTCTGACATACGCAAGTATAACTTTTATTTTTGTTTATGCATGTATTATTTACGTGTAGTGAAAAACTATCTTAATGAATAAACTTCTTGTAATTTTACTTAATCTATTAAGTAAAGAATGCCTATGAAACATTTCAGGTTACATTCATTGATGACCACGATATCACACAGTCCACCGCACTTGTTCCGGAGTCCATGATGTCACATAGTCAAGCTACTGATCGCCTGTGATGGACTGCTGTGACAAGCGACAACAATGCCTCTTTCAGTCAAATATGTTAGTATATCCAGTTTGTATCCGTTCAGATGAATATCAGAAATACATCAAAACCTGAGAAACGTAAGAACCTCAGTATCGAAAAGTTATACTGAAATAATCTTGTCGTTGCGCAATAAAATACAGGAATAATAACGGTGAAACTAATAAGAATTAACAATAATAATGTTGATAAGTTTGAATTGATAGTTGGTTAAAGAAAATACCATGATTAAGGTTAACACGATTCACACTTCCACTGTCCAAAAAAATCATATTCAAAAAAAGAACCTCTTAATGAATCACCCATTATGTCTGACGTTGACTGCCAGAACCTAAGAAGTTCTTGTGATACGTTAATTTTAACTAATTAGGATAGAACGATCTGATTTTTTGCGTACTTGAGTGCGTTTTGAAATAAGCTATTTAGCTCTGAGAGGTTCTGAGAATTTTATTTTAATTCGATACATTTGTACTTGATACAAATTTCCTTTAAGATATCCGAGAAGCGTTTTCCGAATGCACGACTTGTTGTACGTAACTGTTGATGTAGAAAAAAAAAGCAACATTAAAACTCTATGCGAAACAATTTTGTTTAATAGCAAAATTGTCGTAATGGGTTACAGTTTTATATTGTTCAAAATATTTTAGACTAAAGGAGTGAAAAAATCGCAAAAAATTAAAATAAAATACTCTTCGGTTTACTTAAGGGGTGGCAATGCGAACAGCGTCGTTACAATTCTATCCCATAAAACATGGCAATTTGCATGGATTAATCGTTTAGTAATTTTTTTCAGGCCCCTAAAATGCCTCGGCAAACAATCAACTGC
The DNA here is from genome assembly GCA_905163415.1 of Noctua fimbriata. NCBI lineage: Eukaryota > Metazoa > Arthropoda > Insecta > Lepidoptera > Noctuidae > Noctua > Noctua fimbriata. The sequence goes on from LR990921.1 coordinate 8,428,768, forward strand.
AATTTTATGAAATTTAGTTTTCATTAGACAAGAGACAAGAGTAATTAAAAGTTCAGTGTAGTTGGAAAACGTCTAAATAACACTGTAATTCTGAATTTAGTTTAAAATTAAACTAATAATTTGATTTGACACTATTAATATCGTAGCTAAACCCTATAAACCTAACGCGAGAGCAAAACTTGTCTTTTCGAATTTGTCTTTTAGCTTAGGAGCTTATTGCGTTATTCAGGACTAATAGTGACAAAATATCATCGTGAAAGAGTTAATTGTATAAATGCTTGTTAATTAATACAAGGAGCATTGAGTATATGGACTTGCTAAGATTTTCTTCCATTTCAGATGGCGATTTCAAAGATCACTGCAGACCGCGATGCCATTAATAAACGGTTTGCTCATCGTCAACATCTAGAACGGACGAGCATAACAAGCTACAGTTTAGCCCCATCTCGTCACAGATGAGAGAATTGTTTAATTTGAATCGCTAACTCTGCCGTAAAGCTCGCGCTGACGTACACACACTGGCGACTGGTGATCAATAGCTGCTTGTACATAAAGTGATCCAGTCGACATACAATATGAACTTCAAGCAAGTAAGTACTATCTTAAAATAACTTTGCTTGTTACTTCAAATTTGCCATAGTTTTGACGCGCTCATTACAAATATCAGGGTGGAAGAGACATCGACGCACAAACGCTTACTACGTATCCAGAACATCATTCCAAACATAGAAATATATCATCGGATATTTTTTTTTCGGACACATTTTTTCCATACAATAATGCACTTTTGTAAGAAACAGCGAATTCTTTTTTAAATTACCGATGAAAAATTTCTGTGTTTATTTTGGAATGATGTACTGAATACGTGGTAAGCGATTGTGCGTCGATGTCCTTTCCATCATTGTATAGGGTGACAATTTAGACCTTCAAGAAGGGTAACACACACGAACAGCTACCTTTTTTCACAATTAATTCGTAAAATACTATAAACAGAATTCTGCCCTTCTTCTTATTTATTTTTCTTTTGTTGTTTATTTGCCACATCTGTTGCACGCCATTTAAACAAAAGACCAAAGGCTCTCACTTCTGCCTGTAAGTAAAATAGCGGGACTTTAAGGCTTAGCGCAGTCAAAAAGCAACAGAATTGCTTTGGTTTGGTCGAGTTCATAAGTAAGTGTACAAAGCGTCAGAGCTGATCATAACAGATTTCAAGCTTAACTGTCGTGTCTAAAATGAAGCAAGAGCATTCCTTTTACTTCTGATTATGCAGAGGGAGCTTAATGCTTTTATTACCTCTAGAATTGAAGATCACGATATCACGCAGTCCACCGCGGTCCTTCTGGATTCCGTGCTGCTACAGTGCAAAGCGGCTGATCAACTTGGATAGACTGCTATGACGAGCGACATTATTGCCTCTCACAGTCAAACATGTGAGTATATCCAATTTGTATCCGTAAAGTTAAAATCAGAAATATATCAAATCCTGCGAAATATAAATACCCCAAAATCAAGAATTCCCGTTTCTTGATATTTCATTTCGACCTAGTCTTAGGTCATACATTTTTTTTGTAAAGATTGCTTACGTCTACTTTTCAGACGGAGATTCAAACGAGCACTGAAGGCCACGATGGCACCATACATATGTCTGACTGTCAGAACCTGGGAAGTTCCTGTGATTCGTAAGTGCCCAATTTTGAGTTTAACGAGCTAGGACAGAATAAGCTGAAAGAAAGAAAGGAAAAGTATTTATTGGACTCACACAGAACTGAACTTGCACAATTGCAAGCGTTTTGAAATACTGTATGTAGCTCTGAGAAGTTCTGAGAATTATATTTCAGTTATTTACATCGCCATTACTGCAAACGAATACAAATTGGCTATAAGAAATACTTATTGGAAGCGTTCTCCCAATGCACGACATGTTCTATATAACTGTTGTCGCAGAAAAGAACGTAACATTAAAACTCTATGCGGAATAATTTTGTTTTATAGCAAAACTACCGTAATGGGTTACAGTTTTATATTGTTCAAAAATATTATGGACTGAAGCAGTGAAAAGGGCCATATTACTCTTCGGTTTACTCACGGAATGGAAATATGAATACAACTATATTCGATAAAATCTAGGAATTTGCATGGATGAATCGTCAATTTTTGTCATTTTTTTTTTCAGAATCAAAAAATGTCTTGCATAGCAATAAACAAAACTCTACACTCGGGACGATAGATGGTTAACAGTTGAAGATCAACAGTGTGCAAAAATGGGCCCATCGTACGTATTTACATTACTTAATATTAGTTGGTTTAATAATCATAAGTACACAGCTTATATGAAATGGCCATGTGATAGGTAAATATTTACAAACACTGGGTGAATGTAAAATGGCACAACAACATTACTTATTACAATGACAATGCATTAACTAATTGCATTATTTTAAAATAGAACTGACAAATATCAAACTCAAAGTATTTGTCGGATATGAGGATTTATTCCGTAATGCTTATACATCATGGGGGCAGTAGATGGGTTTCGTGCAATGAAAACACACTGGGTGCGATACACTGTTTCTAGCATAACTAACGAATTACTTGAGATTATAACTTAACACAATAACACGGATCACAATGAAACGGGTAAAGTTACAAGACATCTCAACTCCGCCGCAATCAGACATCGACTGTCGCCCTCGCCTCGAGCTGAACATCAGGGCTCTGTAGAAGCACGCTGTGGTGTGGGTAGACTTAAATTGTTAGTAGGTCGCGAAATGTCACCACCGGCGTACTTGTGATTCATTTTATGTACTTTCTAACGTCCCGCTCTATTTTAATTTCAATTAAACCACTACAGGCACTTTTGAATTCTCAAAAACCAAGAATATTAACATAATTATCGTAATTTTGGATGCTCGTGTTAGCTTGTGAGCTATTTGTTTGTACTGCACCAGACAGGTATCGCTTCACCTTATGTTTAAGATTATAAACAAAAAAATTAAAACAGAACTTTCTTGTGTATCAGTCACAAAGATGTTTTTCGAGATTTTGTCTCGGTAAAGCACGTACCGTAAAAATAGTACCACTAACAAGAGCTCTCTAAGTAAGGATTCTAAAAAATACATTTTCTTATATTATTAGTTAGCTCTCTTGAATAAATTATGTAGCTCAAATTTGTATAAAGTGATCGTTCGTTTAATAGAATGGGAAAATAATAGCGGTTAGTGACACTACTATAATCGGTGAGAAATACAACAAAAAGTACAAAATAATTGGCGCTCGTTACATAATTATGTAGTAATTATGTTTCAGTGTAGCTCAGTTTTAAATAAAATTCAGCAATGAGAACTTGTTTTAATGCTTTTGAACTCAAAGCATTAAAATGAGCGCGCAGCTTTCTCAGTGCTGAATTTTGAAGCGCCAACCTTCATCAACATGACAGTTTTTAAACATAACTGTCGTATTAAAACAGACGCCGGAGGAGAGCATTACCTTTTGAATCGGATAATGCATTGGAGCTTATTGCATTATTGAGGAATAGAAGGGACAAAAAATCGCTATAAATGTGTTCATTTTAATAATGTTTGTCAATACTACAAAGCGCATGCAAATTTCTAAGTTTGCCTTCAACTACATTTCAGACGGCGATGGAAACGATAATTGCAGACCACGATCCCATTAAATAACTTTTGCTTATCGTCATCATCTAGGACGGACAACTATGACAAGCCACAACGGAGCCGAATCTCGTCACAGATGCGAGAATTAATCAATTCGTATAGCTGTCATTGTTTCTCAGAACTGGGGAAAATTTGATAAACGTGAGTACCCGATTAAAGCACCACTATTTTATAGCTATAAAACTGCCACGAATCGGATTGATGCCATATGTAACTTATTTTTGGGTAAAAATGTTTGATCGGATAATATTATAATAATATCAGTCCCCACAAATATCTTTTTTGTAATTTATTTATTTATATTTTTAATTCGGTGCCTGTTAGCCATACCGAGCGTGAATGGACTCGGGAGGTCGAGCGAGCGTGCGATCTAGTACCAGAAATTGGGGCAATCACTATCAGTTCTATAAAGTTCTTACATCCATTTCGAGAGCTAAAATTAACAAACACATTGATGACAATTCTGTCATGTCCTCTACTCAAAATGGATGTAGGAACGGGCCCCGCGGTACTAAGGAGCTACTCCTCATTGATGTGGCCATTAGTCAACAGATTCGCCGTTCCCGAAGGGATCCGTCGACATGTTGGATAGATTATAAGAAGGCCTATGACTCGGTGCCACATGAGGGTGCTAGAGTTGTATAAAGTTGATGCAACGCGGTCACCTTCCTGATGTGATGTATGGGGCAATGGAGGACACTCCTTCACTATCCAGGATGTCGGAAAATCCAGAGTAATAGCGGGTCAATAAGGATTTGCGAGGTATATTTCAGGGCGATAGTTTGAGTCCACTTTGGTTCTGCTTAGCCTTGAATCCTCTTAGCACGCTGCTGGAGGATTCAGGTCTAGGCTATCGGTTGAGGAGAGGTGGGCAAGTTATATCTCACCTCCTTTACATTGATGACCTGAAACTCCTTGCCCCAACGATTTGCAACTGATGGAGCTAATGAAACTTTCAGTAGCGCCATCAGGATGGATTTTGGTGTGGACAAATATGCGGTCATGCATGTATAGCGAGGGGAGATTGTGGAATCTGTGGTAATCAAGCTCTTGGATTCCATTAATCTTAGATCCCTCTCAGCAACCGAAACCTATAAGTATTTGGGTACGTAGGAAGCGCTGGGCATCAATGTTGCTGACATGAAGCAATCGTTGAAGGAGCGCTTCTTTGGCCGCCTGAAGAAAGTATTTAATAGTCTTTTATAAGACGGAAATAAGGTATGTGCCTTCAACGGTTGGGTCATGCAGGTTTTGATGTACTCTTTCGGCATACTCAAATGGACTCAAACAGAACTAGACATCCTAGATAGGAGGGTGCATACATTGTTGACGGCATATCGAATGCATCACCCGCGTTCTTCGGTTATGTGACTATATATCCCGCGGAGGTGTGGGGGTCGACGCTAAGACTCTCCACAATCGCGAGATATGCAGTCTCAGGGTATAATTCCTTGAAGTCGCCGTGGGGATGCATCGAGATGTGATCGCGGTGGACAAGGGCCTTACTCCGTTCTCCTTGGCTAAAGAGAACTGGCAAAAACCTGTAGTGCTTGAATCTAACGACCGCAGGGAGGTATGGCAGAGTAAGGAGCTTCACGGACGCTTTTTCCGCTTGGGCCCGATGTAGACCTATCAGCGTCCATAGCCTGGCTACGTTCCGGGGACCTCTTCGGAGAAACCGTAGGTTTTGTCTGTGCAATTATGGATGAAGTTATGATGACGACGAACTACCGGAGATTTATTGTGAAGGACGATACGGTTGATATATGTCGGGCATGCCACCGTCCAGGCGAATCAATCCGTTTAATTATCTCCGGGTGTTTGCATAGACACAACCTTGTAGCCAGGATTACCCATCAGCAACTTGCTCCAAAATACAGTCTTGTGGAATTGGAAGTGCCGTACTATAGGAATGTGCCCGACCCAGTTCTCGAAAATGGCAGTATCACATTGTACTGGGATCGATCCATCATCACTGACAGGACTATTGTAGCCAATAAGCCTTATATAGTGGTGGTGGATCGATCAGAGCGGCGTGCAATGATTGTTGACATAACGGTCCCCCATGATGAGAGCCTCGTGAAAGCCGAGAAAGATAAGCAAATCAAGTATTTTGACTTGGCTCGCGAGGTTGTCGACATGTCGGATGTGGACTCAGCGATCATTGTGCCGATAGTTGTATCAGCCCATGGCCTAATTGCAAAGAGCCTCGACCAATACCTGAGGAGGCTCTCGTTAGGCAGCTGGATCAAGGGCTTGATTCAGAAAGCCGCCTAGCACTAGAGAGTCCGCCCCAGCGCTAACAGCATACTACTGAAACTGTCAAAATAATATAATTCATTTGCATTCCAGTCTTGCTATCAGTAATAGACTGTTTTAATGTTTTTCAGGTTCAAAAATGCCAGCCCATCACCCGTTCCGTTTCTCTAACTACAATCACACACACACACTACCGGTTGTCTGCAAACAACTGCTTGCAAATAAAGTGGTCTTGTCGCCTAGCCGTGCGTTCTTACAAGTAAGTTAAACTAACTATTTACTTGTTTTTCGCTGCAAGGTGTATCACATGTTTAATACTGGGGCCCAAGAGGCAAAAACTGTTAATAAAATCGCGTCGCAGAACCTCGCTTAGATTGTTCGTGCTATATCCTCGGCATAGATGCAATTCTGTGCCGAGGATTTAATCACGAACAATCTACGAAAAGCTTTTTAATGATGCATGTATTTAAAGTACATACCTACTTTAAATACATGCATCGATATTAAGATAGTCATTTCCACTTTCCACACATCTCAGACGCGCAAGTCAATGGCTAACATGGTTAATACAACGTGTTAGTAGAGGGATGCGCAATATGAATACTCGTAAGGGTGTCCTATAAAAAGCAATCGCTCTTTTATAAGATATCAGATAAGAGTTACATTTGATGAAACGTTATGTTGATCAATTGCATTGTTAGTAGGCAGAGACAAAAATATTTGTAAAGTGCTCATGACGATTTTTCCAGATTCCAAGTCGTCGGACGTGAGCCAGGCGCTGCTCGATGGCAGCAATCAGCTGGTAGTCTGACTGATGGCTTTATAACTTCGCAACATTATTAAGGTATATTAGCAACGAATTTTCCCATGTACCATCTGTCAAATTTCATTAATAGATTTTCAACTTTCCAAACCGGAGAAACGTAAGAACGTTGCGCAATAAAATACGGGAATAATAACGGTAAAACTAATAAGAATTAACAATAATAATGTTGATAAGTTTGAATTGATAGTTGGTTAAAGAAAATACCATGATTAAGGTTAACACGATTCACACTTCCACTGTCCAAAAAAATCATATTCAAAAAAGTACCTCTTAATGAATCACCCATTATGTCTGACGTTGACTGCCAGAACCTAGGAAGTTCTTGTGATACGTTAACTTTAGCTAATTAGGATAGAACGATCTGATTTTTTGCGTACTTGAGTGCGTTTTGAGTGCTATTTAGCTCTGAGAGGTTCTGAGAATTTTATTTTAATTCGATACATTTGTACTTGATACAAATTTCCTTTAAGATATCTGAGAAGCGTTTTCCGAATGGACGACTTGTTGTACGTAACTGTCGATGTAGAAAAAAAAACGCAACATTAAAACTCTATGCGGAATAATTTTGTTTTATAGCAAAACTACCGTAATGGGTTACAGTTTTATATTGTTCAAAAATATTATGGACTGAAGTAGTGAAAAGGGCCGTATTACTCTTCGGTTTACTCACGGAATGGAAATATGAATACAACTATATTCGATAAAATCTAGGAATTTGCATGGATGAATCGTCAATTTTTGTCATTTTTTTTTTCAGAATCAAAAAATGTCTTGCATAGCAATAAACAAAACTCTACTTTCGGGACGATAGATGGTTAACAGTTGAAGATCAACAGTGTGCAAAAATGGGCCCATCGTACGTATTTACATTACTTAATATTAGTTGGTTTAATAATCATAAGTACACAGCTTATATGAAATGGCCATGTGATAGGTAAATATTTACAAACACTGGGTGAATGTAAAATGGCACAACAACATTACTTATTACAATGACAATGCATTAACTAATTGCATTATTTTAAAATAGAACTGACAAATATCAAACTCGAAGTATTTGTCGGATATGAGAATTTATTCCGTAATGCTTGTACATCATGGGGGCAGTAGATGGGTTTCGTGCAATGAAAACACACTGGGTGCGATACACTGTTTCTAGCAAAACTAACGAATTACTTGAGATTATAACTTAACACAATAACACGGATCACAATGAAACGGGTAAAGTTCCAAGACATCTCAACTCCGCCGCAATCAGACATCGACTGTCGCCCTCGCCTCGAGCTGAACATCAGGGCTCTGTAGAAGCACGCTGTGGTGTGGGTAGACTTAAATTGTTAGTAGGTCGCGAAATGTCACCACCGGCGTACTTGTGATTCATTTTATGTACTTTCTAACGTCCCGCTCTATTTTAATTTCAATTAAACCACTACAGGCACTTTTGAATTCTCAAAAACCAAGAATATTAACATAATTATCGTAATTTTGGATGCTCGTGTTAGCTTGTGAGCTATTTGTTTGTACTGCACCAGACAGGTATCGCTTCACCTTATGTTTAAGGTTATGAACAAAAAAATTAAAACAGAACTTTCTTGTGTGTCAGTCACAAAGATGTTTTTCGAGATTTTGTCTCGGTAAAGCACGTACCGTAAAAATAGTACCACTAAAAAGAGCTCTCTAAGTAAGGATTCTAAAAAATACATTTTCTTATATTATTAGTTAGCTCCCTTGAATAAATTATATAGCTCAAATTTGTATAAAGTGATCGTTCGTTAATAGAATGGGAAAATAATAGCGGTTAGTGACACTACTATAATCGGTGAGAAATACAACAAGAAGTACAAAATAATTGGCGCTCGTTACATAATTATGTAGTAATTATGTTTCAGTGTAGCTCAGTTTTAAATAAAATTCAGCAATGAGAACTTGTTTTAATGCCAAAAGCAACTCAAAGCATTAAAATGAGCGCAGCTTTCTCAGTGCTGAATTTTGAAGCGCCAACCTTCAACATGACAGTTTTTAAATATAACTGTCGTATTAAAACAGACGCGGGAGGAGAGCATTACCTTTTGAATCGGATAATGCATTGGAGCTTATTGCATTATTGAGGACTAGAAGGGACAAAAAATCGCTATAAATGTGTTCATTTTAATAATGCTTGTCATTACTACAAAGCGCATGCAAATTTCTAAGTTTGCCTTCAACTACATTTCAGACGGCGATGGAAACGATAATTGCAGACCACGATCCCATTAAGTAACTTTTGCTTATCGTCATCATCTAGGATGGACAACTATGACAAGCCACAACGGAGCCGAATCTCGTCACAGATGCGAGAATTAATCAATTCGTATAGCTGTCATTGTTTCTCAGAACTGGGGAAAATTTGATAAACGTGAGTACTGAGAATTTTATTTTAATTCGATACATTTGTACTTGATACAAATTTCCTTTAAGATATCCGAGAAGCGTTTTCCGAATGCACGACTTGTTGTACGTAACTGTCGATGTAGAAAAAAAACGCAACATTAAAACTCTATGCGAAACAATTTTGTTTAATAGCAAAATTGTCGTAATGGGTTACAGTTTTATATTGTTCAAAATATTTTAGACAAAAGGAGTGAAAAAGTCGCAAAAAATTAAAATTAAATAAAATAATAAAATACTCTTCGGTTTACTTAAGGGGTGGCAATGCGAACAGCGTCGTTACAATTCTATCCGATAAAACAAGGCAATTTGCATGGATTAATCGTTTAGTAATTTTTTTCAGGCCCCTAAAATGCCTCGGCAAACAATCAACTGCAATTTTATGAAATTTAGTTTTCATTAGACAAGAGACAAGAGTAATTAAAAGTTCAGTGTAGTTGGAAAACGTCTAAATAACACTGTAATTCTGAATTTAGTTTAAAATTAAACTAATAATTTGATTTGACACTATTAATATCGTAGCTAAACCCTATAAACCTAACGCGAGAGCAAAACTTGTCTTTTCGAATTTGTCTTTTAGCTTAGGAGCTTATTGCGTTATTCAGGACTAATAGTGACAAAATATCATCGTGAAAGAGTTAATTGTATAAATGCTTGTTAATTAATACAAGGAGCATTGAGTATATGGACTTGCTAAGATTTTCTTCCATTTCAGATGGCGATTTCAAAGATCACTGCAGACCGCGATGCCATTAATAAACGGTTTGCTCATCGTCAACATCTAGAACGGACGAGCATAATAACAAGCTACAGTTTAGCCCCATCTCGTCACAGTTGAATCGCTAACTCTGCCGTAAAGCTCGCGCTGACGTACACACACTGGCGACTGGTGATCAATAGCTGCTTGTACATAAAGTGATCCAGTCGACATACAATATGAACTTCAAGCAAGTAAGTACTATCTTAAAATAACTTTGCTTGTTACTTCAAATTTGCCATAGTTTTGACGCGCTCATTACAAATATCAGGGTGGAAGAGACATCGACGCACAAACGCTTACTACGTATCCAGAACATCATTCCAAACATAGAAATATATCATCGGATATTTTTTTTTCGGACACATTTTTTCCATACAATAATGCACTTTTGTAAGAAACAGCGAATTCTTTTTTAAATTACCGATGAAAAATTTCTGTGTTTATTTTGGAATGATGTACTGAATACGTGGTAAGCGATTGTGCGTCGATGTCCTTTCCATCATTGTATAGGGTGACAATTTAGACCTTCAAGAAGGGTAACACACACGAACAGCTACCTTTTTTCACAATTAATTCGTAAAATACTATAAACAGAATTCTGCCCTTCTTCTTATTTATTTTTCTTTTGTTGTTTATTTGCCACATCTGTTGCACGCCATTTAAACAAAAGACCAAAGGCTCTCACTTCTGCCTGTAAGTAAAATAGCGGGACTTTAAGGCTTAGCGCAGTCAAAAAGCAACAGAATTGCTTTGGTTTGGTCGAGTTCATAAGTAAGTGTACAAAGCGTCAGAGCTGATCATAACAGATTTCAAGCTTAACTGTCGTGTCTAAAATGAAGCAAGAGCATTCCTTTTACTTCTGATTATGCAGAGGGAGCTTAATGCTTTTATTACCTCTAGAATTGAAGATCACGATATCACGCAGTCCACCGCGGTCCTTCTGGATTCCGTGCTGCTACAGTGCAAAGCGGCTGATCAACTTGGATAGACTGCTATGACGAGCGACATTATTGCCTCTCACAGTCAAACATGTGAGTATATCCAATTTGTATCCGTAAAGTTAAAATCAGAAATATATCAAATCCTGCGAAATATAAATACCCCAAAATCAAGAATTCCCGTTTCTTGATATTTCATTTCGACCTAGTCTTAGGTCATACATTTTTTTTGTAAAGATTGCTTACGTCTACTTTTCAGACGGAGATTCAAACGAGCACTGAAGGCCACGATGGCACCATACATATGTCTGACTGTCAGAACCTGGGAAGTTCCTGTGATTCGTAAGTGCCCAATTTTGAGTTTAACGAGCTAGGACAGAATAAGCTGAAAGAAAGAAAGGAAAAGTATTTATTGGACTCACACAGAACTGAACTTGCACAATTGCAAGCGTTTTGAAATACTGTATGTAGCTCTGAGAAGTTCTGAGAATTATATTTCAGTTATTTACATCGCCATTACTGCAAACGAATACAAATTGGCTATAAGAAATACTTATTGGAAGCGTTCTCCCAATGCACGACATGTTCTATATAACTGTTGTCGCAGAAAAGAACGTAACATTAAAACTCTATGCGGAATAATTTTGTTTTATAGCAAAACTACCGTAATGGGTTACAGTTTTATATTGTTCAAAAATATTATGGACTGAAGCAGTGAAAAGGGCCGTATTACTCTTCGGTTTACTCACGGAATGGAAATATGAATACAACTATATTCGATAAAATCTAGGAATTTGCATGGATGAATCATCAATTTTTGTCATTTTTTTTTTCAGAATCAAAAAATGTCTTGCATAGCAATAAACAAAACTCTACACTCGGGACGATAGATGGTTAACAGTTGAAGATCAACAGTGTGCAAAAATGGGCCCATCGTACGTATTTACATTACTTAATATTAGTTGGTTTAATAATCATAAGTACACAGCTTATATGAAATGGCCATGTGATAGGTAAATATTTACAAACACTGGGTGAATGTAAAATGGCACAACAACATTACTTATTACAATGACAATGCATTAACTAATTGCATTATTTTAAAATAGAACTGACAAATATCAAACTCAAAGTATTTGTCGGATATGAGGATTTATTCCGTAATGCTTATACATCATGGGGGCAGTAGATGGGTTTCGTGCAATGAAAACACACTGGGTGCGATACACTGTTTCTAGCATAACTAACGAATTACTTGAGATTATAACTTAACACAATAACACGGATCACAATGAAACGGGTAAAGTTACAAGACATCTCAACTCCGCCGCAATCAGACATCGACTGTCGCCCTCGCCTCGAGCTGAACATCAGGGCTCTGTAGAAGCACGCTGTGGTGTGGGTAGACTTAAATTGTTAGTAGGTCGCGAAATGTCACCACCGGCGTACTTGTGATTCATTTTATGTACTTTCTAACGTCCCGCTCTATTTTAATTTCAATTAAACCACTACAGGCACTTTTGAATTCTCAAAAACCAAGAATATTAACATAATTATCGTAATTTTGGATGCTCGTGTTAGCTTGTGAGCTATTTATTTGTACTGCACCAGACAGGTATCGCTTCACCTTATGTTTAAGATTATAAACAAAAAAATTAAAACAGAACTTTCTTGTGTATCAGTCACAAAGATGTTTTTCGAGATTTTGTCTCGGTAAAGCACGTACCGTAAAAATAGTACCACTAACAAGAGCTCTCTAAGTAAGGATTCTAAAAAATACATTTTCTTATATTATTAGTTAGCTCCCTTGAATAAATTATGTAGCTCAAATTTGTATAAAGTGATCGTTCGTTTAATAGAATGGGAAAATAATAGCGGTTAGTGACACTACTATAATCGGTGAGAAATACAACAAAAAGTACAAAATAATTGGCGCTCGTTACATAATTATGTAGTAATTATGTTTCAGTGTAGCTCAGTTTTAAATAAAATTCAGCAATGAGAACTTGTTTTAATGCTTTTGAACTCAAAGCATTAAAATGAGCGCGCAGCTTTCTCAGTGCTGAATTTTGAAGCGCCAACCTTCATCAACATGACAGTTTTTAAACATAACTGTCGTATTAAAACAGACGCCGGAGGAGAGCATTACCTTTTGAATCGGATAATGCATTGGAGCTTATTGCATTATTGAGGACTAGAAGGGACAAAAAATCGCTATAAATGTGTTCATTTTAATAATGTTTGTCAATACTACAAAGCGCATGCAAATTTCTAAGTTTGCCTTCAACTACATTTCAGACGGCGATGGAAACGATAATTGCAGACCACGATCCCATTAAGTAACTTTTGCTTATCGTCATCATCTAGGACGGACAACTATGACAAGCCACAACGGAGCCGAATCTCGTCACAGATGCGAGAATTAATCAATTCGTATAGCTGTCATTGTTTCTCAGAACTGGGGAAAATTTGATAAACGTGAGTACCCGATTAAAGCACCACTATTTTATAGCTATAAAACTGCCACGAATCGGATTGATGCCATATGTAACTTATTTTTGGGTAAAAATGTTTGAACGGATAATATTATAATAATATCAGTCCCCACAAATATCTTTTTTGTAATTTATTTATTTATATTTTTAATTCGGTGCCTGTTAGCCATACCGAGCGTGAATGGACTCGGGAGGTCGAGCGAGCGTGCGATCTAGTACCAGAAATTGGGGCAATCACTATCAGTTCTATAAAGTTCTTACATCCATTTCGAGAGCTAAAATTAACAAACACATTGATGACAATTCTGTCATGTCCTCTACTCAAAATGGATGTAGGAACGGGCCCCGCGGTACTAAGGAGCTACTCCTCATTGATGTGGCCATTAGTCAACAGATTCGCCGTTCCCGAAGGGATCCGTCGACATGTTGGATAGATTATAAGAAGGCCTATGACTCGGTGCCACATGAGGGTGCTAGAGTTGTATAAAGTTGATGCAACGCGGTCACCTTCCTGATGTGATGTATGGGGCAATGGAGGACACTCCTTCACTATCCAGGATGTCGGAAAATCCAGAGTAATAGCGGGTCAATAAGGATTTGCGAGGTATATTTCAGGGCGATAGTTTGAGTCCACTTTGGTTCTGCTTAGCCTTGAATCCTCTTAGCACGCTGCTGGAGGATTCAGGTCTAGGCTATCGGTTGAGGAGAGGTGGGCAAGTTATATCTCACCTCCTTTACATTGATGACCTGAAACTCCTTGCCCCAACGATTTGCAACTGATGGAGCTAATGAAACTTTCAGTAGCGCCATCAGGATGGATTTTGGTGTGGACAAATATGCGGTCATGCATGTATAGCGAGGGGAGATTGTGGAATCTGTGGTAATCAAGCTCTTGGATTCCATTAACCCATTTACGCCCGCTGTCCCCATTTGGGGCCATTTCTTTATGTCCCCACATTTTAAAACTTATTTTAGCTATCTTTTGTTAGCAGGTGAATTTGTAGTGCCAAAGAGTGTGCCTTTGTAAAACAAATGATAGTTTTGTGATTTATTGGATTGAGTTGATAAAATAAGTGTTTTTATTCACTACATTGAACAAACAGCTGTTTGACCAAAGGTAAGTCATATTTTTTTTATATTTACAATGTTATTTCTCTTTTTTTTTGTATTTTTCACTTGGCCATAGTTTCTACTAGTAAAAAATACTATTATGTCAAGTATTTTCCAAGATTTTACTTTATGGGGAGATATTTTAGTATCGTGTCCCCGAATGGGGCCAATGGACTGATCGCTAATATTTTTTGTTTTTTATTCGCAGGTTTAGTTTCGGCGTGAACAATGAATAAACGATTGTTTGATGTTGCAAATGACTATAGAGGACTCGAGGAAGCTCTCGAACACATTTTGAATGAAGAGGATAATCCAGATGTTAGTTACGACATAGTGCCCATTCCTCCCAAGTGTTCTCACGGATGAAGAAGAAGGCGATGAAGATGATGTCCAGCAAAACATTCTTCCGCGTGATATCCCAGGTAGAGTTGAAGTGATTGAGTCCAGGAACGATGATCAATGAATGGGATAGCAGCGATGATGAACCGTTACAAAAACACAGGAGAGTTGAAACCCAGGAACCTTGTTGGCGTAAATGTGACGGTTCCTATGTTGACATGCTTTCAACGGTGAACAGTGTTCAGAAACGAAGGGAAAACGTTGTAAACCAACTCAACGATCAAACGCCAGTCAACATTTTTGAAAAGTTATTTGATTTAGAGGGTTTTGACATAATCGTTATGAATACGAAGTTATATGTCTCACAACACAACAAGCACGACTTCCAACTTGTTTACCCTCTTAGCAAGGTAAAAAGATGGAGCTCTGCAGAAGGAAGGAAGGTAGATGTGGACATCCCTTTTGTCTTCCAGAACTACAACAAAGGCATGGGCGGAGTTGAACAAGCTGACCAGTAGATCGCAGTCGAACAGCTATATGAGGCAAAAAATGGTGGTTTGTTCTGTTTACCTATATGCTGGATTTAGCTGTAGCTAATGCTTGGCGTCAGCATTTCCTGACCACTGAAGAGAAACTAGACCAGCTCCAATTTTGCCGAAGTATCGCCCGATTTTATTTGAGGAGTGTAGGCACTGAAAAACCCGATGGAAGGCGTCGTAAATCTTCTTCAGTGGTGCCAAATATGAATTTAGATGGTGTTGGATACTTCCTCCAGAAACTGCCAAGCCAGCTACGATGCAACGAATGCCACATGAAAGCACGTTGGCAATGTAAAAAATGCATCAAAACAATTGTGCATCGAAAAAGGATGTTTTGAAAAATACCATACATAAGCCCACTGGCCCCATTTGAGGACGGTGTTTTTTAATACATAAGGAAGTTTTTTTTTTGTTTTTTTTCTTTATAAAATGTCTTACTAGCCTCCAATAGTTACGTCAATAAAGTTTTTTTCAGAATTTTGCTACTAGTTTGTATTTGGGTCCAAATGGGTTAATCTTAGATCCCTCTCAGCAACCGAAACCTATAAGTATTTGGGTACGTAGGAAGCGCTGGGCATCAATGTTGCTGACATGAAGCAATCGTTGAAGGAGCGCTTCTTTGGCCGCCTGAAGAAAGTATTTAATAGTCTTTTATAAGACGGAAATAAGGTATGTGCCTTCAACGGTTGGGTCATGCAGGTTTTGATGTACTCTTTCGGCATACTCAAATGGACTCAAACAGAACTAGACATCCTAGATAGGAGGGTGCATACATTGTTGACGGCATATCGAATGCATCACCCGCGTTCTTCGGTTATGTGACTATATATCCCGCGGAGGTGTGGGGGTCGACGCTAAGACTCTCCACAATCGCGAGATATGCAGTCTCAGGGTATAATTCCTTGAAGTCGCCGTGGGGATGCATCGAGATGTGATCGCGGTGGACAAGGGCCTTACTCCGTTCTCCTTGGCTAAAGAGAACTGGCAAAAACCTGTAGTGCTTGAATCTAACGACCGCAGGGAGGTATGGCAGAGTAAGGAGCTTCACGGACGCTTTTTCCGCTTGGGCCCGATGTAGACCTATCAGCGTCCATAGCCTGGCTACGTTCCGGGGACCTCTTCGGAGAAACCGTAGGTTTTGTCTGTGCAATTATGGATGAAGTTATGATGACGACGAACTACCGGAGATTTATTGTGAAGGACGATACGGTTGATATATGTCGGGCATGCCACCGTCCAGGCGAATCAATCCGTTTAATTATCTCCGGGTGTTTGCATAGACACAACCTTGTAGCCAGGATTACCCATCAGCAACTTGCTCCAAAATACAGTCTTGTGGAATTGGAAGTGCCGTACTATAGGAATGTGCCCGACCCAGTTCTCGAAAATGGCAGTATCACATTGTACTGGGATCGATCCATCATCACTGACAGGACTATTGTAGCCAATAAGCCTTATATAGTGGTGGTGGATCGATCAGAGCGGCGTGCAATGATTGTTGACATAACGGTCCCCCATGATGAGAGCCTCGTGAAAGCCGAGAAAGATAAGCAAATCAAGTATTTTGACTTGGCTCGCGAGGTTGTCGACATGTCGGATGTGGACTCAGCGATCATTGTGCCGATAGTTGTATCAGCCCATGGCCTAATTGCAAAGAGCCTCGACCAATACCTGAGGAGGCTCTCGTTAGGCAGCTGGATCAAGGGCTTGATTCAGAAAGCCGCCTAGCACTAGAGAGTCCGCCCCAGCGCTAACAGCATACTACTGAAACTGTCAAAATAATATAATTCATTTGCATTCCAGTCTTGCTATCAGTAATAGACTGTTTTAATGTTTTTCAGGTTCAAAAATGCCAGCCCATCACCCGTTCCGTTTCTCTAACTACAATCACACACACACACTACCGGTTGTCTGCAAACAACTGCTTGCAAATAAAGTGGTCTTGTCGCCTAGCCGTGCGTTCTTACAAGTAAGTTAAACTAACTATTTACTTGTTTTTCGCTGCAAGGTGTATCACATGTTTAATACTGGGGCCCAAGAGGCAAAAACTGTTAATAAAATCGCGTCGCAGAACCTCGCTTAGATTGTTCGTGCTATATCCTCGGCATAGATGCAATTCTGTGCCGAGGATTTAATCACGAACAATCTACGAAAAGCTTTTTAATGATGCATGTATTTAAAGTACATACCTACTTTAAATACATGCATCGATATTAAGATAGTCATTTCCACTTTCCACACATCTCAGACGCGCAAGTCAATGGCTAACATGGTTAATACAACGTGTTAGTAGAGGGATGCGCAATATGAATACTCGTAAGGGTGTCCTATAAAAAGCAATCGCTCTTTTATAAGATATCAGATAAGAGTTACATTTGATGAAACGTTATGTTGATCAATTGCATTGTTAGTAGGCAGAGACAAAAATATTTGTAAAGTGCTCATGACGATTTTTCCAGATTCCAAGTCGTCGGACGTGAGCCAGGCGCTGCTCGATGGCAGCAATCAGCTGGTAGTCTGACTGATGGCTTTATAACTTCGCAACATTATTAAGGTATATTAGCAACGAATTTTCCCATGTACCATCTGTCAAATTTCATTAATAGATTTTCAACTTTCCAAACCGGAGAAACGTAAGAACGTTGCGCAATAAAATACGGGAATAATAACGGTAAAACTAATAAGAATTAACAATAATAATGTTGATAAGTTTGAATTGATAGTTGGTTAAAGAAAATACCATGATTAAGGTTAACACGATTCACACTTCCACTGTCCAAAAAAATCATATTCAAAAAAGTACCTCTTAATGAATCACCCATTATGTCTGACGTTGACTGCCAGAACCTAGGAAGTTCTTGTGATACGTTAACTTTAGCTAATTAGGATAGAACGATCTGATTTTTTGCGTACTTGAGTGCGTTTTGAGTGCTATTTAGCTCTGAGAGGTTCTGAGAATTTTATTTTAATTCGATACATTTGTACTTGATACAAATTTCCTTTAAGATATCTGAGAAGCGTTTTCCGAATGGACGACTTGTTGTACGTAACTGTCGATGTAGAAAAAAAAACGCAACATTAAAACTCTATGCGGAATAATTTTGTTTTATAGCAAAACTACCGTAATGGGTTACAGTTTTATATTGTTCAAAAATATTATGGACTGAAGTAGTGAAAAGGGCCGTATTACTCTTCGGTTTACTCACGGAATGGAAATATGAATACAACTATATTCGATAAAATCTAGGAATTTGCATGGATGAATCGTCAATTTTTGTCATTTTTTTTTTCAGAATCAAAAAATGTCTTGCATAGCAATAAACAAAACTCTACTTTCGGGACGATAGATGGTTAACAGTTGAAGATCAACAGTGTGCAAAAATGGGCCCATCGTACGTATTTACATTACTTAATATTAGTTGGTTTAATAATCATAAGTACACAGCTTATATGAAATGGCCATGTGATAGGTAAATATTTACAAACACTGGGTGAATGTAAAATGGCACAACAACATTACTTATTACAATGACAATGCATTAACTAATTGCATTATTTTAAAATAGAACTGACAAATATCAAACTCGAAGTATTTGTCGGATATGAGAATTTATTCCGTAATGCTTGTACATCATGGGGGCAGTAGATGGGTTTCGTGCAATGAAAACACACTGGGTGCGATACACTGTTTCTAGCAAAACTAACGAATTACTTGAGATTATAACTTAACACAATAACACGGATCACAATGAAACGGGTAAAGTTCCAAGACATCTCAACTCCGCCGCAATCAGACATCGACTGTCGCCCTCGCCTCGAGCTGAACATCAGGGCTCTGTAGAAGCACGCTGTGGTGTGGGTAGACTTAAATTGTTAGTAGGTCGCGAAATGTCACCACCGGCGTACTTGTGATTCATTTTATGTACTTTCTAACGTCCCGCTCTATTTTAATTTCAATTAAACCACTACAGGCACTTTTGAATTCTCAAAAACCAAGAATATTAACATAATTATCGTAATTTTGGATGCTCGTGTTAGCTTGTGAGCTATTTGTTTGTACTGCACCAGACAGGTATCGCTTCACCTTATGTTTAAGGTTATGAACAAAAAAATTAAAACAGAACTTTCTTGTGTGTCAGTCACAAAGATGTTTTTCGAGATTTTGTCTCGGTAAAGCACGTACCGTAAAAATAGTACCACTAAAAAGAGCTCTCTAAGTAAGGATTCTAAAAAATACATTTTCTTATATTATTAGTTAGCTCCCTTGAATAAATTATATAGCTCAAATTTGTATAAAGTGATCGTTCGTTAATAGAATGGGAAAATAATAGCGGTTAGTGACACTACTATAATCGGTGAGAAATACAACAAGAAGTACAAAATAATTGGCGCTCGTTACATAATTATGTAGTAATTATGTTTCAGTGTAGCTCAGTTTTAAATAAAATTCAGCAATGAGAACTTGTTTTAATGCCAAAAGCAACTCAAAGCATTAAAATGAGCGCAGCTTTCTCAGTGCTGAATTTTGAAGCGCCAACCTTCAACATGACAGTTTTTAAATATAACTGTCGTATTAAAACAGACGCGGGAGGAGAGCATTACCTTTTGAATCGGATAATGCATTGGAGCTTATTGCATTATTGAGGACTAGAAGGGACAAAAAATCGCTATAAATGTGTTCATTTTAATAATGCTTGTCATTACTACAAAGCGCATGCAAATTTCTAAGTTTGCCTTCAACTACATTTCAGACGGCGATGGAAACGATAATTGCAGACCACGATCCCATTAAGTAACTTTTGCTTATCGTCATCATCTAGGATGGACAACTATGACAAGCCACAACGGAGCCGAATCTCGTCACAGATGCGAGAATTAATCAATTCGTATAGCTGTCATTGTTTCTCAGAACTGGGGAAAATTTGATAAACGTGAGTACTGAGAATTTTATTTTAATTCGATACATTTGTACTTGATACAAATTTCCTTTAAGATATCCGAGAAGCGTTTTCCGAATGCACGACTTGTTGTACGTAACTGTCGATGTAGAAAAAAAACGCAACATTAAAACTCTATGCGAAACAATTTTGTTTAATAGCAAAATTGTCGTAATGGGTTACAGTTTTATATTGTTCAAAATATTTTAGACAAAAGGAGTGAAAAAGTCGCAAAAAATTAAAATTAAATAAAATAATAAAATACTCTTCGGTTTACTTAAGGGGTGGCAATGCGAACAGCGTCGTTACAATTCTATCCGATAAAACAAGGCAATTTGCATGGATTAATCGTTTAGTAATTTTTTTCAGGCCCCTAAAATGCCTCGGCAAACAATCAACTGCAATTTTATGAAATTTAGTTTTCATTAGACAAGAGACAAGAGTAATTAAAAGTTCAGTGTAGTTGGAAAACGTCTAAATAACACTGTAATTCTGAATTTAGTTTAAAATTAAACTAATAATTTGATTTGACACTATTAATATCGTAGCTAAACCCTATAAACCTAACGCGAGAGCAAAACTTGTCTTTTCGAATTTGTCTTTTAGCTTAGGAGCTTATTGCGTTATTCAGGACTAATAGTGACAAAATATCATCGTGAAAGAGTTAATTGTATAAATGCTTGTTAATTAATACAAGGAGCATTGAGTATATGGACTTGCTAAGATTTTCTTCCATTTCAGATGGCGATTTCAAAGATCACTGCAGACCGCGATGCCATTAATAAACGGTTTGCTCATCGTCAACATCTAGAACGGACGAGCATAATAACAAGCTACAGTTTAGCCCCATCTCGTCACAGTTGAATCGCTAACTCTGCCGTAAAGCTCGCGCTGACGTACACACACTGGCGACTGGTGATCAATAGCTGCTTGTACATAAAGTGATCCAGTCGACATACAATATGAACTTCAAGCAAGTAAGTACTATCTTAAAATAACTTTGCTTGTTACTTCAAATTTGCCATAGTTTTGACGCGCTCATTACAAATATCAGGGTGGAAGAGACATCGACGCACAAACGCTTACTACGTATCCAGAACATCATTCCAAACATAGAAATATATCATCGGATATTTTTTTTTCGGACACATTTTTTCCATACAATAATGCACTTTTGTAAGAAACAGCGAATTCTTTTTTAAATTACCGATGAAAAATTTCTGTGTTTATTTTGGAATGATGTACTGAATACGTGGTAAGCGATTGTGCGTCGATGTCCTTTCCATCATTGTATAGGGTGACAATTTAGACCTTCAAGAAGGGTAACACACACGAACAGCTACCTTTTTTCACAATTAATTCGTAAAATACTATAAACAGAATTCTGCCCTTCTTCTTATTTATTTTTCTTTTGTTGTTTATTTGCCACATCTGTTGCACGCCATTTAAACAAAAGACCAAAGGCTCTCACTTCTGCCTGTAAGTAAAATAGCGGGACTTTAAGGCTTAGCGCAGTCAAAAAGCAACAGAATTGCTTTGGTTTGGTCGAGTTCATAAGTAAGTGTACAAAGCGTCAGAGCTGATCATAACAGATTTCAAGCTTAACTGTCGTGTCTAAAATGAAGCAAGAGCATTCCTTTTACTTCTGATTATGCAGAGGGAGCTTAATGCTTTTATTACCTCTAGAATTGAAGATCACGATATCACGCAGTCCACCGCGGTCCTTCTGGATTCCGTGCTGCTACAGTGCAAAGCGGCTGATCAACTTGGATAGACTGCTATGACGAGCGACATTATTGCCTCTCACAGTCAAACATGTGAGTATATCCAATTTGTATCCGTAAAGTTAAAATCAGAAATATATCAAATCCTGCGAAATATAAATACCCCAAAATCAAGAATTCCCGTTTCTTGATATTTCATTTCGACCTAGTCTTAGGTCATACATTTTTTTTGTAAAGATTGCTTACGTCTACTTTTCAGACGGAGATTCAAACGAGCACTGAAGGCCACGATGGCACCATACATATGTCTGACTGTCAGAACCTGGGAAGTTCCTGTGATTCGTAAGTGCCCAATTTTGAGTTTAACGAGCTAGGACAGAATAAGCTGAAAGAAAGAAAGGAAAAGTATTTATTGGACTCACACAGAACTGAACTTGCACAATTGCAAGCGTTTTGAAATACTGTATGTAGCTCTGAGAAGTTCTGAGAATTATATTTCAGTTATTTACATCGCCATTACTGCAAACGAATACAAATTGGCTATAAGAAATACTTATTGGAAGCGTTCTCCCAATGCACGACATGTTCTATATAACTGTTGTCGCAGAAAAGAACGTAACATTAAAACTCTATGCGGAATAATTTTGTTTTATAGCAAAACTACCGTAATGGGTTACAGTTTTATATTGTTCAAAAATATTATGGACTGAAGCAGTGAAAAGGGCCGTATTACTCTTCGGTTTACTCACGGAATGGAAATATTAATACAACTATATTCGATAAAATCTAGGAATTTGCATGGATGAATCATCAATTTTTGTCATTTTTTTTTTCAGAATCAAAAAATGTCTTGCATAGCAATAAACAAAACTCTACACTCGGGACGATAGATGGTTAACAGTTGAAGATCAACAGTGTGCAAAAATGGGCCCATCGTACGTATTTACATTACTTAATATTAGTTGGTTTAATAATCATAAGTACACAGCTTATATGAAATGGCCATGTGATAGGTAAATATTTACAAACACTGGGTGAATGTAAAATGGCACAACAACATTACTTATTACAATGACAATGCATTAACTAATTGCATTATTTTAAAATAGAACTGACAAATATCAAACTCAAAGTATTTGTCGGATATGAGGATTTATTCCGTAATGCTTATACATCATGGGGGCAGTAGATGGGTTTCGTGCAATGAAAACACACTGGGTGCGATACACTGTTTCTAGCATAACTAACGAATTACTTGAGATTATAACTTAACACAATAACACGGATCACAATGAAACGGGTAAAGTTACAAGACATCTCAACTCCGCCGCAATCAGACATCGACTGTCGCCCTCGCCTCGAGCTGAACATCAGGGCTCTGTAGAAGCACGCTGTGGTGTGGGTAGACTTAAATTGTTAGTAGGTCGCGAAATGTCACCACCGGCGTACTTGTGATTCATTTTATGTACTTTCTAACGTCCCGCTCTATTTTAATTTCAATTAAACCACTACAGGCACTTTTGAATTCTCAAAAACCAAGAATATTAACATAATTATCGTAATTTTGGATGCTCGTGTTAGCTTGTGAGCTATTTATTTGTACTGCACCAGACAGGTATCGCTTCACCTTATGTTTAAGATTATAAACAAAAAAATTAAAACAGAACTTTCTTGTGTATCAGTCACAAAGATGTTTTTCGAGATTTTGTCTCGGTAAAGCACGTACCGTAAAAATAGTACCACTAACAAGAGCTCTCTAAGTAAGGATTCTAAAAAATACATTTTCTTATATTATTAGTTAGCTCCCTTGAATAAATTATGTAGCTCAAATTTGTATAAAGTGATCGTTCGTTTAATAGAATGGGAAAATAATAGCGGTTAGTGACACTACTATAATCGGTGAGAAATACAACAAAAAGTACAAAATAATTGGCGCTCGTTACATAATTATGTAGTAATTATGTTTCAGTGTAGCTCAGTTTTAAATAAAATTCAGCAATGAGAACTTGTTTTAATGCTTTTGAACTCAAAGCATTAAAATGAGCGCGCAGCTTTCTCAGTGCTGAATTTTGAAGCGCCAACCTTCATCAACATGACAGTTTTTAAACATAACTGTCGTATTAAAACAGACGCCGGAGGAGAGCATTACCTTTTGAATCGGATAATGCATTGGAGCTTATTGCATTATTGAGGACTAGAAGGGACAAAAAATCGCTATAAATGTGTTCATTTTAATAATGTTTGTCAATACTACAAAGCGCATGCAAATTTCTAAGTTTGCCTTCAACTACATTTCAGACGGCGATGGAAACGATAATTGCAGACCACGATCCCATTAAGTAACTTTTGCTTATCGTCATCATCTAGGACGGACAACTATGACAAGCCACAACGGAGCCGAATCTCGTCACAGATGCGAGAATTAATCAATTCGTATAGCTGTCATTGTTTCTCAGAACTGGGGAAAATTTGATAAACGTGAGTACCCGATTAAAGCACCACTATTTTATAGCTATAAAACTGCCACGAATCGGATTGATGCCATATGTAACTTATTTTTGGGTAAAAATGTTTGAACGGATAATATTATAATAATATCAGTCCCCACAAATATCTTTTTTGTAATTTATTTATTTATATTTTTAATTCGGTGCCTGTTAGCCATACCGAGCGTGAATGGACTCGGGAGGTCGAGCGAGCGTGCGATCTAGTACCAGAAATTGGGGCAATCACTATCAGTTCTATAAAGTTCTTACATCCATTTCGAGAGCTAAAATTAACAAACACATTGATGACAATTCTGTCATGTCCTCTACTCAAAATGGATGTAGGAACGGGCCCCGCGGTACTAAGGAGCTACTCCTCATTGATGTGGCCATTAGTCAACAGATTCGCCGTTCCCGAAGGGATCCGTCGACATGTTGGATAGATTATAAGAAGGCCTATGACTCGGTGCCACATGAGGGTGCTAGAGTTGTATAAAGTTGATGCAACTCGGTCACCTTCCTGATGTGATGTATGGGGCAATGGAGGACTCCTTCACTATCCAGGATGTCGGAAAATCCAGAGTAATAGCGGGTCAATAAGGATTTGCGAGGTATATTTCAGGGCGATAGTTTGAGTCCACTTTGGTTCTGCTTAGCCTTGAATCCTCTTAGCACGCTGCTGGAGGATTCAGGTCTAGGCTATCGGTTGAGGAGAGGTGGGCAAGTTATATCTCACCTCCTTTACATTGATGACCTGAAACTCCTTGCCCCAACGATTTGCAACTGATGGAGCTAATGAAACTTTCAGTAGCGCCATCAGGATGGATTTTGGTGTGGACAAATATGCGGTCATGCATGTATAGCGAGGGGAGATTGTGGAATCTGTGGTAATCAAGCTCTTGGATTCCATTAATCTTAGATCCCTCTCAGCAACCGAAACCTATAAGTATTTGGGTACGTAGGAAGCGCTGGGCATCAATGTTGCTGACATGAAGCAATCGTTGAAGGAGCGCTTCTTTGGCCGCCTGAAGAAAGTATTTAATAGTCTTTTATAAGACGGAAATAAGGTATGTGCCTTCAACGGTTGGGTCATGCAGGTTTTGATGTACTCTTTCGGCATACTCAAATGGACTCAAACAGAACTAGACATCCTAGATAGGAGGGTGCATACATTGTTGACGGCATATCGAATGCATCACCCGCGTTCTTCGGTTATGTGACTATATATCCCGCGGAGGTGTGGGGGTCGACGCTAAGACTCTCCACAATCGCGAGATATGCAGTCTCAGGGTATAATTCCTTGAAGTCGCCGTGGGGATGCATCGAGATGTGATCGCGGTGGACAAGGGCCTTACTCCGTTCTCCTTGGCTAAAGAGAACTGGCAAAAACCTGTAGTGCTTGAATCTAACGACCGCAGGGAGGTATGGCAGAGTAAGGAGCTTCACGGACGCTTTTTCCGCTTGGGCCCGATGTAGACCTATCAGCGTCCATAGCCTGGCTACGTTCCGGGGACCTCTTCGGAGAAACCGTAGGTTTTGTCTGTGCAATTATGGATGAAGTTATGATGACGACGAACTACCGGAGATTTATTGTGAAGGACGATACGGTTGATATATGTCGGGCATGCCACCGTCCAGGCGAATCAATCCGTTTAATTATCTCCGGGTGTTTGCATAGACACAACCTTGTAGCCAGGATTACCCATCAGCAACTTGCTCCAAAATACAGTCTTGTGGAATTGGAAGTGCCGTACTATAGGAATGTGCCCGACCCAGTTCTCGAAAATGGCAGTATCACATTGTACTGGGATCGATCCATCATCACTGACAGGACTATTGTAGCCAATAAGCCTTATATAGTGGTGGTGGATCGATCAGAGCGGCGTGCAATGATTGTTGACATAACGGTCCCCCATGATGAGAGCCTCGTGAAAGCCGAGAAAGATAAGCAAATCAAGTATTTTGACTTGGCTCGCGAGGTTGTCGACATGTCGGATGTGGACTCAGCGATCATTGTGCCGATAGTTGTATCAGCCCATGGCCTAATTGCAAAGAGCCTCGACCAATACCTGAGGAGGCTCTCGTTAGGCAGCTGGATCAAGGGCTTGATTCAGAAAGCCGCCTAGCACTAGAGAGTCCGCCCCAGCGCTAACAGCATACTACTGAAACTGTCAAAATAATATAATTCATTTGCATTCCAGTCTTGCTATCAGTAATAGACTGTTTTAATGTTTTTCAGGTTCAAAAATGCCAGCCCATCACCCGTTCCGTTTCTCTAACTACAATCACACACACACACTACCGGTTGTCTGCAAACAACTGCTTGCAAATAAAGTGGTCTTGTCGCCTAGCCGTGCGTTCTTACAAGTAAGTTAAACTAACTATTTACTTGTTTTTCGCTGCAAGGTGTATCACATGTTTAATACTGGGGCCCAAGAGGCAAAAACTGTTAATAAAATCGCGTCGCAGAACCTCGCTTAGATTGTTCGTGCTATATCCTCGGCATAGATGCAATTCTGTGCCGAGGATTTAATCACGAACAATCTACGAAAAGCTTTTTAATGATGCATGTATTTAAAGTACATACCTACTTTAAATACATGCATCGATATTAAGATAGTCATTTCCACTTTCCACACATCTCAGACGCGCAAGTCAATGGCTAACATGGTTAATACAACGTGTTAGTAGAGGGATGCGCAATATGAATACTCGTAAGGGTGTCCTATAAAAAGCAATCGCTCTTTTATAAGATATCAGATAAGAGTTACATTTGATGAAACGTTATGTTGATCAATTGCATTGTTAGTAGGCAGAGACAAAAATATTTGTAAAGTGCTCATGACGATTTTTCCAGATTCCAAGTCGTCGGACGTGAGCCAGGCGCTGCTCGATGGCAGCAATCAGCTGGTAGTCTGACTGATGGCTTTATAACTTCGCAACATTATTAAGGTATATTAGCAACGAATTTTCCCATGTACCATCTGTCAAATTTCATTAATAGATTTTCAACTTTCCAAACCGGAGAAACGTAAGAACGTTGCGCAATAAAATACGGGAATAATAACGGTAAAACTAATAAGAATTAACAATAATAATGTTGATAAGTTTGAATTGATAGTTGGTTAAAGAAAATACCATGATTAAGGTTAACACGATTCACACTTCCACTGTCCAAAAAAATCATATTCAAAAAAAGTACCTCTTAATGAATCACCCATTATGTCTGACGTTGACTGCCAGAACCTAGGAAGTTCTTGTGATACGTTAACTTTAGCTAATTAGGATAGAACGATCTGATTTTTTGCGTACTTGAGTGCGTTTTGAGTGCTATTTAGCTCTGAGAGGTTCTGAGAATTTTATTTTAATTCGATACATTTGTACTTGATACAAATTTCCTTTAAGATATCTGAGAAGCGTTTTCCGAATGGACGACTTGTTGTACGTAACTGTCGATGTAGAAAAAAAAACGCAACATTAAAACTCTATGCGGAATAATTTTGTTTTATAGCAAAACTACCGTAATGGGTTACAGTTTTATATTGTTCAAAAATATTATGGACTGAAGTAGTGAAAAGGGCCGTATTACTCTTCGGTTTACTCACGGAATGGAAATATGAATACAACTATATTCGATAAAATCTAGGAATTTGCATGGATGAATCGTCAATTTTTGTCATTTTTTTTTTCAGAATCAAAAAATGTCTTGCATAGCAATAAACAAAACTCTACTTTCGGGACGATAGATGGTTAACAGTTGAAGATCAACAGTGTGCAAAAATGGGCCCATCGTACGTATTTACATTACTTAATATTAGTTGGTTTAATAATCATAAGTACACAGCTTATATGAAATGGCCATGTGATAGGTAAATATTTACAAACACTGGGTGAATGTAAAATGGCACAACAACATTACTTATTACAATGACAATGCATTAACTAATTGCATTATTTTAAAATAGAACTGACAAATATCAAACTCGAAGTATTTGTCGGATATGAGAATTTATTCCGTAATGCTTGTACATCATGGGGGCAGTAGATGGGTTTCGTGCAATGAAAACACACTGGGTGCGATACACTGTTTCTAGCAAAACTAACGAATTACTTGAGATTATAACTTAACACAATAACACGGATCACAATGAAACGGGTAAAGTTCCAAGACATCTCAACTCCGCCGCAATCAGACATCGACTGTCGCCCTCGCCTCGAGCTGAACATCAGGGCTCTGTAGAAGCACGCTGTGGTGTGGGTAGACTTAAATTGTTAGTAGGTCGCGAAATGTCACCACCGGCGTACTTGTGATTCATTTTATGTACTTTCTAACGTCCCGCTCTATTTTAA
Organism: Noctua fimbriata; assembly: GCA_905163415.1. Classification (NCBI taxonomy): domain Eukaryota; kingdom Metazoa; phylum Arthropoda; class Insecta; order Lepidoptera; family Noctuidae; genus Noctua; species Noctua fimbriata. The sequence goes on from LR990921.1 coordinate 8,457,632, forward strand.
TTTCAATTAAACCACTACAGGCACTTTTGAATTCTCAAAAACCAAGAATATTAACATAATTATCGTAATTTTGGATGCTCGTGTTAGCTTGTGAGCTATTTGTTTGTACTGCACCAGACAGGTATCGCTTCACCTTATGTTTAAGGTTATGAACAAAAAAATTAAAACAGAACTTTCTTGTGTGTCAGTCACAAAGATGTTTTTCGAGATTTTGTCTCGGTAAAGCACGTACCGTAAAAATAGTACCACTAAAAAGAGCTCTCTAAGTAAGGATTCTAAAAAATACATTTTCTTATATTATTAGTTAGCTCCCTTGAATAAATTATATAGCTCAAATTTGTATAAAGTGATCGTTCGTTAATAGAATGGGAAAATAATAGCGGTTAGTGACACTACTATAATCGGTGAGAAATACAACAAGAAGTACAAAATAATTGGCGCTCGTTACATAATTATGTAGTAATTATGTTTCAGTGTAGCTCAGTTTTAAATAAAATTCAGCAATGAGAACTTGTTTTAATGCCAAAAGCAACTCAAAGCATTAAAATGAGCGCAGCTTTCTCAGTGCTGAATTTTGAAGCGCCAACCTTCAACATGACAGTTTTTAAATATAACTGTCGTATTAAAACAGACGCGGGAGGAGAGCATTACCTTTTGAATCGGATAATGCATTGGAGCTTATTGCATTATTGAGGACTAGAAGGGACAAAAAATCGCTATAAATGTGTTCATTTTAATAATGCTTGTCATTACTACAAAGCGCATGCAAATTTCTAAGTTTGCCTTCAACTACATTTCAGACGGCGATGGAAACGATAATTGCAGACCACGATCCCATTAAGTAACTTTTGCTTATCGTCATCATCTAGGATGGACAACTATGACAAGCCACAACGGAGCCGAATCTCGTCACAGATGCGAGAATTAATCAATTCGTATAGCTGTCATTGTTTCTCAGAACTGGGGAAAATTTGATAAACGTGAGTACTGAGAATTTTATTTTAATTCGATACATTTGTACTTGATACAAATTTCCTTTAAGATATCCGAGAAGCGTTTTCCGAATGCACGACTTGTTGTACGTAACTGTCGATGTAGAAAAAAAACGCAACATTAAAACTCTATGCGAAACAATTTTGTTTAATAGCAAAATTGTCGTAATGGGTTACAGTTTTATATTGTTCAAAATATTTTAGACAAAAGGAGTGAAAAAGTCGCAAAAAATTAAAATTAAATAAAATAATAAAATACTCTTCGGTTTACTTAAGGGGTGGCAATGCGAACAGCGTCGTTACAATTCTATCCGATAAAACAAGGCAATTTGCATGGATTAATCGTTTAGTAATTTTTTTCAGGCCCCTAAAATGCCTCGGCAAACAATCAACTGCAATTTTATGAAATTTAGTTTTCATTAGACAAGAGACAAGAGTAATTAAAAGTTCAGTGTAGTTGGAAAACGTCTAAATAACACTGTAATTCTGAATTTAGTTTAAAATTAAACTAATAATTTGATTTGACACTATTAATATCGTAGCTAAACCCTATAAACCTAACGCGAGAGCAAAACTTGTCTTTTCGAATTTGTCTTTTAGCTTAGGAGCTTATTGCGTTATTCAGGACTAATAGTGACAAAATATCATCGTGAAAGAGTTAATTGTATAAATGCTTGTTAATTAATACAAGGAGCATTGAGTATATGGACTTGCTAAGATTTTCTTCCATTTCAGATGGCGATTTCAAAGATCACTGCAGACCGCGATGCCATTAATAAACGGTTTGCTCATCGTCAACATCTAGAACGGACGAGCATAATAACAAGCTACAGTTTAGCCCCATCTCGTCACAGTTGAATCGCTAACTCTGCCGTAAAGCTCGCGCTGACGTACACACACTGGCGACTGGTGATCAATAGCTGCTTGTACATAAAGTGATCCAGTCGACATACAATATGAACTTCAAGCAAGTAAGTACTATCTTAAAATAACTTTGCTTGTTACTTCAAATTTGCCATAGTTTTGACGCGCTCATTACAAATATCAGGGTGGAAGAGACATCGACGCACAAACGCTTACTACGTATCCAGAACATCATTCCAAACATAGAAATATATCATCGGATATTTTTTTTTCGGACACATTTTTTCCATACAATAATGCACTTTTGTAAGAAACAGCGAATTCTTTTTTAAATTACCGATGAAAAATTTCTGTGTTTATTTTGGAATGATGTACTGAATACGTGGTAAGCGATTGTGCGTCGATGTCCTTTCCATCATTGTATAGGGTGACAATTTAGACCTTCAAGAAGGGTAACACACACGAACAGCTACCTTTTTTCACAATTAATTCGTAAAATACTATAAACAGAATTCTGCCCTTCTTCTTATTTATTTTTCTTTTGTTGTTTATTTGCCACATCTGTTGCACGCCATTTAAACAAAAGACCAAAGGCTCTCACTTCTGCCTGTAAGTAAAATAGCGGGACTTTAAGGCTTAGCGCAGTCAAAAAGCAACAGAATTGCTTTGGTTTGGTCGAGTTCATAAGTAAGTGTACAAAGCGTCAGAGCTGATCATAACAGATTTCAAGCTTAACTGTCGTGTCTAAAATGAAGCAAGAGCATTCCTTTTACTTCTGATTATGCAGAGGGAGCTTAATGCTTTTATTACCTCTAGAATTGAAGATCACGATATCACGCAGTCCACCGCGGTCCTTCTGGATTCCGTGCTGCTACAGTGCAAAGCGGCTGATCAACTTGGATAGACTGCTATGACGAGCGACATTATTGCCTCTCACAGTCAAACATGTGAGTATATCCAATTTGTATCCGTAAAGTTAAAATCAGAAATATATCAAATCCTGCGAAATATAAATACCCCAAAATCAAGAATTCCCGTTTCTTGATATTTCATTTCGACCTAGTCTTAGGTCATACATTTTTTTTGTAAAGATTGCTTACGTCTACTTTTCAGACGGAGATTCAAACGAGCACTGAAGGCCACGATGGCACCATACATATGTCTGACTGTCAGAACCTGGGAAGTTCCTGTGATTCGTAAGTGCCCAATTTTGAGTTTAACGAGCTAGGACAGAATAAGCTGAAAGAAAGAAAGGAAAAGTATTTATTGGACTCACACAGAACTGAACTTGCACAATTGCAAGCGTTTTGAAATACTGTATGTAGCTCTGAGAAGTTCTGAGAATTATATTTCAGTTATTTACATCGCCATTACTGCAAACGAATACAAATTGGCTATAAGAAATACTTATTGGAAGCGTTCTCCCAATGCACGACATGTTCTATATAACTGTTGTCGCAGAAAAGAACGTAACATTAAAACTCTATGCGGAATAATTTTGTTTTATAGCAAAACTACCGTAATGGGTTACAGTTTTATATTGTTCAAAAATATTATGGACTGAAGCAGTGAAAAGGGCCGTATTACTCTTCGGTTTACTCACGGAATGGAAATATTAATACAACTATATTCGATAAAATCTAGGAATTTGCATGGATGAATCATCAATTTTTGTCATTTTTTTTTTCAGAATCAAAAAATGTCTTGCATAGCAATAAACAAAACTCTACACTCGGGACGATAGATGGTTAACAGTTGAAGATCAACAGTGTGCAAAAATGGGCCCATCGTACGTATTTACATTACTTAATATTAGTTGGTTTAATAATCATAAGTACACAGCTTATATGAAATGGCCATGTGATAGGTAAATATTTACAAACACTGGGTGAATGTAAAATGGCACAACAACATTACTTATTACAATGACAATGCATTAACTAATTGCATTATTTTAAAATAGAACTGACAAATATCAAACTCAAAGTATTTGTCGGATATGAGGATTTATTCCGTAATGCTTATACATCATGGGGGCAGTAGATGGGTTTCGTGCAATGAAAACACACTGGGTGCGATACACTGTTTCTAGCATAACTAACGAATTACTTGAGATTATAACTTAACACAATAACACGGATCACAATGAAACGGGTAAAGTTACAAGACATCTCAACTCCGCCGCAATCAGACATCGACTGTCGCCCTCGCCTCGAGCTGAACATCAGGGCTCTGTAGAAGCACGCTGTGGTGTGGGTAGACTTAAATTGTTAGTAGGTCGCGAAATGTCACCACCGGCGTACTTGTGATTCATTTTATGTACTTTCTAACGTCCCGCTCTATTTTAATTTCAATTAAACCACTACAGGCACTTTTGAATTCTCAAAAACCAAGAATATTAACATAATTATCGTAATTTTGGATGCTCGTGTTAGCTTGTGAGCTATTTATTTGTACTGCACCAGACAGGTATCGCTTCACCTTATGTTTAAGATTATAAACAAAAAAATTAAAACAGAACTTTCTTGTGTATCAGTCACAAAGATGTTTTTCGAGATTTTGTCTCGGTAAAGCACGTACCGTAAAAATAGTACCACTAACAAGAGCTCTCTAAGTAAGGATTCTAAAAAATACATTTTCTTATATTATTAGTTAGCTCCCTTGAATAAATTATGTAGCTCAAATTTGTATAAAGTGATCGTTCGTTTAATAGAATGGGAAAATAATAGCGGTTAGTGACACTACTATAATCGGTGAGAAATACAACAAAAAGTACAAAATAATTGGCGCTCGTTACATAATTATGTAGTAATTATGTTTCAGTGTAGCTCAGTTTTAAATAAAATTCAGCAATGAGAACTTGTTTTAATGCTTTTGAACTCAAAGCATTAAAATGAGCGCGCAGCTTTCTCAGTGCTGAATTTTGAAGCGCCAACCTTCATCAACATGACAGTTTTTAAACATAACTGTCGTATTAAAACAGACGCCGGAGGAGAGCATTACCTTTTGAATCGGATAATGCATTGGAGCTTATTGCATTATTGAGGACTAGAAGGGACAAAAAATCGCTATAAATGTGTTCATTTTAATAATGTTTGTCAATACTACAAAGCGCATGCAAATTTCTAAGTTTGCCTTCAACTACATTTCAGACGGCGATGGAAACGATAATTGCAGACCACGATCCCATTAAGTAACTTTTGCTTATCGTCATCATCTAGGACGGACAACTATGACAAGCCACAACGGAGCCGAATCTCGTCACAGATGCGAGAATTAATCAATTCGTATAGCTGTCATTGTTTCTCAGAACTGGGGAAAATTTGATAAACGTGAGTACCCGATTAAAGCACCACTATTTTATAGCTATAAAACTGCCACGAATCGGATTGATGCCATATGTAACTTATTTTTGGGTAAAAATGTTTGAACGGATAATATTATAATAATATCAGTCCCCACAAATATCTTTTTTGTAATTTATTTATTTATATTTTTAATTCGGTGCCTGTTAGCCATACCGAGCGTGAATGGACTCGGGAGGTCGAGCGAGCGTGCGATCTAGTACCAGAAATTGGGGCAATCACTATCAGTTCTATAAAGTTCTTACATCCATTTCGAGAGCTAAAATTAACAAACACATTGATGACAATTCTGTCATGTCCTCTACTCAAAATGGATGTAGGAACGGGCCCCGCGGTACTAAGGAGCTACTCCTCATTGATGTGGCCATTAGTCAACAGATTCGCCGTTCCCGAAGGGATCCGTCGACATGTTGGATAGATTATAAGAAGGCCTATGACTCGGTGCCACATGAGGGTGCTAGAGTTGTATAAAGTTGATGCAACTCGGTCACCTTCCTGATGTGATGTATGGGGCAATGGAGGACTCCTTCACTATCCAGGATGTCGGAAAATCCAGAGTAATAGCGGGTCAATAAGGATTTGCGAGGTATATTTCAGGGCGATAGTTTGAGTCCACTTTGGTTCTGCTTAGCCTTGAATCCTCTTAGCACGCTGCTGGAGGATTCAGGTCTAGGCTATCGGTTGAGGAGAGGTGGGCAAGTTATATCTCACCTCCTTTACATTGATGACCTGAAACTCCTTGCCCCAACGATTTGCAACTGATGGAGCTAATGAAACTTTCAGTAGCGCCATCAGGATGGATTTTGGTGTGGACAAATATGTGGTCATGCATGTATAGCGAGGGGAGATTGTGGAATCTGTGGTAATCAAGCTCTTGGATTCCATTAATCTTAGATCCCTCTCAGCAACCGAAACCTATAAGTATTTGGGTACGTAGGAAGCGCTGGGCATCAATGTTGCTGACATGAAGCAATCGTTGAAGGAGCGCTTCTTTGGCCGCCTGAAGAAAGTATTTAATAGTCTTTTATAAGACGGAAATAAGGTATGTGCCTTCAACGGTTGGGTCATGCAGGTTTTGATGTACTCTTTCGGCATACTCAAATGGACTCAAACAGAACTAGACATCCTAGATAGGAGGGTGCATACATTGTTGACGGCATATCGAATGCATCACCCGCGTTCTTCGGTTATGTGACTATATATCCCGCGGAGGTGTGGGGGTCGACGCTAAGACTCTCCACAATCGCGAGATATGCAGTCTCAGGGTATAATTCCTTGAAGTCGCCGTGGGGATGCATCGAGATGTGATCGCGGTGGACAAGGGCCTTACTCCGTTCTCCTTGGCTAAAGAGAACTGGCAAAAACCTGTAGTGCTTGAATCTAACGACCGCAGGGAGGTATGGCAGAGTAAGGAGCTTCACGGACGCTTTTTCCGCTTGGGCCCGATGTAGACCTATCAGCGTCCATAGCCTGGCTACGTTCCGGGGACCTCTTCGGAGAAACCGTAGGTTTTGTCTGTGCAATTATGGATGAAGTTATGATGACGACGAACTACCGGAGATTTATTGTGAAGGACGATACGGTTGATATATGTCGGGCATGCCACCGTCCAGGCGAATCAATCCGTTTAATTATCTCCGGGTGTTTGCATAGACACAACCTTGTAGCCAGGATTACCCATCAGCAACTTGCTCCAAAATACAGTCTTGTGGAATTGGAAGTGCCGTACTATAGGAATGTGCCCGACCCAGTTCTCGAAAATGGCAGTATCACATTGTACTGGGATCGATCCATCATCACTGACAGGACTATTGTAGCCAATAAGCCTTATATAGTGGTGGTGGATCGATCAGAGCGGCGTGCAATGATTGTTGACATAACGGTCCCCCATGATGAGAGCCTCGTGAAAGCCGAGAAAGATAAGCAAATCAAGTATTTTGACTTGGCTCGCGAGGTTGTCGACATGTCGGATGTGGACTCAGCGATCATTGTGCCGATAGTTGTATCAGCCCATGGCCTAATTGCAAAGAGCCTCGACCAATACCTGAGGAGGCTCTCGTTAGGCAGCTGGATCAAGGGCTTGATTCAGAAAGCCGCCTAGCACTAGAGAGTCCGCCCCAGCGCTAACAGCATACTACTGAAACTGTCAAAATAATATAATTCATTTGCATTCCAGTCTTGCTATCAGTAATAGACTGTTTTAATGTTTTTCAGGTTCAAAAATGCCAGCCCATCACCCGTTCCGTTTCTCTAACTACAATCACACACACACACTACCGGTTGTCTGCAAACAACTGCTTGCAAATAAAGTGGTCTTGTCGCCTAGCCGTGCGTTCTTACAAGTAAGTTAAACTAACTATTTACTTGTTTTTCGCTGCAAGGTGTATCACATGTTTAATACTGGGGCCCAAGAGGCAAAAACTGTTAATAAAATCGCGTCGCAGAACCTCGCTTAGATTGTTCGTGCTATATCCTCGGCATAGATGCAATTCTGTGCCGAGGATTTAATCACGAACAATCTACGAAAAGCTTTTTAATGATGCATGTATTTAAAGTACATACCTACTTTAAATACATGCATCGATATTAAGATAGTCATTTCCACTTTCCACACATCTCAGACGCGCAAGTCAATGGCTAACATGGTTAATACAACGTGTTAGTAGAGGGATGCGCAATATGAATACTCGTAAGGGTGTCCTATAAAAAGCAATCGCTCTTTTATAAGATATCAGATAAGAGTTACATTTGATGAAACGTTATGTTGATCAATTGCATTGTTAGTAGGCAGAGACAAAAATATTTGTAAAGTGCTCATGACGATTTTTCCAGATTCCAAGTCGTCGGACGTGAGCCAGGCGCTGCTCGATGGCAGCAATCAGCTGGTAGTCTGACTGATGGCTTTATAACTTCGCAACATTATTAAGGTATATTAGCAACGAATTTTCCCATGTACCATCTGTCAAATTTCATTAATAGATTTTCAACTTTCCAAACCGGAGAAACGTAAGAACGTTGCGCAATAAAATACGGGAATAATAACGGTAAAACTAATAAGAATTAACAATAATAATGTTGATAAGTTTGAATTGATAGTTGGTTAAAGAAAATACCATGATTAAGGTTAACACGATTCACACTTCCACTGTCCAAAAAAATCATATTCAAAAAAAGTACCTCTTAATGAATCACCCATTATGTCTGACGTTGACTGCCAGAACCTAGGAAGTTCTTGTGATACGTTAACTTTAGCTAATTAGGATAGAACGATCTGATTTTTTGCGTACTTGAGTGCGTTTTGAGTGCTATTTAGCTCTGAGAGGTTCTGAGAATTTTATTTTAATTCGATACATTTGTACTTGATACAAATTTCCTTTAAGATATCTGAGAAGCGTTTTCCGAATGGACGACTTGTTGTACGTAACTGTCGATGTAGAAAAAAAAACGCAACATTAAAACTCTATGCGGAATAATTTTGTTTTATAGCAAAACTACCGTAATGGGTTACAGTTTTATATTGTTCAAAAATATTATGGACTGAAGTAGTGAAAAGGGCCGTATTACTCTTCGGTTTACTCACGGAATGGAAATATGAATACAACTATATTCGATAAAATCTAGGAATTTGCATGGATGAATCGTCAATTTTTGTCATTTTTTTTTTCAGAATCAAAAAATGTCTTGCATAGCAATAAACAAAACTCTACTTTCGGGACGATAGATGGTTAACAGTTGAAGATCAACAGTGTGCAAAAATGGGCCCATCGTACGTATTTACATTACTTAATATTAGTTGGTTTAATAATCATAAGTACACAGCTTATATGAAATGGCCATGTGATAGGTAAATATTTACAAACACTGGGTGAATGTAAAATGGCACAACAACATTACTTATTACAATGACAATGCATTAACTAATTGCATTATTTTAAAATAGAACTGACAAATATCAAACTCGAAGTATTTGTCGGATATGAGAATTTATTCCGTAATGCTTGTACATCATGGGGGCAGTAGATGGGTTTCGTGCAATGAAAACACACTGGGTGCGATACACTGTTTCTAGCAAAACTAACGAATTACTTGAGATTATAACTTAACACAATAACACGGATCACAATGAAACGGGTAAAGTTCCAAGACATCTCAACTCCGCCGCAATCAGACATCGACTGTCGCCCTCGCCTCGAGCTGAACATCAGGGCTCTGTAGAAGCACGCTGTGGTGTGGGTAGACTTAAATTGTTAGTAGGTCGCGAAATGTCACCACCGGCGTACTTGTGATTCATTTTATGTACTTTCTAACGTCCCGCTCTATTTTAATTTCAATTAAACCACTACAGGCACTTTTGAATTCTCAAAAACCAAGAATATTAACATAATTATCGTAATTTTGGATGCTCGTGTTAGCTTGTGAGCTATTTGTTTGTACTGCACCAGACAGGTATCGCTTCACCTTATGTTTAAGGTTATGAACAAAAAAATTAAAACAGAACTTTCTTGTGTGTCAGTCACAAAGATGTTTTTCGAGATTTTGTCTCGGTAAAGCACGTACCGTAAAAATAGTACCACTAAAAAGAGCTCTCTAAGTAAGGATTCTAAAAAATACATTTTCTTATATTATTAGTTAGCTCCCTTGAATAAATTATATAGCTCAAATTTGTATAAAGTGATCGTTCGTTAATAGAATGGGAAAATAATAGCGGTTAGTGACACTACTATAATCGGTGAGAAATACAACAAGAAGTACAAAATAATTGGCGCTCGTTACATAATTATGTAGTAATTATGTTTCAGTGTAGCTCAGTTTTAAATAAAATTCAGCAATGAGAACTTGTTTTAATGCCAAAAGCAACTCAAAGCATTAAAATGAGCGCAGCTTTCTCAGTGCTGAATTTTGAAGCGCCAACCTTCAACATGACAGTTTTTAAATATAACTGTCGTATTAAAACAGACGCGGGAGGAGAGCATTACCTTTTGAATCGGATAATGCATTGGAGCTTATTGCATTATTGAGGACTAGAAGGGACAAAAAATCGCTATAAATGTGTTCATTTTAATAATGCTTGTCATTACTACAAAGCGCATGCAAATTTCTAAGTTTGCCTTCAACTACATTTCAGACGGCGATGGAAACGATAATTGCAGACCACGATCCCATTAAGTAACTTTTGCTTATCGTCATCATCTAGGATGGACAACTATGACAAGCCACAACGGAGCCGAATCTCGTCACAGATGCGAGAATTAATCAATTCGTATAGCTGTCATTGTTTCTCAGAACTGGGGAAAATTTGATAAACGTGAGTACTGAGAATTTTATTTTAATTCGATACATTTGTACTTGATACAAATTTCCTTTAAGATATCCGAGAAGCGTTTTCCGAATGCACGACTTGTTGTACGTAACTGTCGATGTAGAAAAAAAACGCAACATTAAAACTCTATGCGAAACAATTTTGTTTAATAGCAAAATTGTCGTAATGGGTTACAGTTTTATATTGTTCAAAATATTTTAGACAAAAGGAGTGAAAAAGTCGCAAAAAATTAAAATTAAATAAAATAATAAAATACTCTTCGGTTTACTTAAGGGGTGGCAATGCGAACAGCGTCGTTACAATTCTATCCGATAAAACAAGGCAATTTGCATGGATTAATCGTTTAGTAATTTTTTTCAGGCCCCTAAAATGCCTCGGCAAACAATCAACTGCAATTTTATGAAATTTAGTTTTCATTAGACAAGAGACAAGAGTAATTAAAAGTTCAGTGTAGTTGGAAAACGTCTAAATAACACTGTAATTCTGAATTTAGTTTAAAATTAAACTAATAATTTGATTTGACACTATTAATATCGTAGCTAAACCCTATAAACCTAACGCGAGAGCAAAACTTGTCTTTTCGAATTTGTCTTTTAGCTTAGGAGCTTATTGCGTTATTCAGGACTAATAGTGACAAAATATCATCGTGAAAGAGTTAATTGTATAAATGCTTGTTAATTAATACAAGGAGCATTGAGTATATGGACTTGCTAAGATTTTCTTCCATTTCAGATGGCGATTTCAAAGATCACTGCAGACCGCGATGCCATTAATAAACGGTTTGCTCATCGTCAACATCTAGAACGGACGAGCATAATAACAAGCTACAGTTTAGCCCCATCTCGTCACAGTTGAATCGCTAACTCTGCCGTAAAGCTCGCGCTGACGTACACACACTGGCGACTGGTGATCAATAGCTGCTTGTACATAAAGTGATCCAGTCGACATACAATATGAACTTCAAGCAAGTAAGTACTATCTTAAAATAACTTTGCTTGTTACTTCAAATTTGCCATAGTTTTGACGCGCTCATTACAAATATCAGGGTGGAAGAGACATCGACGCACAAACGCTTACTACGTATCCAGAACATCATTCCAAACATAGAAATATATCATCGGATATTTTTTTTTCGGACACATTTTTTCCATACAATAATGCACTTTTGTAAGAAACAGCGAATTCTTTTTTAAATTACCGATGAAAAATTTCTGTGTTTATTTTGGAATGATGTACTGAATACGTGGTAAGCGATTGTGCGTCGATGTCCTTTCCATCATTGTATAGGGTGACAATTTAGACCTTCAAGAAGGGTAACACACACGAACAGCTACCTTTTTTCACAATTAATTCGTAAAATACTATAAACAGAATTCTGCCCTTCTTCTTATTTATTTTTCTTTTGTTGTTTATTTGCCACATCTGTTGCACGCCATTTAAACAAAAGACCAAAGGCTCTCACTTCTGCCTGTAAGTAAAATAGCGGGACTTTAAGGCTTAGCGCAGTCAAAAAGCAACAGAATTGCTTTGGTTTGGTCGAGTTCATAAGTAAGTGTACAAAGCGTCAGAGCTGATCATAACAGATTTCAAGCTTAACTGTCGTGTCTAAAATGAAGCAAGAGCATTCCTTTTACTTCTGATTATGCAGAGGGAGCTTAATGCTTTTATTACCTCTAGAATTGAAGATCACGATATCACGCAGTCCACCGCGGTCCTTCTGGATTCCGTGCTGCTACAGTGCAAAGCGGCTGATCAACTTGGATAGACTGCTATGACGAGCGACATTATTGCCTCTCACAGTCAAACATGTGAGTATATCCAATTTGTATCCGTAAAGTTAAAATCAGAAATATATCAAATCCTGCGAAATATAAATACCCCAAAATCAAGAATTCCCGTTTCTTGATATTTCATTTCGACCTAGTCTTAGGTCATACATTTTTTTTGTAAAGATTGCTTACGTCTACTTTTCAGACGGAGATTCAAACGAGCACTGAAGGCCACGATGGCACCATACATATGTCTGACTGTCAGAACCTGGGAAGTTCCTGTGATTCGTAAGTGCCCAATTTTGAGTTTAACGAGCTAGGACAGAATAAGCTGAAAGAAAGAAAGGAAAAGTATTTATTGGACTCACACAGAACTGAACTTGCACAATTGCAAGCGTTTTGAAATACTGTATGTAGCTCTGAGAAGTTCTGAGAATTATATTTCAGTTATTTACATCGCCATTACTGCAAACGAATACAAATTGGCTATAAGAAATACTTATTGGAAGCGTTCTCCCAATGCACGACATGTTCTATATAACTGTTGTCGCAGAAAAGAACGTAACATTAAAACTCTATGCGGAATAATTTTGTTTTATAGCAAAACTACCGTAATGGGTTACAGTTTTATATTGTTCAAAAATATTATGGACTGAAGCAGTGAAAAGGGCCGTATTACTCTTCGGTTTACTCACGGAATGGAAATATTAATACAACTATATTCGATAAAATCTAGGAATTTGCATGGATGAATCATCAATTTTTGTCATTTTTTTTTTCAGAATCAAAAAATGTCTTGCATAGCAATAAACAAAACTCTACACTCGGGACGATAGATGGTTAACAGTTGAAGATCAACAGTGTGCAAAAATGGGCCCATCGTACGTATTTACATTACTTAATATTAGTTGGTTTAATAATCATAAGTACACAGCTTATATGAAATGGCCATGTGATAGGTAAATATTTACAAACACTGGGTGAATGTAAAATGGCACAACAACATTACTTATTACAATGACAATGCATTAACTAATTGCATTATTTTAAAATAGAACTGACAAATATCAAACTCAAAGTATTTGTCGGATATGAGGATTTATTCCGTAATGCTTATACATCATGGGGGCAGTAGATGGGTTTCGTGCAATGAAAACACACTGGGTGCGATACACTGTTTCTAGCATAACTAACGAATTACTTGAGATTATAACTTAACACAATAACACGGATCACAATGAAACGGGTAAAGTTACAAGACATCTCAACTCCGCCGCAATCAGACATCGACTGTCGCCCTCGCCTCGAGCTGAACATCAGGGCTCTGTAGAAGCACGCTGTGGTGTGGGTAGACTTAAATTGTTAGTAGGTCGCGAAATGTCACCACCGGCGTACTTGTGATTCATTTTATGTACTTTCTAACGTCCCGCTCTATTTTAATTTCAATTAAACCACTACAGGCACTTTTGAATTCTCAAAAACCAAGAATATTAACATAATTATCGTAATTTTGGATGCTCGTGTTAGCTTGTGAGCTATTTATTTGTACTGCACCAGACAGGTATCGCTTCACCTTATGTTTAAGATTATAAACAAAAAAATTAAAACAGAACTTTCTTGTGTATCAGTCACAAAGATGTTTTTCGAGATTTTGTCTCGGTAAAGCACGTACCGTAAAAATAGTACCACTAACAAGAGCTCTCTAAGTAAGGATTCTAAAAAATACATTTTCTTATATTATTAGTTAGCTCCCTTGAATAAATTATGTAGCTCAAATTTGTATAAAGTGATCGTTCGTTTAATAGAATGGGAAAATAATAGCGGTTAGTGACACTACTATAATCGGTGAGAAATACAACAAAAAGTACAAAATAATTGGCGCTCGTTACATAATTATGTAGTAATTATGTTTCAGTGTAGCTCAGTTTTAAATAAAATTCAGCAATGAGAACTTGTTTTAATGCTTTTGAACTCAAAGCATTAAAATGAGCGCGCAGCTTTCTCAGTGCTGAATTTTGAAGCGCCAACCTTCATCAACATGACAGTTTTTAAACATAACTGTCGTATTAAAACAGACGCCGGAGGAGAGCATTACCTTTTGAATCGGATAATGCATTGGAGCTTATTGCATTATTGAGGACTAGAAGGGACAAAAAATCGCTATAAATGTGTTCATTTTAATAATGTTTGTCAATACTACAAAGCGCATGCAAATTTCTAAGTTTGCCTTCAACTACATTTCAGACGGCGATGGAAACGATAATTGCAGACCACGATCCCATTAAGTAACTTTTGCTTATCGTCATCATCTAGGACGGACAACTATGACAAGCCACAACGGAGCCGAATCTCGTCACAGATGCGAGAATTAATCAATTCGTATAGCTGTCATTGTTTCTCAGAACTGGGGAAAATTTGATAAACGTGAGTACCCGATTAAAGCACCACTATTTTATAGCTATAAAACTGCCACGAATCGGATTGATGCCATATGTAACTTATTTTTGGGTAAAAATGTTTGAACGGATAATATTATAATAATATCAGTCCCCACAAATATCTTTTTTGTAATTTATTTATTTATATTTTTAATTCGGTGCCTGTTAGCCATACCGAGCGTGAATGGACTCGGGAGGTCGAGCGAGCGTGCGATCTAGTACCAGAAATTGGGGCAATCACTATCAGTTCTATAAAGTTCTTACATCCATTTCGAGAGCTAAAATTAACAAACACATTGATGACAATTCTGTCATGTCCTCTACTCAAAATGGATGTAGGAACGGGCCCCGCGGTACTAAGGAGCTACTCCTCATTGATGTGGCCATTAGTCAACAGATTCGCCGTTCCCGAAGGGATCCGTCGACATGTTGGATAGATTATAAGAAGGCCTATGACTCGGTGCCACATGAGGGTGCTAGAGTTGTATAAAGTTGATGCAACTCGGTCACCTTCCTGATGTGATGTATGGGGCAATGGAGGACTCCTTCACTATCCAGGATGTCGGAAAATCCAGAGTAATAGCGGGTCAATAAGGATTTGCGAGGTATATTTCAGGGCGATAGTTTGAGTCCACTTTGGTTCTGCTTAGCCTTGAATCCTCTTAGCACGCTGCTGGAGGATTCAGGTCTAGGCTATCGGTTGAGGAGAGGTGGGCAAGTTATATCTCACCTCCTTTACATTGATGACCTGAAACTCCTTGCCCCAACGATTTGCAACTGATGGAGCTAATGAAACTTTCAGTAGCGCCATCAGGATGGATTTTGGTGTGGACAAATATGCGGTCATGCATGTATAGCGAGGGGAGATTGTGGAATCTGTGGTAATCAAGCTCTTGGATTCCATTAATCTTAGATCCCTCTCAGCAACCGAAACCTATAAGTATTTGGGTACGTAGGAAGCGCTGGGCATCAATGTTGCTGACATGAAGCAATCGTTGAAGGAGCGCTTCTTTGGCCGCCTGAAGAAAGTATTTAATAGTCTTTTATAAGACGGAAATAAGGTATGTGCCTTCAACGGTTGGGTCATGCAGGTTTTGATGTACTCTTTCGGCATACTCAAATGGACTCAAACAGAACTAGACATCCTAGATAGGAGGGTGCATACATTGTTGACGGCATATCGAATGCATCACCCGCGTTCTTCGGTTATGTGACTATATATCCCGCGGAGGTGTGGGGGTCGACGCTAAGACTCTCCACAATCGCGAGATATGCAGTCTCAGGGTATAATTCCTTGAAGTCGCCGTGGGGATGCATCGAGATGTGATCGCGGTGGACAAGGGCCTTACTCCGTTCTCCTTGGCTAAAGAGAACTGGCAAAAACCTGTAGTGCTTGAATCTAACGACCGCAGGGAGGTATGGCAGAGTAAGGAGCTTCACGGACGCTTTTTCCGCTTGGGCCCGATGTAGACCTATCAGCGTCCATAGCCTGGCTACGTTCCGGGGACCTCTTCGGAGAAACCGTAGGTTTTGTCTGTGCAATTATGGATGAAGTTATGATGACGACGAACTACCGGAGATTTATTGTGAAGGACGATACGGTTGATATATGTCGGGCATGCCACCGTCCAGGCGAATCAATCCGTTTAATTATCTCCGGGTGTTTGCATAGACACAACCTTGTAGCCAGGATTACCCATCAGCAACTTGCTCCAAAATACAGTCTTGTGGAATTGGAAGTGCCGTACTATAGGAATGTGCCCGACCCAGTTCTCGAAAATGGCAGTATCACATTGTACTGGGATCGATCCATCATCACTGACAGGACTATTGTAGCCAATAAGCCTTATATAGTGGTGGTGGATCGATCAGAGCGGCGTGCAATGATTGTTGACATAACGGTCCCCCATGATGAGAGCCTCGTGAAAGCCGAGAAAGATAAGCAAATCAAGTATTTTGACTTGGCTCGCGAGGTTGTCGACATGTCGGATGTGGACTCAGCGATCATTGTGCCGATAGTTGTATCAGCCCATGGCCTAATTGCAAAGAGCCTCGACCAATACCTGAGGAGGCTCTCGTTAGGCAGCTGGATCAAGGGCTTGATTCAGAAAGCCGCCTAGCACTAGAGAGTCCGCCCCAGCGCTAACAGCATACTACTGAAACTGTCAAAATAATATAATTCATTTGCATTCCAGTCTTGCTATCAGTAATAGACTGTTTTAATGTTTTTCAGGTTTAAAAATGCCAGCCCATCACCCGTTCCGTTTCTCTAACTACAATCACACACACACACTACCGGTTGTCTGCAAACAACTGCTTGCAAATAAAGTGGTCTTGTCGCCTAGCCGTGCGTTCTTACAAGTAAGTTAAACTAACTATTTACTTGTTTTTCGCTGCAAGGTGTATCACATGTTTAATACTGGGGCCCAAGAGGCAAAAACTGTTAATAAAATCGCGTCGCAGAACCTCGCTTAGATTGTTCGTGCTATATCCTCGGCATAGATGCAATTCTGTGCCGAGGATTTAATCACGAACAATCTACGAAAAGCTTTTTAATGATGCATGTATTTAAAGTACATACCTACTTTAAATACATGCATCGATATTAAGATAGTCATTTCCACTTTCCACACATCTCAGACGCGCAAGTCAATGGCTAACATGGTTAATACAACGTGTTAGTAGAGGGATGCGCAATATGAATACTCGTAAGGGTGTCCTATAAAAAGCAATCGCTCTTTTATAAGATATCAGATAAGAGTTACATTTGATGAAACGTTATGTTGATCAATTGCATTGTTAGTAGGCAGAGACAAAAATATTTGTAAAGTGCTCATGACGATTTTTCCAGATTCCAAGTCGTCGGACGTGAGCCAGGCGCTGCTCGATGGCAGCAATCAGCTGGTAGTCTGACTGATGGCTTTATAACTTCGCAACATTATTAAGGTATATTAGCAACGAATTTTCCCATGTACCATCTGTCAA
Organism: Noctua fimbriata; assembly: GCA_905163415.1. Classification (NCBI taxonomy): domain Eukaryota; kingdom Metazoa; phylum Arthropoda; class Insecta; order Lepidoptera; family Noctuidae; genus Noctua; species Noctua fimbriata. The sequence goes on from LR990921.1 coordinate 8,475,365, forward strand.
ATTTCATTAATAGATTTTCAACTTTCCAAACCGGAGAAACGTAAGAACGTTGCGCAATAAAATACGGGAATAATAACGGTAAAACTAATAAGAATTAACAATAATAATGTTGATAAGTTTGAATTGATAGTTGGTTAAAGAAAATACCATGATTAAGGTTAACACGATTCACACTTCCACTGTCCAAAAAAATCATATTCAAAAAAAGTACCTCTTAATGAATCACCCATTATGTCTGACGTTGACTGCCAGAACCTAGGAAGTTCTTGTGATACGTTAACTTTAGCTAATTAGGATAGAACGATCTGATTTTTTGCGTACTTGAGTGCGTTTTGAGTGCTATTTAGCTCTGAGAGGTTCTGAGAATTTTATTTTAATTCGATACATTTGTACTTGATACAAATTTCCTTTAAGATATCTGAGAAGCGTTTTCCGAATGGACGACTTGTTGTACGTAACTGTCGATGTAGAAAAAAAAACGCAACATTAAAACTCTATGCGGAATAATTTTGTTTTATAGCAAAACTACCGTAATGGGTTACAGTTTTATATTGTTCAAAAATATTATGGACTGAAGTAGTGAAAAGGGCCGTATTACTCTTCGGTTTACTCACGGAATGGAAATATGAATACAACTATATTCGATAAAATCTAGGAATTTGCATGGATGAATCGTCAATTTTTGTCATTTTTTTTTTCAGAATCAAAAAATGTCTTGCATAGCAATAAACAAAACTCTACTTTCGGGACGATAGATGGTTAACAGTTGAAGATCAACAGTGTGCAAAAATGGGCCCATCGTACGTATTTACATTACTTAATATTAGTTGGTTTAATAATCATAAGTACACAGCTTATATGAAATGGCCATGTGATAGGTAAATATTTACAAACACTGGGTGAATGTAAAATGGCACAACAACATTACTTATTACAATGACAATGCATTAACTAATTGCATTATTTTAAAATAGAACTGACAAATATCAAACTCGAAGTATTTGTCGGATATGAGAATTTATTCCGTAATGCTTGTACATCATGGGGGCAGTAGATGGGTTTCGTGCAATGAAAACACACTGGGTGCGATACACTGTTTCTAGCAAAACTAACGAATTACTTGAGATTATAACTTAACACAATAACACGGATCACAATGAAACGGGTAAAGTTCCAAGACATCTCAACTCCGCCGCAATCAGACATCGACTGTCGCCCTCGCCTCGAGCTGAACATCAGGGCTCTGTAGAAGCACGCTGTGGTGTGGGTAGACTTAAATTGTTAGTAGGTCGCGAAATGTCACCACCGGCGTACTTGTGATTCATTTTATGTACTTTCTAACGTCCCGCTCTATTTTAATTTCAATTAAACCACTACAGGCACTTTTGAATTCTCAAAAACCAAGAATATTAACATAATTATCGTAATTTTGGATGCTCGTGTTAGCTTGTGAGCTATTTGTTTGTACTGCACCAGACAGGTATCGCTTCACCTTATGTTTAAGGTTATGAACAAAAAAATTAAAACAGAACTTTCTTGTGTGTCAGTCACAAAGATGTTTTTCGAGATTTTGTCTCGGTAAAGCACGTACCGTAAAAATAGTACCACTAAAAAGAGCTCTCTAAGTAAGGATTCTAAAAAATACATTTTCTTATATTATTAGTTAGCTCCCTTGAATAAATTATATAGCTCAAATTTGTATAAAGTGATCGTTCGTTAATAGAATGGGAAAATAATAGCGGTTAGTGACACTACTATAATCGGTGAGAAATACAACAAGAAGTACAAAATAATTGGCGCTCGTTACATAATTATGTAGTAATTATGTTTCAGTGTAGCTCAGTTTTAAATAAAATTCAGCAATGAGAACTTGTTTTAATGCCAAAAGCAACTCAAAGCATTAAAATGAGCGCAGCTTTCTCAGTGCTGAATTTTGAAGCGCCAACCTTCAACATGACAGTTTTTAAATATAACTGTCGTATTAAAACAGACGCGGGAGGAGAGCATTACCTTTTGAATCGGATAATGCATTGGAGCTTATTGCATTATTGAGGACTAGAAGGGACAAAAAATCGCTATAAATGTGTTCATTTTAATAATGCTTGTCATTACTACAAAGCGCATGCAAATTTCTAAGTTTGCCTTCAACTACATTTCAGACGGCGATGGAAACGATAATTGCAGACCACGATCCCATTAAGTAACTTTTGCTTATCGTCATCATCTAGGATGGACAACTATGACAAGCCACAACGGAGCCGAATCTCGTCACAGATGCGAGAATTAATCAATTCGTATAGCTGTCATTGTTTCTCAGAACTGGGGAAAATTTGATAAACGTGAGTACTGAGAATTTTATTTTAATTCGATACATTTGTACTTGATACAAATTTCCTTTAAGATATCCGAGAAGCGTTTTCCGAATGCACGACTTGTTGTACGTAACTGTCGATGTAGAAAAAAAACGCAACATTAAAACTCTATGCGAAACAATTTTGTTTAATAGCAAAATTGTCGTAATGGGTTACAGTTTTATATTGTTCAAAATATTTTAGACAAAAGGAGTGAAAAAGTCGCAAAAAATTAAAATTAAATAAAATAATAAAATACTCTTCGGTTTACTTAAGGGGTGGCAATGCGAACAGCGTCGTTACAATTCTATCCGATAAAACAAGGCAATTTGCATGGATTAATCGTTTAGTAATTTTTTTCAGGCCCCTAAAATGCCTCGGCAAACAATCAACTGCAATTTTATGAAATTTAGTTTTCATTAGACAAGAGACAAGAGTAATTAAAAGTTCAGTGTAGTTGGAAAACGTCTAAATAACACTGTAATTCTGAATTTAGTTTAAAATTAAACTAATAATTTGATTTGACACTATTAATATCGTAGCTAAACCCTATAAACCTAACGCGAGAGCAAAACTTGTCTTTTCGAATTTGTCTTTTAGCTTAGGAGCTTATTGCGTTATTCAGGACTAATAGTGACAAAATATCATCGTGAAAGAGTTAATTGTATAAATGCTTGTTAATTAATACAAGGAGCATTGAGTATATGGACTTGCTAAGATTTTCTTCCATTTCAGATGGCGATTTCAAAGATCACTGCAGACCGCGATGCCATTAATAAACGGTTTGCTCATCGTCAACATCTAGAACGGACGAGCATAATAACAAGCTACAGTTTAGCCCCATCTCGTCACAGTTGAATCGCTAACTCTGCCGTAAAGCTCGCGCTGACGTACACACACTGGCGACTGGTGATCAATAGCTGCTTGTACATAAAGTGATCCAGTCGACATACAATATGAACTTCAAGCAAGTAAGTACTATCTTAAAATAACTTTGCTTGTTACTTCAAATTTGCCATAGTTTTGACGCGCTCATTACAAATATCAGGGTGGAAGAGACATCGACGCACAAACGCTTACTACGTATCCAGAACATCATTCCAAACATAGAAATATATCATCGGATATTTTTTTTTCGGACACATTTTTTCCATACAATAATGCACTTTTGTAAGAAACAGCGAATTCTTTTTTAAATTACCGATGAAAAATTTCTGTGTTTATTTTGGAATGATGTACTGAATACGTGGTAAGCGATTGTGCGTCGATGTCCTTTCCATCATTGTATAGGGTGACAATTTAGACCTTCAAGAAGGGTAACACACACGAACAGCTACCTTTTTTCACAATTAATTCGTAAAATACTATAAACAGAATTCTGCCCTTCTTCTTATTTATTTTTCTTTTGTTGTTTATTTGCCACATCTGTTGCACGCCATTTAAACAAAAGACCAAAGGCTCTCACTTCTGCCTGTAAGTAAAATAGCGGGACTTTAAGGCTTAGCGCAGTCAAAAAGCAACAGAATTGCTTTGGTTTGGTCGAGTTCATAAGTAAGTGTACAAAGCGTCAGAGCTGATCATAACAGATTTCAAGCTTAACTGTCGTGTCTAAAATGAAGCAAGAGCATTCCTTTTACTTCTGATTATGCAGAGGGAGCTTAATGCTTTTATTACCTCTAGAATTGAAGATCACGATATCACGCAGTCCACCGCGGTCCTTCTGGATTCCGTGCTGCTACAGTGCAAAGCGGCTGATCAACTTGGATAGACTGCTATGACGAGCGACATTATTGCCTCTCACAGTCAAACATGTGAGTATATCCAATTTGTATCCGTAAAGTTAAAATCAGAAATATATCAAATCCTGCGAAATATAAATACCCCAAAATCAAGAATTCCCGTTTCTTGATATTTCATTTCGACCTAGTCTTAGGTCATACATTTTTTTTGTAAAGATTGCTTACGTCTACTTTTCAGACGGAGATTCAAACGAGCACTGAAGGCCACGATGGCACCATACATATGTCTGACTGTCAGAACCTGGGAAGTTCCTGTGATTCGTAAGTGCCCAATTTTGAGTTTAACGAGCTAGGACAGAATAAGCTGAAAGAAAGAAAGGAAAAGTATTTATTGGACTCACACAGAACTGAACTTGCACAATTGCAAGCGTTTTGAAATACTGTATGTAGCTCTGAGAAGTTCTGAGAATTATATTTCAGTTATTTACATCGCCATTACTGCAAACGAATACAAATTGGCTATAAGAAATACTTATTGGAAGCGTTCTCCCAATGCACGACATGTTCTATATAACTGTTGTCGCAGAAAAGAACGTAACATTAAAACTCTATGCGGAATAATTTTGTTTTATAGCAAAACTACCGTAATGGGTTACAGTTTTATATTGTTCAAAAATATTATGGACTGAAGCAGTGAAAAGGGCCGTATTACTCTTCGGTTTACTCACGGAATGGAAATATTAATACAACTATATTCGATAAAATCTAGGAATTTGCATGGATGAATCATCAATTTTTGTCATTTTTTTTTTCAGAATCAAAAAATGTCTTGCATAGCAATAAACAAAACTCTACACTCGGGACGATAGATGGTTAACAGTTGAAGATCAACAGTGTGCAAAAATGGGCCCATCGTACGTATTTACATTACTTAATATTAGTTGGTTTAATAATCATAAGTACACAGCTTATATGAAATGGCCATGTGATAGGTAAATATTTACAAACACTGGGTGAATGTAAAATGGCACAACAACATTACTTATTACAATGACAATGCATTAACTAATTGCATTATTTTAAAATAGAACTGACAAATATCAAACTCAAAGTATTTGTCGGATATGAGGATTTATTCCGTAATGCTTATACATCATGGGGGCAGTAGATGGGTTTCGTGCAATGAAAACACACTGGGTGCGATACACTGTTTCTAGCATAACTAACGAATTACTTGAGATTATAACTTAACACAATAACACGGATCACAATGAAACGGGTAAAGTTACAAGACATCTCAACTCCGCCGCAATCAGACATCGACTGTCGCCCTCGCCTCGAGCTGAACATCAGGGCTCTGTAGAAGCACGCTGTGGTGTGGGTAGACTTAAATTGTTAGTAGGTCGCGAAATGTCACCACCGGCGTACTTGTGATTCATTTTATGTACTTTCTAACGTCCCGCTCTATTTTAATTTCAATTAAACCACTACAGGCACTTTTGAATTCTCAAAAACCAAGAATATTAACATAATTATCGTAATTTTGGATGCTCGTGTTAGCTTGTGAGCTATTTATTTGTACTGCACCAGACAGGTATCGCTTCACCTTATGTTTAAGATTATAAACAAAAAAATTAAAACAGAACTTTCTTGTGTATCAGTCACAAAGATGTTTTTCGAGATTTTGTCTCGGTAAAGCACGTACCGTAAAAATAGTACCACTAACAAGAGCTCTCTAAGTAAGGATTCTAAAAAATACATTTTCTTATATTATTAGTTAGCTCCCTTGAATAAATTATGTAGCTCAAATTTGTATAAAGTGATCGTTCGTTTAATAGAATGGGAAAATAATAGCGGTTAGTGACACTACTATAATCGGTGAGAAATACAACAAAAAGTACAAAATAATTGGCGCTCGTTACATAATTATGTAGTAATTATGTTTCAGTGTAGCTCAGTTTTAAATAAAATTCAGCAATGAGAACTTGTTTTAATGCTTTTGAACTCAAAGCATTAAAATGAGCGCGCAGCTTTCTCAGTGCTGAATTTTGAAGCGCCAACCTTCATCAACATGACAGTTTTTAAACATAACTGTCGTATTAAAACAGACGCCGGAGGAGAGCATTACCTTTTGAATCGGATAATGCATTGGAGCTTATTGCATTATTGAGGACTAGAAGGGACAAAAAATCGCTATAAATGTGTTCATTTTAATAATGTTTGTCAATACTACAAAGCGCATGCAAATTTCTAAGTTTGCCTTCAACTACATTTCAGACGGCGATGGAAACGATAATTGCAGACCACGATCCCATTAAGTAACTTTTGCTTATCGTCATCATCTAGGACGGACAACTATGACAAGCCACAACGGAGCCGAATCTCGTCACAGATGCGAGAATTAATCAATTCGTATAGCTGTCATTGTTTCTCAGAACTGGGGAAAATTTGATAAACGTGAGTACCCGATTAAAGCACCACTATTTTATAGCTATAAAACTGCCACGAATCGGATTGATGCCATATGTAACTTATTTTTGGGTAAAAATGTTTGAACGGATAATATTATAATAATATCAGTCCCCACAAATATCTTTTTTGTAATTTATTTATTTATATTTTTAATTCGGTGCCTGTTAGCCATACCGAGCGTGAATGGACTCGGGAGGTCGAGCGAGCGTGCGATCTAGTACCAGAAATTGGGGCAATCACTATCAGTTCTATAAAGTTCTTACATCCATTTCGAGAGCTAAAATTAACAAACACATTGATGACAATTCTGTCATGTCCTCTACTCAAAATGGATGTAGGAACGGGCCCCGCGGTACTAAGGAGCTACTCCTCATTGATGTGGCCATTAGTCAACAGATTCGCCGTTCCCGAAGGGATCCGTCGACATGTTGGATAGATTATAAGAAGGCCTATGACTCGGTGCCACATGAGGGTGCTAGAGTTGTATAAAGTTGATGCAACGCGGTCACCTTCCTGATGTGATGTATGGGGCAATGGAGGACACTCCTTCACTATCCAGGATGTCGGAAAATCCAGAGTAATAGCGGGTCAATAAGGATTTGCGAGGTATATTTCAGGGCGATAGTTTGAGTCCACTTTGGTTCTGCTTAGCCTTGAATCCTCTTAGCACGCTGCTGGAGGATTCAGGTCTAGGCTATCGGTTGAGGAGAGGTGGGCAAGTTATATCTCACCTCCTTTACATTGATGACCTGAAACTCCTTGCCCCAACGATTTGCAACTGATGGAGCTAATGAAACTTTCAGTAGCGCCATCAGGATGGATTTTGGTGTGGACAAATATGCGGTCATGCATGTATAGCGAGGGGAGATTGTGGAATCTGTGGTAATCAAGCTCTTGGATTCCATTAATCTTAGATCCCTCTCAGCAACCGAAACCTATAAGTATTTGGGTACGTAGGAAGCGCTGGGCATCAATGTTGCTGACATGAAGCAATCGTTGAAGGAGCGCTTCTTTGGCCGCCTGAAGAAAGTATTTAATAGTCTTTTATAAGACGGAAATAAGGTATGTGCCTTCAACGGTTGGGTCATGCAGGTTTTGATGTACTCTTTCGGCATACTCAAATGGACTCAAACAGAACTAGACATCCTAGATAGGAGGGTGCATACATTGTTGACGGCATAACGAATGCATCACCCGCGTTCTTCGGTTATGTGACTATATATCCCGCGGAGGTGTGGGGGTCGACGCTAAGACTCTCCACAATCGCGAGATATGCAGTCTCAGGGTATAATTCCTTGAAGTCGCCGTGGGGATGCATCGAGATGTGATCGCGGTGGACAAGGGCCTTACTCCGTTCTCCTTGGCTAAAGAGAACTGGCAAAAACCTGTAGTGCTTGAATCTAACGACCGCAGGGAGGTATGGCAGAGTAAGGAGCTTCACGGACGCTTTTTCCGCTTGGGCCCGATGTAGACCTATCAGCGTCCATAGCCTGGCTACGTTCCGGGGACCTCTTCGGAGAAACCGTAGGTTTTGTCTGTGCAATTATGGATGAAGTTATGATGACGACGAACTACCGGAGATTTATTGTGAAGGACGATACGGTTGATATATGTCGGGCATGCCACCGTCCAGGCGAATCAATCCGTTTAATTATCTCCGGGTGTTTGCATAGACACAACCTTGTAGCCAGGATTACCCATCAGCAACTTGCTCCAAAATACAGTCTTGTGGAATTGGAAGTGCCGTACTATAGGAATGTGCCCGACCCAGTTCTCGAAAATGGCAGTATCACATTGTACTGGGATCGATCCATCATCACTGACAGGACTATTGTAGCCAATAAGCCTTATATAGTGGTGGTGGATCGATCAGAGCGGCGTGCAATGATTGTTGACATAACGGTCCCCCATGATGAGAGCCTCGTGAAAGCCGAGAAAGATAAGCAAATCAAGTATTTTGACTTGGCTCGCGAGGTTGTCGACATGTCGGATGTGGACTCAGCGATCATTGTGCCGATAGTTGTATCAGCCCATGGCCTAATTGCAAAGAGCCTCGACCAATACCTGAGGAGGCTCTCGTTAGGCAGCTGGATCAAGGGCTTGATTCAGAAAGCCGCCTAGCACTAGAGAGTCCGCCCCAGCGCTAACAGCATACTACTGAAACTGTCAAAATAATATAATTCATTTGCATTCCAGTCTTGCTATCAGTAATAGACTGTTTTAATGTTTTTCAGGTTCAAAAATGCCAGCCCATCACCCGTTCCGTTTCTCTAACTACAATCACACACACACACTACCGGTTGTCTGCAAACAACTGCTTGCAAATAAAGTGGTCTTGTCGCCTAGCCGTGCGTTCTTACAAGTAAGTTAAACTAACTATTTACTTGTTTTTCGCTGCAAGGTGTATCACATGTTTAATACTGGGGCCCAAGAGGCAAAAACTGTTAATAAAATCGCGTCGCAGAACCTCGCTTAGATTGTTCGTGCTATATCCTCGGCATAGATGCAATTCTGTGCCGAGGATTTAATCACGAACAATCTACGAAAAGCTTTTTAATGATGCATGTATTTAAAGTACATACCTACTTTAAATACATGCATCGATATTAAAATAGTCATTTCCACTTTCCACACATCTCAGACGCGCAAGTCAATGGCTAACATGGTTAATACAACGTGTTAGTAGAGGGATGCGCAATATGAATACTCGTAAGGGTGTCCTATAAAAAGCAATCGCTCTTTTATAAGATATCAGATAAGAGTTACATTTGATGAAACGTTATGTTGATCAATTGCATTGTTAGTAGGCAGAGACAAAAATATTTGTAAAGTGCTCATGACGATTTTTCCAGATTCCAAGTCGTCGGACGTGAGCCAGGCGCTGCTCGATGGCAGCAATCAGCTGGTAGTCTGACTGATGGCTTTATAACTTCGCAACATTATTAAGGTATATTAGCAACGAATTTTCCCATGTACCATCTGTCAAATTTCATTAATAGATTTTCAACTTTCCAAACCGGAGAAACGTAAGAACGTTGCGCAATAAAATACGGGAATAATAACGGTAAAACTAATAAGAATTAACAATAATAATGTTGATAAGTTTGAATTGATAGTTGGTTAAAGAAAATACCATGATTAAGGTTAACACGATTCACACTTCCACTGTCCAAAAAAATCATATTCAAAAAAAGTACCTCTTAATGAATCACCCATTATGTCTGACGTTGACTGCCAGAACCTAGGAAGTTCTTGTGATACGTTAACTTTAGCTAATTAGGATAGAACGATCTGATTTTTTGCGTACTTGAGTGCGTTTTGAGTGCTATTTAGCTCTGAGAGGTTCTGAGAATTTTATTTTAATTCGATACATTTGTACTTGATACAAATTTCCTTTAAGATATCTGAGAAGCGTTTTCCGAATGGACGACTTGTTGTACGTAACTGTCGATGTAGAAAAAAAAAACGCAACATTAAAACTCTATGCGGAATAATTTTGTTTTATAGCAAAACTACCGTAATGGGTTACAGTTTTATATTGTTCAAAAATATTATGGACTGAAGTAGTGAAAAGGGCCGTATTACTCTTCGGTTTACTCACGGAATGGAAATATGAATACAACTATATTCGATAAAATCTAGGAATTTGCATGGATGAATCGTCAATTTTTGTCATTTTTTTTTTCAGAATCAAAAAATGTCTTGCATAGCAATAAACAAAACTCTACTTTCGGGACGATAGATGGTTAACAGTTGAAGATCAACAGTGTGCAAAAATGGGCCCATCGTACGTATTTACATTACTTAATATTAGTTGGTTTAATAATCATAAGTACACAGCTTATATGAAATGGCCATGTGATAGGTAAATATTTACAAACACTGGGTGAATGTAAAATGGCACAACAACATTACTTATTACAATGACAATGCATTAACTAATTGCATTATTTTAAAATAGAACTGACAAATATCAAACTCGAAGTATTTGTCGGATATGAGAATTTATTCCGTAATGCTTGTACATCATGGGGGCAGTAGATGGGTTTCGTGCAATGAAAACACACTGGGTGCGATACACTGTTTCTAGCAAAACTAACGAATTACTTGAGATTATAACTTAACACAATAACACGGATCACAATGAAACGGGTAAAGTTCCAAGACATCTCAACTCCGCCGCAATCAGACATCGACTGTCGCCCTCGCCTCGAGCTGAACATCAGGGCTCTGTAGAAGCACGCTGTGGTGTGGGTAGACTTAAATTGTTAGTAGGTCGCGAAATGTCACCACCGGCGTACTTGTGATTCATTTTATGTACTTTCTAACGTCCCGCTCTATTTTAATTTCAATTAAACCACTACAGGCACTTTTGAATTCTCAAAAACCAAGAATATTAACATAATTATCGTAATTTTGGATGCTCGTGTTAGCTTGTGAGCTATTTGTTTGTACTGCACCAGACAGGTATCGCTTCACCTTATGTTTAAGGTTATGAACAAAAAAATTAAAACAGAACTTTCTTGTGTGTCAGTCACAAAGATGTTTTTCGAGATTTTGTCTCGGTAAAGCACGTACCGTAAAAATAGTACCACTAAAAAGAGCTCTCTAAGTAAGGATTCTAAAAAATACATTTTCTTATATTATTAGTTAGCTCCCTTGAATAAATTATGTAGCTCAAATTTGTATAAAGTGATCGTTCGTTAATAGAATGGGAAAATAATAGCGGTTAGTGACACTACTATAATCGGTGAGAAATACAACAAGAAGTACAAAATAATTGGCGCTCGTTACATAATTATGTAGTAATTATGTTTCAGTGTAGCTCAGTTTTAAATAAAATTCAGCAATGAGAACTTGTTTTAATGCCAAAAGCAACTCAAAGCATTAAAATGAGCGCAGCTTTCTCAGTGCTGAATTTTGAAGCGCCAACCTTCAACATGACAGTTTTTAAATATAACTGTCGTATTAAAACAGACGCGGGAGGAGAGCATTACCTTTTGAATCGGATAATGCATTGGAGCTTATTGCATTATTGAGGACTAGAAGGGACAAAAAATCGCTATAAATGTGTTCATTTTAATAATGCTTGTCATTACTACAAAGTGCATGCAAATTTCTAAGTTTGCCTTCAACTACATTTCAGACGGCGATGGAAACGATAATTGCAGACCACGATCCCATTAAGTAACTTTTGCTTATCGTCATCATCTAGGATGGACAACTATGACAAGCCACAACGGAGCCGAATCTCGTCACAGATGCGAGAATTAATCAATTCGTATAGCTGTCATTGTTTCTCAGAACTGGGGAAAATTTGATAAACGTGAGTACTGAGAATTTTATTTTAATTCGATACATTTGTACTTGATACAAATTTCCTTTAAGATATCCGAGAAGCGTTTTCCGAATGCACGACTTGTTGTACGTAACTGTCGATGTAGAAAAAAAACGCAACATTAAAACTCTATGCGAAACAATTTTGTTTAATAGCAAAATTGTCGTAATGGGTTACAGTTTTATATTGTTCAAAATATTTTAGACAAAAGGAGTGAAAAAGTCGCAAAAAATTAAAATTAAATAAAATAATAAAATACTCTTCGGTTTACTTAAGGGGTGGCAATGCGAACAGCGTCGTTACAATTCTATCCGATAAAACAAGGCAATTTGCATGGATTAATCGTTTAGTAATTTTTTTCAGGCCCCTAAAATGCCTCGGCAAACAATCAACTGCAATTTTATGAAATTTAGTTTTCATTAGACAAGAGACAAGAGTAATTAAAAGTTCAGTGTAGTTGGAAAACGTCTAAATAACACTGTAATTCTGAATTTAGTTTAAAATTAAACTAATAATTTGATTTGACACTATTAATATCGTAGCTAAACCCTATAAACCTAACGCGAGAGCAAAACTTGTCTTTTCGAATTTGTCTTTTAGCTTAGGAGCTTATTGCGTTATTCAGGACTAATAGTGACAAAATATCATCGTGAAAGAGTTAATTGTATAAATGCTTGTTAATTAATACAAGGAGCATTGAGTATATGGACTTGCTAAGATTTTCTTCCATTTCAGATGGCGATTTCAAAGATCACTGCAGACCGCGATGCCATTAATAAACGGTTTGCTCATCGTCAACATCTAGAACGGACGAGCATAACAAGCTACAGTTTAGCCCCATCTCGTCACAGTTGAATCGCTAACTCTGCCGTAAAGCTCGCGCTGACGTACACACACTGGCGACTGGTGATCAATAGCTGCTTGTACATAAAGTGATCCAGTCGACATACAATATGAACTTCAAGCAAGTAAGTACTATCTTAAAATAACTTTGCTTGTTACTTCAAATTTGCCATAGTTTTGACGCGCTCATTACAAATATCAGGGTGGAAGAGACATCGACGCACAAACGCTTACTACGTATCCAGAACATCATTCCAAACATAGAAATATATCATCGGATATTTTTTTTTCGGACACATTTTTTCCATACAATAATGCACTTTTGTAAGAAACAGCGAATTCTTTTTTAAATTACCGATGAAAAATTTCTGTGTTTATTTTGGAATGATGTACTGAATACGTGGTAAGCGATTGTGCGTCGATGTCCTTTCCATCATTGTATAGGGTGACAATTTAGACCTTCAAGAAGGGTAACACACACGAACAGCTACCTTTTTTCACAATTAATTTGTAAAATACTATAAACAGAATTCTGCCCTTCTTCTTATTTATTTATTTATTTTTCTTTTGTTGTTTATTTGCCACATCTGTTGCACGCCATTTAAACAAAAGACCAAAGGCTCTCACTTCTGCCTGTAAGTAAAATAGCGGGACTTTAAGGCTTAGCGCAGTCAAAAAGCAACAGAATTGCTTTGGTTAGGTCGAGTTCATAAGTAAGTGTACAAAGCGTCAGAGCTGATCATAACAGATTTCAAGCTTAACTGTCGTGTCTAAAATGAAGCAAGAGCATTCCTTTTACTTCTGATTATGCAGAGGGAGCTTAATGCTTTTATTACCTCTAGAATTGAAGATCACGATATCACGCAGTCCACCGCGGTCCTTCTGGATTCCGTGCTGCTACAGTGCAAAGCGGCTGATCAACTTGGATAGACTGCTATGACGAGCGACATTATTGCCTCTCACAGTCAAACATGTGAGTATATCCAATTTGTATCCGTAAAGTTAAAATCAGAAATATATCAAATCCTGCGAAATATAAATACCCCAAAATCAAGAATTCCCGTTTCTTGATATTTCATTTCGACCTAGTCTTAGGTCATACATTTTTTTTGTAAAGATTGCTTACGTCTACTTTTCAGACGGAGATTCAAACGAGCACTGAAGGCCACGATGGCACCATACATATGTCTGACTGTCAGAACCTGGGAAGTTCCTGTGATTCGTAAGTGCCCAATTTTGAGTTTAACGAGCTAGGACAGAATAAGCTGAAAGAAAGAAAGGAAAAGTATTTATTGGACTCACACAGAACTGAACTTGCACAATTGCAAGCGTTTTGAAATACTGTATGTAGCTCTGAGAAGTTCTGAGAATTATATTTCAGTTATTTACATCGCCATTACTGCAAACGAATACAAATTGGCTATAAGAAATACTTATTGGAAGCGTTCTCCCAATGCACGACATGTTCTATATAACTGTTGTCGCAGAAAAGAACGTAACATTAAAACTCTATGCGGAATAATTTTGTTTTATAGCAAAACTACCGTAATGGGTTACAGTTTTATATTGTTCAAAAATATTATGGACTGAAGCAGTGAAAAGGGCCGTATTACTCTTCGGTTTACTCACGGAATGGAAATATGAATACAACTATATTCGATAAAATCTAGGAATTTGCATGGATGAATCATCAATTTTTGTCATTTTTTTTTTCAGAATCAAAAAATGTCTTGCATAGCAATAAACAAAACTCTACACTCGGGACGATAGATGGTTAACAGTTGAAGATCAACAGTGTGCAAAAATGGGCCCATCGTACGTATTTACATTACTTAATATTAGTTGGTTTAATAATCATAAGTACACAGCTTATATGAAATGGCCATGTGATAGGTAAATATTTACAAACACTGGGTGAATGTAAAATGGCACAACAACATTACTTATTACAATGACAATGCATTAACTAATTGCATTATTTTAAAATAGAACTGACAAATATCAAACTCAAAGTATTTGTCGGATATGAGGATTTATTCCGTAATGCTTATACATCATGGGGGCAGTAGATGGGTTTCGTGCAATGAAAACACACTGGGTGCGATACACTGTTTCTAGCATAACTAACGAATTACTTGAGATTATAACTTAACACAATAACACGGATCACAATGAAACGGGTAAAGTTACAAGACATCTCAACTCCGCCGCAATCAGACATCGACTGTCGCCCTCGCCTCGAGCTGAACATCAGGGCTCTGTAGAAGCACGCTGTGGTGTGGGTAGACTTAAATTGTTAGTAGGTCGCGAAATGTCACCACCGGCGTACTTGTGATTCATTTTATGTACTTTCTAACGTCCCGCTCTATTTTAATTTCAATTAAACCACTACAGGCACTTTTGAATTCTCAAAAACCAAGAATATTAACATAATTATCGTAATTTTGGATGCTCGTGTTAGCTTGTGAGCTATTTATTTGTACTGCACCAGACAGGTATCGCTTCACCTTATGTTTAAGATTATAAACAAAAAAATTAAAACAGAACTTTCTTGTGTATCAGTCACAAAGATGTTTTTCGAGATTTTGTCTCGGTAAAGCACGTACCGTAAAAATAGTACCACTAACAAGAGCTCTCTAAGTAAGGATTCTAAAAAATACATTTTCTTATATTATTAGTTAGCTCCCTTGAATAAATTATGTAGCTCAAATTTGTATAAAGTGATCGTTCGTTTAATAGAATGGGAAAATAATAGCGGTTAGTGACACTACTATAATCGGTGAGAAATACAACAAAAAGTACAAAATAATTGGCGCTCGTTACATAATTATGTAGTAATTATGTTTCAGTGTAGCTCAGTTTTAAATAAAATTCAGCAATGAGAACTTGTTTTAATGCTTTTGAACTCAAAGCATTAAAATGAGCGCGCAGCTTTCTCAGTGCTGAATTTTGAAGCGCCAACCTTCATCAACATGACAGTTTTTAAACATAACTGTCGTATTAAAACAGACGCCGGAGGAGAGCATTACCTTTTGAATCGGATAATGCATTGGAGCTTATTGCATTATTGAGGACTAGAAGGGACAAAAAATCGCTATAAATGTGTTCATTTTAATAATGTTTGTCAATACTACAAAGCGCATGCAAATTTCTAAGTTTGCCTTCAACTACATTTCAGACGGCGATGGAAACGATAATTGCAGACCACGATCCCATTAAGTAACTTTTGCTTATCGTCATCATCTAGGACGGACAACTATGACAAGCCACAACGGAGCCGAATCTCGTCACAGATGCGAGAATTAATCAATTCGTATAGCTGTCATTGTTTCTCAGAACTGGGGAAAATTTGATAAACGTGAGTACCCGATTAAAGCACCACTATTTTATAGCTATAAAACTGCCACGAATCGGATTGATGCCATATGTAACTTATTTTTGGGTAAAAATGTTTGAACGGATAATATTATAATAATATCAGTCCCCACAAATATCTTTTTTGTAATTTATTTATTTATATTTTTAATTCGGTGCCTGTTAGCCATACCGAGCGTGAATGGACTCGGGAGGTCGAGCGAGCGTGCGATCTAGTACCAGAAATTGGGGCAATCACTATCAGTTCTATAAAGTTCTTACATCCATTTCGAGAGCTAAAATTAACAAACACATTGATGACAATTCTGTCATGTCCTCTACTCAAAATGGATGTAGGAACGGGCCCCGCGGTACTAAGGAGCTACTCCTCATTGATGTGGCCATTAGTCAACAGATTCGCCGTTCCCGAAGGGATCCGTCGACATGTTGGATAGATTATAAGAAGGCCTATGACTCGGTGCCACATGAGGGTGCTAGAGTTGTATAAAGTTGATGCAACTCGGTCACCTTCCTGATGTGATGTATGGGGCAATGGAGGACACTCCTTCACTATCCAGGATGTCGGAAAATCCAGAGTAATAGCGGGTCAATAAGGATTTGCGAGGTATATTTCAGGGCGATAGTTTGAGTCCACTTTGGTTCTGCTTAGCCTTGAATCCTCTTAGCACGCTGCTGGAGGATTCAGGTCTAGGCTATCGGTTGAGGAGAGGTGGGCAAGTTATATCTCACCTCCTTTACATTGATGACCTGAAACTCCTTGCCCCAACGATTTGCAACTGATGGAGCTAATGAAACTTTCAGTAGCGCCATCAGGATGGATTTTGGTGTGGACAAATATGCGGTCATGCATGTATAGCGAGGGGAGATTGTGGAATCTGTGGTAATCAAGCTCTTGGATTCCATTAATCTTAGATCCCTCTCAGCAACCGAAACCTATAAGTATTTGGGTACGTAGGAAGCGCTGGGCATCAATGTTGCTGACATGAAGCAATCGTTGAAGGAGCGCTTCTTTGGCCGCCTGAAGAAAGTATTTAATAGTCTTTTATAAGACGGAAATAAGGTATGTGCCTTCAACGGTTGGGTCATGCAGGTTTTGATGTACTCTTTCGGCATACTCAAATGGACTCAAACAGAACTAGACATCCTAGATAGGAGGGTGCATACATTGTTGACGGCATATCGAATGCATCACCCGCGTTCTTCGGTTATGTGACTATATATCCCGCGGAGGTGTGGGGGTCGACGCTAAGACTCTCCACAATCGCGAGATATGCAGTCTCAGGGTATAATTCCTTGAAGTCGCCGTGGGGATGCATCGAGATGTGATCGCGGTGGACAAGGGCCTTACTCCGTTCTCCTTGGCTAAAGAGAACTGGCAAAAACCTGTAGTGCTTGAA
Organism: Noctua fimbriata; assembly: GCA_905163415.1. NCBI lineage: Eukaryota > Metazoa > Arthropoda > Insecta > Lepidoptera > Noctuidae > Noctua > Noctua fimbriata. Next base: position 8,492,880 of record LR990921.1, read on the forward strand.
TCTAACGACCGCAGGGAGGTATGGCAGAGTAAGGAGCTTCACGGACGCTTTTTCCGCTTGGGCCCGATGTAGACCTATCAGCGTCCATAGCCTGGCTACGTTCCGGGGACCTCTTCGGAGAAACCGTAGGTTTTGTCTGTGCAATTATGGATGAAGTTATGATGACGACGAACTACCGGAGATTTATTGTGAAGGACGATACGGTTGATATATGTCGGGCATGCCACCGTCCAGGCGAATCAATCCGTTTAATTATCTCCGGGTGTTTGCATAGACACAACCTTGTAGCCAGGATTACCCATCAGCAACTTGCTCCAAAATACAGTCTTGTGGAATTGGAAGTGCCGTACTATAGGAATGTGCCCGACCCAGTTCTCGAAAATGGCAGTATCACATTGTACTGGGATCGATCCATCATCACTGACAGGACTATTGTAGCCAATAAGCCTTATATAGTGGTGGTGGATCGATCAGAGCGGCGTGCAATGATTGTTGACATAACGGTCCCCCATGATGAGAGCCTCGTGAAAGCCGAGAAAGATAAGCAAATCAAGTATTTTGACTTGGCTCGCGAGGTTGTCGACATGTCGGATGTGGACTCAGCGATCATTGTGCCGATAGTTGTATCAGCCCATGGCCTAATTGCAAAGAGCCTCGACCAATACCTGAGGAGGCTCTCGTTAGGCAGCTGGATCAAGGGCTTGATTCAGAAAGCCGCCTAGCACTAGAGAGTCCGCCCCAGCGCTAACAGCATACTACTGAAACTGTCAAAATAATATAATTCATTTGCATTCCAGTCTTGCTATCAGTAATAGACTGTTTTAATGTTTTTCAGGTTCAAAAATGCCAGCCCATCACCCGTTCCGTTTCTCTAACTACAATCACACACACACACTACCGGTTGTCTGCAAACAACTGCTTGCAAATAAAGTGGTCTTGTCGCCTAGCCGTGCGTTCTTACAAGTAAGTTAAACTAACTATTTACTTGTTTTTCGCTGCAAGGTGTATCACATGTTTAATACTGGGGCCCAAGAGGCAAAAACTGTTAATAAAATCGCGTCGCAGAACCTCGCTTAGATTGTTCGTGCTATATCCTCGGCATAGATGCAATTCTGTGCCGAGGATTTAATCACGAACAATCTACGAAAAGCTTTTTAATGATGCATGTATTTAAAGTACATACCTACTTTAAATACATGCATCGATATTAAAATAGTCATTTCCACTTTCCACACATCTCAGACGCGCAAGTCAATGGCTAACATGGTTAATACAACGTGTTAGTAGAGGGATGCGCAATATGAATACTCGTAAGGGTGTCCTATAAAAAGCAATCGCTCTTTTATAAGATATCAGATAAGAGTTACATTTGATGAAACGTTATGTTGATCAATTGCATTGTTAGTAGGCAGAGACAAAAATATTTGTAAAGTGCTCATGACGATTTTTCCAGATTCCAAGTCGTCGGACGTGAGCCAGGCGCTGCTCGATGGCAGCAATCAGCTGGTAGTCTGACTGATGGCTTTATAACTTCGCAACATTATTAAGGTATATTAGCAACGAATTTTCCCATGTACCATCTGTCAAATTTCATTAATAGATTTTCAACTTTCCAAACCGGAGAAACGTAAGAACGTTGCGCAATAAAATACGGGAATAATAACGGTAAAACTAATAAGAATTAACAATAATAATGTTGATAAGTTTGAATTGATAGTTGGTTAAAGAAAATACCATGATTAAGGTTAACACGATTCACACTTCCACTGTCCAAAAAAATCATATTCAAAAAAAGTACCTCTTAATGAATCACCCATTATGTCTGACGTTGACTGCCAGAACCTAGGAAGTTCTTGTGATACGTTAACTTTAGCTAATTAGGATAGAACGATCTGATTTTTTGCGTACTTGAGTGCGTTTTGAGTGCTATTTAGCTCTGAGAGGTTCTGAGAATTTTATTTTAATTCGATACATTTGTACTTGATACAAATTTCCTTTAAGATATCTGAGAAGCGTTTTCCGAATGGACGACTTGTTGTACGTAACTGTCGATGTAGAAAAAAAAACGCAACATTAAAACTCTATGCGGAATAATTTTGTTTTATAGCAAAACTACCGTAATGGGTTACAGTTTTATATTGTTCAAAAATATTATGGACTGAAGTAGTGAAAAGGGCCGTATTACTCTTCGGTTTACTCACGGAATGGAAATATGAATACAACTATATTCGATAAAATCTAGGAATTTGCATGGATGAATCGTCAATTTTTGTCATTTTTTTTTTCAGAATCAAAAAATGTCTTGCATAGCAATAAACAAAACTCTACTTTCGGGACGATAGATGGTTAACAGTTGAAGATCAACAGTGTGCAAAAATGGGCCCATCGTACGTATTTACATTACTTAATATTAGTTGGTTTAATAATCATAAGTACACAGCTTATATGAAATGGCCATGTGATAGGTAAATATTTACAAACACTGGGTGAATGTAAAATGGCACAACAACATTACTTATTACAATGACAATGCATTAACTAATTGCATTATTTTAAAATAGAACTGACAAATATCAAACTCGAAGTATTTGTCGGATATGAGAATTTATTCCGTAATGCTTGTACATCATGGGGGCAGTAGATGGGTTTCGTGCAATGAAAACACACTGGGTGCGATACACTGTTTCTAGCAAAACTAACGAATTACTTGAGATTATAACTTAACACAATAACACGGATCACAATGAAACGGGTAAAGTTCCAAGACATCTCAACTCCGCCGCAATCAGACATCGACTGTCGCCCTCGCCTCGAGCTGAACATCAGGGCTCTGTAGAAGCACGCTGTGGTGTGGGTAGACTTAAATTGTTAGTAGGTCGCGAAATGTCACCACCGGCGTACTTGTGATTCATTTTATGTACTTTCTAACGTCCCGCTCTATTTTAATTTCAATTAAACCACTACAGGCACTTTTGAATTCTCAAAAACCAAGAATATTAACATAATTATCGTAATTTTGGATGCTCGTGTTAGCTTGTGAGCTATTTGTTTGTACTGCACCAGACAGGTATCGCTTCACCTTATGTTTAAGGTTATGAACAAAAAAATTAAAACAGAACTTTCTTGTGTGTCAGTCACAAAGATGTTTTTCGAGATTTTGTCTCGGTAAAGCACGTACCGTAAAAATAGTACCACTAAAAAGAGCTCTCTAAGTAAGGATTCTAAAAAATACATTTTCTTATATTATTAGTTAGCTCCCTTGAATAAATTATATAGCTCAAATTTGTATAAAGTGATCGTTCGTTAATAGAATGGGAAAATAATAGCGGTTAGTGACACTACTATAATCGGTGAGAAATACAACAAGAAGTACAAAATAATTGGCGCTCGTTACATAATTATGTAGTAATTATGTTTCAGTGTAGCTCAGTTTTAAATAAAATTCAGCAATGAGAACTTGTTTTAATGCCAAAAGCAACTCAAAGCATTAAAATGAGCGCAGCTTTCTCAGTGCTGAATTTTGAAGCGCCAACCTTCAACATGACAGTTTTTAAATATAACTGTCGTATTAAAACAGACGCGGGAGGAGAGCATTACCTTTTGAATCGGATAATGCATTGGAGCTTATTGCATTATTGAGGACTAGAAGGGACAAAAAATCGCTATAAATGTGTTCATTTTAATAATGCTTGTCATTACTACAAAGTGCATGCAAATTTCTAAGTTTGCCTTCAACTACATTTCAGACGGCGATGGAAACGATAATTGCAGACCACGATCCCATTAAGTAACTTTTGCTTATCGTCATCATCTAGGATGGACAACTATGACAAGCCACAACGGAGCCGAATCTCGTCACAGATGCGAGAATTAATCAATTCGTATAGCTGTCATTGTTTCTCAGAACTGGGGAAAATTTGATAAACGTGAGTACTGAGAATTTTATTTTAATTCGATACATTTGTACTTGATACAAATTTCCTTTAAGATATCCGAGAAGCGTTTTCCGAATGCACGACTTGTTGTACGTAACTGTCGATGTAGAAAAAAAACGCAACATTAAAACTCTATGCGAAACAATTTTGTTTAATAGCAAAATTGTCGTAATGGGTTACAGTTTTATATTGTTCAAAATATTTTAGACAAAAGGAGTGAAAAAGTCGCAAAAAATTAAAATTAAATAAAATAATAAAATACTCTTCGGTTTACTTAAGGGGTGGCAATGCGAACAGCGTCGTTACAATTCTATCCGATAAAACAAGGCAATTTGCATGGATTAATCGTTTAGTAATTTTTTTCAGGCCCCTAAAATGCCTCGGCAAACAATCAACTGCAATTTTATGAAATTTAGTTTTCATTAGACAAGAGACAAGAGTAATTAAAAGTTCAGTGTAGTTGGAAAACGTCTAAATAACACTGTAATTCTGAATTTAGTTTAAAATTAAACTAATAATTTGATTTGACACTATTAATATCGTAGCTAAACCCTATAAACCTAACGCGAGAGCAAAACTTGTCTTTTCGAATTTGTCTTTTAGCTTAGGAGCTTATTGCGTTATTCAGGACTAATAGTGACAAAATATCATCGTGAAAGAGTTAATTGTATAAATGCTTGTTAATTAATACAAGGAGCATTGAGTATATGGACTTGCTAAGATTTTCTTCCATTTCAGATGGCGATTTCAAAGATCACTGCAGACCGCGATGCCATTAATAAACGGTTTGCTCATCGTCAACATCTAGAACGGACGAGCATAACAAGCTACAGTTTAGCCCCATCTCGTCACAGTTGAATCGCTAACTCTGCCGTAAAGCTCGCGCTGACGTACACACACTGGCGACTGGTGATCAATAGCTGCTTGTACATAAAGTGATCCAGTCGACATACAATATGAACTTCAAGCAAGTAAGTACTATCTTAAAATAACTTTGCTTGTTACTTCAAATTTGCCATAGTTTTGACGCGCTCATTACAAATATCAGGGTGGAAGAGACATCGACGCACAAACGCTTACTACGTATCCAGAACATCATTCCAAACATAGAAATATATCATCGGATATTTTTTTTTCGGACACATTTTTTCCATACAATAATGCACTTTTGTAAGAAACAGCGAATTCTTTTTTAAATTACCGATGAAAAATTTCTGTGTTTATTTTGGAATGATGTACTGAATACGTGGTAAGCGATTGTGCGTCGATGTCCTTTCCATCATTGTATAGGGTGACAATTTAGACCTTCAAGAAGGGTAACACACACGAACAGCTACCTTTTTTCACAATTAATTTGTAAAATACTATAAACAGAATTCTGCCCTTCTTCTTATTTATTTATTTATTTTTCTTTTGTTGTTTATTTGCCACATCTGTTGCACGCCATTTAAACAAAAGACCAAAGGCTCTCACTTCTGCCTGTAAGTAAAATAGCGGGACTTTAAGGCTTAGCGCAGTCAAAAAGCAACAGAATTGCTTTGGTTAGGTCGAGTTCATAAGTAAGTGTACAAAGCGTCAGAGCTGATCATAACAGATTTCAAGCTTAACTGTCGTGTCTAAAATGAAGCAAGAGCATTCCTTTTACTTCTGATTATGCAGAGGGAGCTTAATGCTTTTATTACCTCTAGAATTGAAGATCACGATATCACGCAGTCCACCGCGGTCCTTCTGGATTCCGTGCTGCTACAGTGCAAAGCGGCTGATCAACTTGGATAGACTGCTATGACGAGCGACATTATTGCCTCTCACAGTCAAACATGTGAGTATATCCAATTTGTATCCGTAAAGTTAAAATCAGAAATATATCAAATCCTGCGAAATATAAATACCCCAAAATCAAGAATTCCCGTTTCTTGATATTTCATTTCGACCTAGTCTTAGGTCATACATTTTTTTTGTAAAGATTGCTTACGTCTACTTTTCAGACGGAGATTCAAACGAGCACTGAAGGCCACGATGGCACCATACATATGTCTGACTGTCAGAACCTGGGAAGTTCCTGTGATTCGTAAGTGCCCAATTTTGAGTTTAACGAGCTAGGACAGAATAAGCTGAAAGAAAGAAAGGAAAAGTATTTATTGGACTCACACAGAACTGAACTTGCACAATTGCAAGCGTTTTGAAATACTGTATGTAGCTCTGAGAAGTTCTGAGAATTATATTTCAGTTATTTACATCGCCATTACTGCAAACGAATACAAATTGGCTATAAGAAATACTTATTGGAAGCGTTCTCCCAATGCACGACATGTTCTATATAACTGTTGTCGCAGAAAAGAACGTAACATTAAAACTCTATGCGGAATAATTTTGTTTTATAGCAAAACTACCGTAATGGGTTACAGTTTTATATTGTTCAAAAATATTATGGACTGAAGCAGTGAAAAGGGCCGTATTACTCTTCGGTTTACTCACGGAATGGAAATATGAATACAACTATATTCGATAAAATCTAGGAATTTGCATGGATGAATCATCAATTTTTGTCATTTTTTTTTTCAGAATCAAAAAATGTCTTGCATAGCAATAAACAAAACTCTACACTCGGGACGATAGATGGTTAACAGTTGAAGATCAACAGTGTGCAAAAATGGGCCCATCGTACGTATTTACATTACTTAATATTAGTTGGTTTAATAATCATAAGTACACAGCTTATATGAAATGGCCATGTGATAGGTAAATATTTACAAACACTGGGTGAATGTAAAATGGCACAACAACATTACTTATTACAATGACAATGCATTAACTAATTGCATTATTTTAAAATAGAACTGACAAATATCAAACTCAAAGTATTTGTCGGATATGAGGATTTATTCCGTAATGCTTATACATCATGGGGGCAGTAGATGGGTTTCGTGCAATGAAAACACACTGGGTGCGATACACTGTTTCTAGCATAACTAACGAATTACTTGAGATTATAACTTAACACAATAACACGGATCACAATGAAACGGGTAAAGTTACAAGACATCTCAACTCCGCCGCAATCAGACATCGACTGTCGCCCTCGCCTCGAGCTGAACATCAGGGCTCTGTAGAAGCACGCTGTGGTGTGGGTAGACTTAAATTGTTAGTAGGTCGCGAAATGTCACCACCGGCGTACTTGTGATTCATTTTATGTACTTTCTAACGTCCCGCTCTATTTTAATTTCAATTAAACCACTACAGGCACTTTTGAATTCTCAAAAACCAAGAATATTAACATAATTATCGTAATTTTGGATGCTCGTGTTAGCTTGTGAGCTATTTATTTGTACTGCACCAGACAGGTATCGCTTCACCTTATGTTTAAGATTATAAACAAAAAAATTAAAACAGAACTTTCTTGTGTATCAGTCACAAAGATGTTTTTCGAGATTTTGTCTCGGTAAAGCACGTACCGTAAAAATAGTACCACTAACAAGAGCTCTCTAAGTAAGGATTCTAAAAAATACATTTTCTTATATTATTAGTTAGCTCCCTTGAATAAATTATGTAGCTCAAATTTGTATAAAGTGATCGTTCGTTTAATAGAATGGGAAAATAATAGCGGTTAGTGACACTACTATAATCGGTGAGAAATACAACAAAAAGTACAAAATAATTGGCGCTCGTTACATAATTATGTAGTAATTATGTTTCAGTGTAGCTCAGTTTTAAATAAAATTCAGCAATGAGAACTTGTTTTAATGCTTTTGAACTCAAAGCATTAAAATGAGCGCGCAGCTTTCTCAGTGCTGAATTTTGAAGCGCCAACCTTCATCAACATGACAGTTTTTAAACATAACTGTCGTATTAAAACAGACGCCGGAGGAGAGCATTACCTTTTGAATCGGATAATGCATTGGAGCTTATTGCATTATTGAGGACTAGAAGGGACAAAAAATCGCTATAAATGTGTTCATTTTAATAATGTTTGTCAATACTACAAAGCGCATGCAAATTTCTAAGTTTGCCTTCAACTACATTTCAGACGGCGATGGAAACGATAATTGCAGACCACGATCCCATTAAGTAACTTTTGCTTATCGTCATCATCTAGGACGGACAACTATGACAAGCCACAACGGAGCCGAATCTCGTCACAGATGCGAGAATTAATCAATTCGTATAGCTGTCATTGTTTCTCAGAACTGGGGAAAATTTGATAAACGTGAGTACCCGATTAAAGCACCACTATTTTATAGCTATAAAACTGCCACGAATCGGATTGATGCCATATGTAACTTATTTTTGGGTAAAAATGTTTGAACGGATAATATTATAATAATATCAGTCCCCACAAATATCTTTTTTGTAATTTATTTATTTATATTTTTAATTCGGTGCCTGTTAGCCATACCGAGCGTGAATGGACTCGGGAGGTCGAGCGAGCGTGCGATCTAGTACCAGAAATTGGGGCAATCACTATCAGTTCTATAAAGTTCTTACATCCATTTCGAGAGCTAAAATTAACAAACACATTGATGACAATTCTGTCATGTCCTCTACTCAAAATGGATGTAGGAACGGGCCCCGCGGTACTAAGGAGCTACTCCTCATTGATGTGGCCATTAGTCAACAGATTCGCCGTTCCCGAAGGGATCCGTCGACATGTTGGATAGATTATAAGAAGGCCTATGACTCGGTGCCACATGAGGGTGCTAGAGTTGTATAAAGTTGATGCAACGCGGTCACCTTCCTGATGTGATGTATGGGGCAATGGAGGACACTCCTTCACTATCCAGGATGTCGGAAAATCCAGAGTAATAGCGGGTCAATAAGGATTTGCGAGGTATATTTCAGGGCGATAGTTTGAGTCCACTTTGGTTCTGCTTAGCCTTGAATCCTCTTAGCACGCTGCTGGAGGATTCAGGTCTAGGCTATCGGTTGAGGAGAGGTGGGCAAGTTATATCTCACCTCCTTTACATTGATGACCTGAAACTCCTTGCCCCAACGATTTGCAACTGATGGAGCTAATGAAACTTTCAGTAGCGCCATCAGGATGGATTTTGGTGTGGACAAATATGCGGTCATGCATGTATAGCGAGGGGAGATTGTGGAATCTGTGGTAATCAAGCTCTTGGATTCCATTAATCTTAGATCCCTCTCAGCAACCGAAACCTATAAGTATTTGGGTACGTAGGAAGCGCTGGGCATCAATGTTGCTGACATGAAGCAATCGTTGAAGGAGCGCTTCTTTGGCCGCCTGAAGAAAGTATTTAATAGTCTTTTATAAGACGGAAATAAGGTATGTGCCTTCAACGGTTGGGTCATGCAGGTTTTGATGTACTCTTTCGGCATACTCAAATGGACTCAAACAGAACTAGACATCCTAGATAGGAGGGTGCATACATTGTTGACGGCATATCGAATGCATCACCCGCGTTCTTCGGTTATGTGACTATATATCCCGCGGAGGTGTGGGGGTCGACGCTAAGACTCTCCACAATCGCGAGATATGCAGTCTCAGGGTATAATTCCTTGAAGTCGCCGTGGGGATGCATCGAGATGTGATCGCGGTGGACAAGGGCCTTACTCCGTTCTCCTTGGCTAAAGAGAACTGGCAAAAACCTGTAGTGCTTGAATCTAACGACCGCAGGGAGGTATGGCAGAGTAAGGAGCTTCACGGACGCTTTTTCCGCTTGGGCCCGATGTAGACCTATCAGCGTCCATAGCCTGGCTACGTTCCGGGGACCTCTTCGGAGAAACCGTAGGTTTTGTCTGTGCAATTATGGATGAAGTTATGATGACGACGAACTACCGGAGATTTATTGTGAAGGACGATACGGTTGATATATGTCGGGCATGCCACCGTCCAGGCGAATCAATCCGTTTAATTATCTCCGGGTGTTTGCATAGACACAACCTTGTAGCCAGGATTACCCATCAGCAACTTGCTCCAAAATACAGTCTTGTGGAATTGGAAGTGCCGTACTATAGGAATGTGCCCGACCCAGTTCTCGAAAATGGCAGTATCACATTGTACTGGGATCGATCCATCATCACTGACAGGACTATTGTAGCCAATAAGCCTTATATAGTGGTGGTGGATCGATCAGAGCGGCGTGCAATGATTGTTGACATAACGGTCCCCCATGATGAGAGCCTCGTGAAAGCCGAGAAAGATAAGCAAATCAAGTATTTTGACTTGGCTCGCGAGGTTGTCGACATGTCGGATGTGGACTCAGCGATCATTGTGCCGATAGTTGTATCAGCCCATGGCCTAATTGCAAAGAGCCTCGACCAATACCTGAGGAGGCTCTCGTTAGGCAGCTGGATCAAGGGCTTGATTCAGAAAGCCGCCTAGCACTAGAGAGTCCGCCCCAGCGCTAACAGCATACTACTGAAACTGTCAAAATAATATAATTCATTTGCATTCCAGTCTTGCTATCAGTAATAGACTGTTTTAATGTTTTTCAGGTTCAAAAATGCCAGCCCATCACCCGTTCTGTTTCTCTAACTACAATCACACACACACACTACCGGTTGTCTGCAAACAACTGCTTGCAAATAAAGTGGTCTTGTCGCCTAGCCGTGCGTTCTTACAAGTAAGTTAAACTAACTATTTACTTGTTTTTCGCTGCAAGGTGTATCACATGTTTAATACTGGGGCCCAAGAGGCAAAAACTGTTAATAAAATCGCGTCGCAGAACCTCGCTTAGATTGTTCGTGCTATATCCTCGGCATAGATGCAATTCTGTGCCGAGGATTTAATCACGAACAATCTACGAAAAGCTTTTTAATGATGCATGTATTTAAAGTACATACCTACTTTAAATACATGCATCGATATTAAGATAGTCATTTCCACTTTCCACACATCTCAGACGCGCAAGTCAATGGCTAACATGGTTAATACAACGTGTTAGTAGAGGGATGCGCAATATGAATACTCGTAAGGGTGTCCTATAAAAAGCAATCGCTCTTTTATAAGATATCAGATAAGAGTTACATTTGATGAAACGTTATGTTGATCAATTGCATTGTTAGTAGGCAGAGACAAAAATATTTGTAAAGTGCTCATGACGATTTTTCCAGATTCCAAGTCGTCGGACGTGAGCCAGGCGCTGCTCGATGGCAGCAATCAGCTGGTAGTCTGACTGATGGCTTTATAACTTCGCAACATTATTAAGGTATATTAGCAACGAATTTTCCCATGTACCATCTGTCAAATTTCATTAATAGATTTTCAACTTTCCAAACCGGAGAAACGTAAGAACGTTGCGCAATAAAATACGGGAATAATAACGGTAAAACTAATAAGAATTAACAATAATAATGTTGATAAGTTTGAATTGATAGTTGGTTAAAGAAAATACCATGATTAAGGTTAACACGATTCACACTTCCACTGTCCAAAAAAATCATATTCAAAAAAAGTACCTCTTAATGAATCACCCATTATGTCTGACGTTGACTGCCAGAACCTAGGAAGTTCTTGTGATACGTTAACTTTAGCTAATTAGGATAGAACGATCTGATTTTTTGCGTACTTGAGTGCGTTTTGAGTGCTATTTAGCTCTGAGAGGTTCTGAGAATTTTATTTTAATTCGATACATTTGTACTTGATACAAATTTCCTTTAAGATATCTGAGAAGCGTTTTCCGAATGGACGACTTGTTGTACGTAACTGTCGATGTAGAAAAAAAAACGCAACATTAAAACTCTATGCGGAATAATTTTGTTTTATAGCAAAACTACCGTAATGGGTTACAGTTTTATATTGTTCAAAAATATTATGGACTGAAGTAGTGAAAAGGGCCGTATTACTCTTCGGTTTACTCACGGAATGGAAATATGAATACAACTATATTCGATAAAATCTAGGAATTTGCATGGATGAATCGTCAATTTTTGTCATTTTTTTTTTCAGAATCAAAAAATGTCTTGCATAGCAATAAACAAAACTCTACTTTCGGGACGATAGATGGTTAACAGTTGAAGATCAACAGTGTGCAAAAATGGGCCCATCGTACGTATTTACATTACTTAATATTAGTTGGTTTAATAATCATAAGTACACAGCTTATATGAAATGGCCATGTGATAGGTAAATATTTACAAACACTGGGTGAATGTAAAATGGCACAACAACATTACTTATTACAATGACAATGCATTAACTAATTGCATTATTTTAAAATAGAACTGACAAATATCAAACTCGAAGTATTTGTCGGATATGAGAATTTATTCCGTAATGCTTGTACATCATGGGGGCAGTAGATGGGTTTCGTGCAATGAAAACACACTGGGTGCGATACACTGTTTCTAGCAAAACTAACGAATTACTTGAGATTATAACTTAACACAATAACACGGATCACAATGAAACGGGTAAAGTTCCAAGACATCTCAACTCCGCCGCAATCAGACATCGACTGTCGCCCTCGCCTCGAGCTGAACATCAGGGCTCTGTAGAAGCACGCTGTGGTGTGGGTAGACTTAAATTGTTAGTAGGTCGCGAAATGTCACCACCGGCGTACTTGTGATTCATTTTATGTACTTTCTAACGTCCCGCTCTATTTTAATTTCAATTAAACCACTACAGGCACTTTTGAATTCTCAAAAACCAAGAATATTAACATAATTATCGTAATTTTGGATGCTCGTGTTAGCTTGTGAGCTATTTGTTTGTACTGCACCAGACAGGTATCGCTTCACCTTATGTTTAAGGTTATGAACAAAAAAATTAAAACAGAACTTTCTTGTGTGTCAGTCACAAAGATGTTTTTCGAGATTTTGTCTCGGTAAAGCACGTACCGTAAAAATAGTACCACTAAAAAGAGCTCTCTAAGTAAGGATTCTAAAAAATACATTTTCTTATATTATTAGTTAGCTCCCTTGAATAAATTATATAGCTCAAATTTGTATAAAGTGATCGTTCGTTAATAGAATGGGAAAATAATAGCGGTTAGTGACACTACTATAATCGGTGAGAAATACAACAAGAAGTACAAAATAATTGGCGCTCGTTACATAATTATGTAGTAATTATGTTTCAGTGTAGCTCAGTTTTAAATAAAATTCAGCAATGAGAACTTGTTTTAATGCCAAAAGCAACTCAAAGCATTAAAATGAGCGCAGCTTTCTCAGTGCTGAATTTTGAAGCGCCAACCTTCAACATGACAGTTTTTAAATATAACTGTCGTATTAAAACAGACGCGGGAGGAGAGCATTACCTTTTGAATCGGATAATGCATTGGAGCTTATTGCATTATTGAGGACTAGAAGGGACAAAAAATCGCTATAAATGTGTTCATTTTAATAATGCTTGTCATTACTACAAAGTGCATGCAAATTTCTAAGTTTGCCTTCAACTACATTTCAGACGGCGATGGAAACGATAATTGCAGACCACGATCCCATTAAGTAACTTTTGCTTATCGTCATCATCTAGGATGGACAACTATGACAAGCCACAACGGAGCCGAATCTCGTCACAGATGCGAGAATTAATCAATTCGTATAGCTGTCATTGTTTCTCAGAACTGGGGAAAATTTGATAAACGTGAGTACTGAGAATTTTATTTTAATTCGATACATTTGTACTTGATACAAATTTCCTTTAAGATATCCGAGAAGCGTTTTCCGAATGCACGACTTGTTGTACGTAACTGTCGATGTAGAAAAAAAACGCAACATTAAAACTCTATGCGAAACAATTTTGTTTAATAGCAAAATTGTCGTAATGGGTTACAGTTTTATATTGTTCAAAATATTTTAGACAAAAGGAGTGAAAAAGTCGCAAAAAATTAAAATTAAATAAAATAATAAAATACTCTTCGGTTTACTTAAGGGGTGGCAATGCGAACAGCGTCGTTACAATTCTATCCGATAAAACAAGGCAATTTGCATGGATTAATCGTTTAGTAATTTTTTTCAGGCCCCTAAAATGCCTCGGCAAACAATCAACTGCAATTTTATGAAATTTAGTTTTCATTAGACAAGAGACAAGAGTAATTAAAAGTTCAGTGTAGTTGGAAAACGTCTAAATAACACTGTAATTCTGAATTTAGTTTAAAATTAAACTAATAATTTGATTTGACACTATTAATATCGTAGCTAAACGCTATAAACCTAACGCGAGAGCAAAACTTGTCTTTTCGAATTTGTCTTTTAGCTTAGGAGCTTATTGCGTTATTCAGGACTAATAGTGACAAAAAATCATCGTGAAAGAGTTAATTGTATAAATGCTTGTTAATTAATACAAGGAGCATTGACTATCTGGACTTGCTAAGATTTTCTTCCATTTCAGATGGCGATTTCAAAGATCACTGCAGACCGCGATGCCATTAATAAACGGTTTGCTCATCGTCAACATCTAGAACGGACGAGCATAACAAGCTACAGTGTAGCCCCATCTCGTCACAGATGAGAGAATTGTTTAATTTGAATCGCTAACTCTGCCGTAAAGCTCGCGCTGACGTACACACACTGGCGACTGGTGATCAATAGCTGCTTGTACATAAAGTGATCCAGTTGACATACAATATGAACTTCAAGCAAGTAAGTACTATCTTAAAATAACTTTGCTTGTTACTTCAAATTTGCCATAGTTTTGACGCGCTCATTACAAATATCAGGGTGGAAGAGACATCGACGCACAAACGCTTACTACGTATCCAGAACATCATTCCAAACATAGAAATATATCATCGGATATTTTTTTTTCGGACACATTTTTTCCATACAATAATGCACTTTTGTAAGAAACAGCGAATTCTTTTTTAAATTACCGATGAAAAATTTCTGTGTTTATTTTGGAATGATGTACTGAATACGTGGTAAGCGATTGTGCGTCGATGTCCTTTCCATCATTGTATAGGGTGACAATTTAGACCTTCAAGAAGGGTAACACACACGAACAGCTACCTTTTTTCACAATTAATTTGTAAAATACTATAAACAGAATTCTGCATTGCAGATGGACAATAATTTAAGGATTAATGTAGTCGGAGAGCAATAAAATATGCCATCGTTTAAAACTAAGTTAAATTAACATGCGCCGTACTAGGGCGCTCCCTCACCGAGAGCATTCGCCTGTAATGTAACAGTTCAGTGGCGAGCTTAACATAAGTGAGCACGGCAAAACGAGAGAAAACCACAGAAAAAAAAAAAAAAGAAAAAACCACAGAGAGGCATTCAAAGTAGGTTGCAATTTTCGGAGCAGTTCAGTTTAGGGATGTATAAATTTTAATCGAAAATAAACGTATGTACCTACAAAATACATTCATATCGGTAAAATCCTTTCTACTATAATATTATAAATGCGAAAGTTTGTGAGGATGGATGGATGATCGTTACTCTTTCACGCAAAAACTACTGGACGAATTTGGATGAAATTTAGCAAACATATATTTTACAACCTCGATTGATACTTACGATTACTTTTTATCCCGGATCCCGTGGGACAATTATCGAACTCCACGCGGGCGAAGGCGCGGGCATAAGCTAGTCATCAATACAATTGTCTTAGTTCATAACTACCTTTTGGATTTCGCGGGGTACCCTGGGGCATTCCTAACCTTTTCACAACTATGTTAGGATTAGCTTCCAGTCTTAATGCATGCAGCTGAATACCAAAATAGTGAAGTAAAATAAACTCACGTATAATTATTGCTTTTACAGATTATACTACGAGTCTACAATCGACTTGCAACTCCAGTTTTGGTGTCCAGTCCTGGTTCCAGTCTCCCCTGATGTTGATCACTACAACTACTACACTGTATCTGCCTGAAGGGTTATGGTCGCGGCCACAACATAGCAGTATTTTCAGTTGTGCGGAATCTGAAAACTCCGTTATTATGTAAATGATTATGAGTGTGTAGTCAGATATACAAACAATGACTTTTAAAGTATCAACAAGATACCTAGCTGAAATTACATCGTGTAATTTATTACTACAATTTTTTTTTTGGTATTTCCCTCGTGTTGTTTCATTTATTGTTCCCCATAAAGCAATGGAATTAATTAATATAAACCAAATTTTGTTGACACTAAAGATTATGACGGGAAGTTGATCCCCTATATAATAGTTTTCTCTTAATTCAAGATTATGACAATATAATCAAATAGCATTATTGTTAACACTCTTAATTATTACTAAGAAGTCAAACAAAAGCAATGTTATATTCATTTATGATAACTGGTCATGTATAGGTCAATAATACCCTGCTGACCGAAATTCAATCACGGGCTACCAGTCTCAACAGAGACCTAACGAAGTACATAGGAGTCGAGTCTATCGCCCGGCTGTGCTGAATCATGCCAACCAGATCATATTTGTAGCTCCCCTAATACAGAACATTGTCCGCTGCTGATCCTTAAGGGTTTATCTACATCCATTTGATGACGAGGAATGAGGACAATGTAGTAAGGAGAATGTTGAGTATGAATGTAGATGGCTATTAGACTAGAGGAAGACCAAAGAAGCGATGGATGGACTGTGTGAAGGATGATATGGGTAGAAAGGAGATGACTGCTGAGATAGCGCGTAATAGAGAAGAATGAAAGAAGAAGACATTTTGCGCCGACCCCAAATAAATTGGGATAAAGGCAGGAGAATGATGACATTCATTTGTTTTCTAAATTGATATCATTAAGAAAACTTGGTCAAATGAATTAAAGTCTTGGTCTTGTCTTGTAAGTATTGGTGTGAGTTTCAATTGAGTGGTGAACACGAGCCAGCCTTGGGGTTACTACTGCTACTAGGTCTGCATACACGGTATTGACTTGCTATTTGATACTACTTAACGTACCTACATATTATGAGGAACCAGGCATGGCAATAAAACTTATTGGAAACAGAAATCGTAACTTACTCTTACTAAGCGTCTGCCTTGTCTACAAGGTTCAAATATAATATTCTTTAAGAAACGGATGTCAACTTAATATCATCATAACTTTGTATTACGTTTGTTCTCCGAAGGGTTAAGCAAAGGTGAACTGACATGGTCACCCACATTTCACCAGCTTAGATAATTAAGTTCTACGTAAGCTGACCTGAATATACCGGAAATCAAACTTATATTTGAGTTCTATATTTGAATAGTATCCTGCTTGTTTATCGCAACTATACTTTGCGCGTAGCACTTTGCTACGACGTCGTAGTACGTAGCAACCAGCTTCGACGGCGTAGCAAGTGAAATCAGCGAAATCAGTAATAAGTTGGCCACCCACCATGCCGGCTCTCCTTTACTAATAGTTTGTAAAAGCTGGTCAAGAGACTGTCTGCTCAGGATGTGCCATTTGTACTGTAAGTAAATTTTGCAGTCGAAATATGAGAAATCGTCTGCGATGGTTTGCACCGTAATAGAGCGCTACGCCCGCATCCTTGGAGTCTATCGTTGCCGGAACTATGAGGTGTATAGATGCCGACGAAGTATAGTTAAATGTAAGTATTGTTTTTCGAGCTCACTGCGGAACTGAGACATGTTTATTTCGTATAAGAAGATAAGATACTGTTGGCAAAATGTGCATAGCGCTTTGCTACGACGTCGCAGCGCGTAGCATTTTGCTACGACGTCGTAGCACGTAGCAACTTGAACCATTGAATAGTGCTGCATGGTTATTTGACGCATGGTCTTAATCGAAACTAACTTCGCTATCTTATTTTTCAATACAATTTCCACAAATGTTTACCAACAGCGCCCTCCTGTCAATGTCATTCAAGCGCCAAAAGACTCATGCAACACTACAAGCCCTGCAATGCTTGGTGTAGAAACAGCGGAAATTCATTTTTGGTATAGAAATACTTCAGAAATGTTCACTGACGACATCTCCCTGTCAGTGTTGAGGTGCTAAAAGATCCTCGTAGCAGTGTAGTTTTGCTTAATAGATGACAGCTAATGTGCGCAGTTCAAGGTCGCGCTGCTTGTCAAGCAAAAATACATCAATATGACAAACTTGGTACATTTATTTTAGTTCGGGTGGATTTTAGTTGGGTGATGTTACATTTCCATTCGGACATCATGAAACTACCAATGAGAATCAATATCCAAGTACGAGGAGGAAAATTCTGAAAAAAATTAGGATTGTGGAACGTAAAAAAAACTTTCAACGAAAATTGGTTTTGAATAAGATTTGATGTTTATTTTTTGAGATACGGAACTTTTTCATCAAACTGCAGCAGTAACTTTGTTTTTCATTAGCATACTATGAAAAACTAATTAAGTTTTACGTGTGAGTACGACTCGCACTTAGCCGGTTTTTATATTACTTCGATAGGCAAAGATTACTAAAAGGTAAAAAAAATAAAATAAGATGTATGGTCGTAGTTTTACTTTTTTCGGATTATAATATGGTAGGCATATAATAATAAACTATGTCATACAGGTACACTAAATTTCTTTATTATTATATAAATATTTTTGGAATATACCGATTTAACAACACGTGGATATTTAATATAACTACACCTACATTGAAGTTGAACTATAACTACAATCACAACAAAGATTAAATTAGAAATCACAACAGAAACGGCCTCTAATACATGTTCTTCGATTAATATTAATTTTCACTGCAAATAAACCCAAATAGTTGTTGCATAGCATCAATAATTGGAAAAAACAAAAAGCGAGGGAAAGAGTCCCAAAAAGAAATCCCAAAAATCAATAGTAAATTTAAATCACACTCTCTCACTCTCTCTCTTCCTAACTCACACTCTATTGTCTATCACATAGATATTTTAAAACTTTCTTACTGAGTTAAACCAACTGTAGTTTATTTTTTTTTTAAATACGACTGGAACAACAAAAAAAAAACAAAATGTAATTTCCGTTTTTACCTCCACTACACAAAGGAAAAAAAAGCATCCTATTTAATTACCCAACAACCACACAGTTAAATACAATAATTTTCTTATTCACTAATTATAGCTAAATTTGTATGACTAAATAACAAATAACAGGCGTTTATAAATAAATTTAAAACATCCAGATTAAGTAACATTTACAAAACTTTATATAACACGTCTACATTATTTAGCATTGCTAATTTTTCTATTGAATAATGTTAAATAACAATTTTTTATAACTTGTTATGTTTCAAGTTTGGATCCACCTTGACAAGTCATAAAACAAATTCAGAACAGAATCGAGTCTAAAAATTACAAACTAAGTTTGAATTCAAGAAAAAAATATTATATTCTTATTCTATTTTATTACGCAAATTACGAAATAAACAAAAAATATTAAGATTAACCGAGAGTGGTTGAATAATAAAAATTAAAAAAAAATGTTTCATTTGGGAGTGCTCTTGGCCGGTTCTCAGTTTTATCAGACAGCTAGGCGAGCTTGGCCGCTCTGGCCGAGCCCGCAGAGCCGTCTGACGTCCCGGCAGTGTTCCCATTCGAATGTGGCTGCATACATCCGTACAGCTATGCAACACGAGAGTAGTGGGGATAATAGCCTCTGCACACCGACCAAACTCTTAGATACATTTTTCAATAAGTTGTTATGTTGTACAGTCACGAACAATGAAATTTTTACAAGTAGCAAAATTCAAAACTGATTTTTTCGTGAAATTACGGTTTCTGCTTTAAAATAAGACCTATTTGTTAATCGTGTAGGTTCGAAAATGTTCGTGAAAATGTACCTAAAACGGTAATCAATACAGTAGGAGAAAATTGCTTTCGAATTTTGTTAAGTGTATTTATACAATTTATATTGTACACACTTAAACTGAACTACCATTTATTTTATATTTATTTTATTTTATATACATTCAAAATAAACGCATTTCCAACGAAAAAATCCAAGTAAATGAAAATGTGGTGGAAAATGATTTAATTAATAGAATAGATCTCGCATTACGATTTTATTGTATACACAAGTATCCCATGTGAAAGCCGAGAATAGCTTAACAATACATAACACCCTAGTTTATGAGCCAGGGATTTTTTCTATTCCGATCCATTGATTTAAATAAAGCCCTGTTATCAAAATGTATTGAAGATTATTTTTTAAATTATTTATTTGTTGGTGAATAAAACTAGCAACGACTTATAAAATTATTTTTTAATAAATACATTTAAAAAAAAACTGTATTGATCAATCGGGTGAGGTAAAAATGTTTGAAATTCAGTAGCTAGATTTGACCGATACATATTTACTAACAAGGCAAGTTAAATAACTAATAACAAAGCAAGTACAATAAAAACTTCAAAAAAGAAGTGACGCTTTGGTATAAGACGTGTTAGCCGTGCCGTCATTCACACGTCGGCTTCATTACAACCGCATAGTCGGACCACCTTGCATGCCTACAAATGCTGACGCCCTGGTAGCGAGACACTATTTAAGCGTTACGTGGCAGAGTAGGTTCAGTGTTCGTTCGACTCATCAATAAATAAGTTGCAGTGAAATGTTTAGGGTGTTTGAGTACCTGTATAATTGTTTCAAAACTGTGCTTGTCTCACCAATAGCTAAAGCTAACCTGCAGGAAGGAAAGAGAGCTAAAATGAAACAAGGATATCTGCATATACTGCACAGGGTTTAATCGCACCCTAGGCGACTTCGTCGTTGGCAGACTGCCAAGCGTTCCTCCAATACTAATAATTTGAAATGAAATAGTTAAAACCTGTGTCTCTTTATAAAGCTCTACTCGTATAATGTTACGAGATCTTTGTTGGGTTCCTACTCGATTGTGTGCTACAGTGTGTGTGTTTAAAGTTTTAGATGAATTTTAAAAGTGGTGGCTGTGGCAGCTTGTATTTTTAAATGGTTTTGTTACGTCCACAAGACCGCCAAGATGGCAGATCGATATGGAAGTGATATTAGTGTAGTGGCCCCTAACATGCAAGTACAGACAGAGCCGTGTATTGTGTGAATGTGTGAAGAAACTAACAGGACGAAGATCTTGAGGTATTTAATGTTTAGAATTGAAATTTACAATTTACCACGAACAGCAACATAAAGTATGCTTAAGCTATATCACAGCGACGCGACGTGGATATTGCGGTATATCTATTGTAACTTTAGAAACTAATATACGAGTCAGTGACATCAGTTTTTTGTTATGTCGTATTTCATAATAAAATATATCATTACATTTATTTAAACAACATAAAATACAAAACTTTCGATAAAAATTGTAAAAACAAAATGAGTACCTACAGCCAATTAGTACATTTAAGTAAAAATTGTTTTCTCTTGTATCGCTAATTATCAGGAATAAGTATTCTTACAATAATCCACATTAATATATAAAAGATAGGTATACTAAAAGAAACCAATAAGTACATTAAAAAGTATAGTATTTTATAGAACTATATTTTAAACAAAACAACATCCACGAAATCCAACAAAACAACCATTCCTTTCCACATCACTCTTTCACTTTCCCCTATTAGGTTTATACAAGTAAATGAGTCCCAATTGTATATACTGTACTCAGGGTTTGCATTTTTAAATTTGGCGTACGTATGCACAAATTGTAAGAAAGGCATTTTTATATCTGTAAAAATAAAAAGTTTCTTCTTAAAAAAAAAGAACCAAAACCGCGTAAAATTAAAGTTGATTTATTTCACAATCACATCACTTACCTAAAGTAAAATAAAAACTGTTACGAAACAGAAAACTCACTAACAGCACGAAGGAAATTCTTCAGGGCAGGGCTTCCGCCGACCTGTTGTGACGCTGTATGCTCCAATGGTCTAAGCGCTGTTTAAAGTTACAACGCAAAAATAATTGCGAACTCTTCAAACTCTTCTTCTTCTTCGTCTAGTAGTCGTAGTATAAAGAAGTGGAGATTCTATTTTATTCCTAAGTGGAAGAGCTGCCTCATGGGTCCCACACACCCAGTCACTGCGTTGGTTTTTCTCTTAATCACGTACAAATTTGATCGCCTTATGACGCACGATGATAATGATCGCCCTTGAGAAGAGGGTTTTTTTGCTAATAAATGTTTTGGAAATGGCGTCGCATGACGTCGTTGTAGTGTGACACGCCTGTTGCACTGGATAGTTCGAAAATCACACAAACTCAACTTTCAACAGATTAGAAGATTTCACACTGCCACAAATAGTGTTTGTGAGTTTTAATTCCTTTATTTATTTAATGTTCTGCGTAGATAATATTGAACACGAGATGTCAGACGACCGGCGCGCGCTGCAATTATTTGCGAAGGTTACCAATACATAAAACTCTTGACAGTTGCAACAGAACAATAAGTAATATCGGTCATACATACTTCAGTTAGAAAACCAATATTTTATGTGGGTTAAAAATTTCAATACGGTATATCAATGGCCAATTTTATCAAATTCTTTTGTATTTTAATAAACAATAACAACGTAACGTCAATACTTGGTCTAGGTCACGTCTCTGGACTCCACTAATTTGTTTGGTTAGTTACTTAAACTGTCGTTGAGTAAACAGGAGAACTTGATGTTAAAAAGTGTAATAATAGAGTGACTGGTAAGAAAGACTGATTTCGAAAATAATAATATAAGAATTACGATTATTTTTATCAGTTTCAGTTTTAGTCGATTATACATTTTGATTGTTAACTAAGATAGTTAGGATAGTTTTAGTGTCCACAAACGTCGTGTGTAAAAGTACTATTTCAGATTTGTTTCTATTTTATTTAGTTATTAGCCCACTGGACTTTTAATGTCAAAACACTGTCAATTTTTTTTATTGATGACTATTCTTGAAGTTACTTTAAGCGCTTTGCATAATTTTAACACAGCAACGGAACGTATCACGGATCAATAAAAATACGTAAAGGTGCGTTTATACTCCTAGCACTAACAGCACATACGAGAGTACTAACTTTATTCATCAATGGTTTCGAATTACTATTAGTATAGTATATGATGGCTTTGCGAACGAAATATTGGCTCGTTATGATTTTTTTTCTTCTTCATTAGACGATTTTCTGTTAAGAGTAAGCTTACAGTTGAAGGCTTGAACGAATGTTTGCTGTTAAAAACTCTTTCTGATTTATCCCAGACGGGGTGTTATTATTAAGGACTTACTTAATTGATACCTTTTTGGCGGTTTATACAAGACACGTTTTTTAATAACTGTGTGTGGATGTGTGATTCAAAACTGAAGATTTTCATTCATAAGAGTTTCTACCTAAGAAACTGATGACGAAAAACGGGTTCTTGAATTATAAGCGCACTGACTGCTCGATAGGCTACTAAATATTCTATAATCAATATGTTAACAATCGATTCATCTTGACTTTTCATTTCAGGTTTTTTAGTGGCTAAGACGTTTGTAATAAAACTATTATTTCAAATAGCAGCATTTTTTTCCCTCGCAAATTAGCAGATTATATTCAGTGCCATGCAGAATCTCTCCTTAGTCATCTATACAATCATACCGAAGTATGTGGCTTAAAACCTGCACATGCGCAAACAAACCGATCGATCTATAGTTTTGCCGACGCTACTGCGGAAACGAGATACGTTTGGCTCCAAGTTATTAAATAAATTAACGTGGACTGTTTCACAAATCAACACCAGGTGAGTAGTAGTTAGTATAATAAACGTTATAATGAATGTGGGCATTGTAGTTCTACAGTGTTTAGATAACCATGCTGATTCCCAATTCAGAAACTGTTTGCACCATACAGTAAAATCAAGTGTTTTTTACTCGACTGCCAAGAAATGTTTTCCGCGCGTATCTTGAGTGTCTTTATTTTTTGTAAATTTCTTTATTATCGCGTGTGTTACAATTGGCTGTATGGATTTCGACGATTAAGGTATCATTAGATTCGTCTCAAAACCCTAAGTGTGCTTAGATATATGTTTGTGTTTTAAAAAAAAAAAATGGCGGAGTATTTTTCCAATCAAACCTTTCGTCCTACACGATTTGATTGGAAAAAATAATCCATGTTTCAAAATGAAGGAAATTAAAAGGAGATTACAAATATATTACATAATACAATTAGAAGTCGGGTTGTTTTAATACTTTTAATCAAATATTACTTGTTTTTCTATACTAACACATAAATCAAAGTACTCTTTCAAGCAATTCCAAACATGTTGCTTTGTAGATCACATGCTTGGAGGACGACAAGCATACTGTACTTACTCCCCGTAGGTACAGTCATCCGCATCAATATGTACAGACTTTGCAAAATATAAAACAGATTTCCTGATTTCACGATTCTAAATATGTGGACCACTTGATTTCAACACTAAGGAATTAAATAAAATTAGATAATAGTCTGACCTTATTTACTATTTGGATCTTTTTTTTTTTGTTTTCCGCGACGCAGTAGGAAAATTGTAACCATAGTGTGTCAGTATACATTACACCATGCTCCGACAACATATTTAAACTTGAGCAATAAAAATTGTTAACAATCATGGATGCTAATGAACCGTACCAAAATCTATACAAGTAATTAAAATTGAAGAGTTTGTAATTTCAAAATAACAACATTTTACTGAATGTATAATTATGAAAGTATACTTAAAGCAATTTTTTTTTAATTTTTTCTGTCTGTTTGTTCCGGCTAATCTCCGAAATGGCTGGACCAATTTTGATTTTTACTGTCGGATAACTGACGCCTACTTTTATTTTAGCAAAACAGGCCAAGTGCGAGTCGTACTCACACGCACACAGGGTTCCGTAGCACCAAACCATATAATAAAATAATTTTGAAGGCTCATTCATAATGATGTTGTTACTTTCAACAGCAAAACTAAATTTGTTTTTCATAGTATTTTTATGAAAAACAAAGTTACTGCTGCAGTTTCATGAAAAAGGCCCAAGGTTTTTTTAGTTTCAGTTCCATGAATGTATTTCCCTTAATCTTTTATTTTTATTTTTTTTTTGGATAAAAATCGTAAAGCGGTACACAGAATACTTCTACCTACCAAGTTTCAACTGTGTAGTTGTAATAGTTTCGGAGTAAAGTGGCTGTGACATACGGACGGACAGACAGAATCGAACGATGACGAATCTATGTTCCGTTTTTTGACGTTCGGCTACGGAAGCCTAAAAAGGGTACAGTTCCGTGAAAAAAAACCCCATGAAATTGTCAACAAAATACGATTTAAATAGGA
This sequence comes from Noctua fimbriata, assembly GCA_905163415.1. Lineage (NCBI taxonomy): Eukaryota > Metazoa > Arthropoda > Insecta > Lepidoptera > Noctuidae > Noctua > Noctua fimbriata. The sequence goes on from LR990921.1 coordinate 8,517,876, forward strand.
AAGTTTTATTTATAATAATTTCACGCGGATGAAGGCCGCGGGCACAACTAGTCATAAATAAACTCAACTAGGCTTGTTGATTATTCGCATTATTCAGAATTTTCCAACTACCATTGAATATATTTGTCGTCATTTTGATTATGATTCAAATATTACTTTTGTTGTCTTTTTCAGAATGATGAGTGAAAACAAACGAGACAAGAGAAAACGTTATCTAAATATGGGAAACCGACACGGAAGGAGGCATTCCGACTCTAATGAAAAATTAACTGCTGCGTTCAAGAAACTCTCCCTCGAGGATATAGCTATGTTAAAGGCACAAAGTAAACTGGCCATAAGTAAGGATCAGACCTCAAAGATATATGTCAATTCAGAGAAGGATCTCACTTCAAAAACGGATCAGACTTCCATGGAGGAACCAAACTCTAGTGCGGCAGAGTCAGCCGCCACTGCGCAAACTCAGGGGAACCCAACATTGAAACGGTGCAAATGGAATGTGCAGTGTGACCACCATGGATGAATGTGCTTGTCGGATAACCGCAGGCCGTTTCTCATTTTTCGTTCTAGTTATATTTGTGGTTTTGTTTTTTTGTTAGCCTGTCATGTTTTGTTGATACTTTACTATTAATATTCCTCTTTTTGGGGTTCCGTAGTCAACAAGGAACCCTTATAGTTTCGCCATGTGCGTCCGTCTGTCCGTCTGTCCGCAGCTTATATCTCACTCGTAAAGTGGGAATTTTTTTGTATCATTTCTGTTCATCATTTTTAATGTGTAATTGTTTGTTCTCCCAAATTAATAAAATTAAAATGTGTCCCACAACTGGGCAAGGGCCTTCCCTTTGTCCTTCCTTGTGTGGAATACTTAATTCTAAATTCAAACTCTTGTGTACTATTGTTATTTTATGTCTACAAAAAATGTTTTGACCTAATATTCAGAAACTTATTGAAATTTATACGTAAAAAATACTATTGTATTCAAAACTGTTTCCTGCTATGAAAATTGATGTTTAATATAAATGTTGTGAAAATAAATGTCTCATTTTATTTTGTCTTTTATTTTACTAACAAATACACCATCTAAATAGCAGCATTTTTGCTCGAATGCAGCCATAAAATCTGCGACTCACTGACCCTCCATTAACCTTCCTTGAGCAATAAATGATCAAGCTGTTTCCCGGGACGCGGCAGTTGCGTCAAACAGGTTATCAAGGCACAATAAAATAAGGTTATGTTATATGTGACAAACCATGCGCGAGCCAAGCGAGCAAAGCGAGCTGTACTACGGCAGCGGCTGGCTAGCGCTTCATCCAAATTGGTCGTAGTTACTTTGAATAACCCATGACTTTAATTAACCAAAATGGGAATTATTCCAAGTTCACAAGTAATATTACATAATACAACAGAAATATCATATTTTTGGATAATTCTAATGAGAATTATTTATTCCCGTTAATATGGAGCGACCAGATAGATGGACAGGCTGCTCGTATCAGTGAATTATAGTTTTATTCTACTCTTCATAAGACAATATTACACGTTTGCAACACAAACAATTTTTTTTGAGGCTTTGTTTTCGTGAAACTCTTGAAATACAATAATAAAACAGCAAAAAATAATAATTTTATTGGTAAATGATTGCCTTATTGGAAGGTATCAAAGCAAAAATATTTAATCGAAAAAAGAGCTAGAACCATTTCAGTCAGACATTTTAATTTTATGTCAGATTTAATTTTGGAATTATTTGGGATTAGATTTATTACATGCTCTTTATAGTGTAATTTGTGAAATCATATTTTCAGTAGCTAATAAACAGTTTTTCTTGTTATTTTGGCTGAAAAATTAAGTTGCCACTGTTATAATAGTGTTGCAATTTTCTAAGCGGCAACTTTGACATGACATTGAAACACACCAACATTTTGATAGATACCTAAGATTGTCATCTCTTTCATTTTTCAGGTGACGTGTCATCGATCCATAAAATAAGAGTGACCGGAGGCAAGCTATCCAGCTATCCAGCTATAACAAATCTAAGCATAGAAATATCTCATGTAAGTAATACATTGTTTATTTAGATTGTTATACTTTACTCGCATAATGTCAAGTTACGTTAACTACTTCAATTATAAATCTGAGAGCATGTAGCCATCCTGTGTTCATGTATAGATAGCAGTTGTCGCGATACTGTACTCATGCTTAAGAAGTACATACATATAATGTGATCTTATAACTTATTAAAAGAACTGTAGGACGCTGGGGTGCGCGGGGGGGGCGCGGGGGTGTTGCACGATATTGTGCGCTGGGAGGCGAGGCAGGCCACTGAGGGGCAGACAGTCGCTGCTTAGCTTTAGTATCAAACAGTTTCCTTGTGCTGAACAGAAAAGTTCACCAAGGGGTATCGCCTCTTCACGAAAAGAGAAAATTGTAAAAGATTTCGTTCCCTTGATGTTACCCAGCCGAAGGCAATTTTGGTTTGAATTGCCAGTTGACGATGCATCCTTGAATCTATCCAACGAATTTGAAGATTAGTTCTCGTCTTCTTGTTTTCGTAGGAGTTGCATAAGCATAATCAGCCTATAATTTTCCCACTGCTGGGAATCAAGCCTCCTCTCTATGAGAGGGAGTGGGCTATAATCCACCACGCGGGCCCAGTGCGAGTTGATAGATGTCACATGACTTCGAATTTTTGGTTCTAAAACATGCCGGTTTCCTCACGATGTTTTCCTTCACCGTTTTGAGAGCAGTGGTGATGAAATAATTTACACAAAGTAATGCGCCTGCCTGGGTTCGAACCCGCGACTTATTGTTCGTAAGTCGGGGCTGCCACCACTGGGCCACCGCTGCTCCCGTAGGAGTTGATTCCAAATTAATTGAATATTTTAATTTTGTTACATTGTTTAAGAAGAACGTTTTATGTTTTATCCAAAATGGTTACTTTTGTTATTTACGGCTTAAATATCTATAAGATCCATAACCGTTCGATAAATCTATAAGTGTTGATTTGATACCGAAGAAAGGATTTTAGTTCATTTTAAATGTTAAGCTACTTTAGGTAATTCATTTTGCCTTACATTAGCATCTGTGATTCTAAAATAAAAGAAGTATTGAGAAGACTGATTAATACATATTAAGTTAACTTGAGTTGACTGATTAATATAAGAAAACTAAATTCTTAGTTGTGCCATTTTTTAACTGAAAAGACTGATTCAATTAAGTAATATTAAGAAACGTTATTTTATGATTTATTATGTGATCATACTTAATTGTAAGAAAGAAGTGTGATTTAAACTAAATGTCAATTTCATTCACTAATTCAGTGAATTAAAGTGTCATGATTTGTCAAGTTTTATTGCTAGGTTATTTTCAGCAACAGTTAATAACAGAATATCTAAAACAAGATTATTCAAATACATTAATTAAAACCAACAACTTATTGTTTTATTATCACTACAGCCTGATAAATAAAACTTATAAACCATAAATTTAATCATAAATTTATATGGTTACTTAGCACAAATACAGTAAAAACACACTTTCTGTGTTTATGCTAAGTGTTCTTTAAGAGAGCCTCTAGGAGATACTTAGTATATCTAAGATAATGGATGTATTTTGTCTTTCAATTACTCAGTATTGGTTTCCAAATAAGTAATAGATAGGTGCTGAAGTCATCTTAAGATTTTCGCATCAAAACTTTAACCGCGTTTTTCTCGAAACCGTCTAGAGCATACTTACTGCAACTATGCTATTGACGGCAGTATTAGGTACCGTAGTTTTGTAAATAAATGAATTTTCAAATAAACCTAGGCTTTGTGCTTACTACTTAGTAATATTTACATGACAAAACTATCTTTATTGTACAATGAAGGAGAAGATATGCATACGACATACGCATACTGCCGTGGTATAACTATAATGCCGTTATCTGCTAAAGTCATTGTTTTGAATAACACAAAAAAACCGCGGCAAAATTTTAATGAAAAATGAAAAATTTTGTACTTTACTGCTTTTAAGTCTGGTAACCTTGAGATTCGTATTAATTAAAAGGATAAACTTGAATCATTGTTAAGCTAAAACGTGGTTAAACTAAAAACCTTACAGTTTAACGACATTATAGCTTAATAATATAAAAAATAGTGAACTATTTTCTTGCACAAAATGAATTAAATTTATTGAAATTAAAGATATTTTTTAAATAAAAGTCATAGTTATATCAATCAACTAGTCTTTATTGTCAATATTTCTTTATTGCTTTTCAAATAATATGTAATTATACTTAAACTTATAATTTTCACAAAACTTTACTTATAACTAGATTTTTTAGGAACTTTCAGTTCTATAGAATAACACTAAAATCACATCAGTTATTTATCAATATAATTATGTACTACTTGTACTTTAAAATAAGATAACATAAAACAAAATTTACATATAAACTTCAGTCTTTCATTAAACTTGAGATAACAAACAATCAAAACTAAGTCTAATCTTCTCCTTGAACTCAAAACTTTATATTTCTAGTATCATTTAAAAAACAATCATCAACTGAAAAACAATTTTCTTTATTTAAATTTTAGTTCAAACTTTTTGCCTTAAAGCCTCCTTGATAAAATATATTCTTAAAAACACAGTATTCAAAATCGTATTACAGTTATTATACATTACAAAATTATTATTTGTAATTATTAATTAGTTAATATCAGTCTCGATAAACTAACACTACTCTATATTATTATTCTAATCAGAACTTGTACCCGGCATGTTCATTTTCGCTTGTTGGTAAGTTTTTCCAAAATAACAATTTGTGAGGGGGAATTATGTTCGAAAGGTTTTTAAGTATTAAGCTTTTCTCTTAGGTTCGATGCCTTTCGGTTCAGTTCTAAATTTAAATACCATTGTACGTGGGTTTTTTAAATATCTATCATTCATGAAACGAAGAGTAGTATATGATGCATCATCAAAATTATTTTTATACACAAGATCATAACTTTTACGTACGAAACATACTTTTTTTTTTTACGAAATATAACTCAACTATATTTTTTAAATAAGCTCTTGGATTGGATGTTTGAATCCTTCTTTGGGACACGTGGTTAGGTATATTTAAAAAGTTTTCTGGCAACATAGACTGAAGGATAACTTTTGATTTATTTATGGAAGATACACACTCTTCAAAATCTGTAAAATCATAAAGCTTACCTTTTTTCTTCATAGCCAACTCTACCTGGTGATGCACTTGATCGCAGCTCATAAAAGTGTGGCCGGGTTTAAAGTAATATAGAGTTATTCTTTGTGTGGCAATATCTTCACTATTAATCATATGAGTGAGCGTCGCATACAACAGCCAATTTTTATTCTGTGAGCTGCAATTATCGAGCCAGATGTGTACTTTTTCAACATCTCTGTTACGCAATAGAAAATTATAAAATGCTGACATTATATCTTCTTGCCTTCTCCCTGCAATGCCATCATGCCAGATAACTGTCAGGGGTTTAAATTCTGCGGTAATATTACCAAGTGGTGCAAAGGTTTGATTGTAGGCTGAAAGCCGCAGACAGAAAATTGCGGCTTTAAACATCTCCAATCTAGGTAACATAATTACTTTCTCTAGATCAGAGCTAGAGAATATTTGTGAATTATTTTGTTTTTCCGCTTTTTGCTTTTCACAAATATTCTCTAGCTCTGATCTAGAGAAAGTAATTATGTTACCTAGATTGGAGATGTTTAAAGCCGCAATTTTCTGTCTGCGGCTTTCAGCCTACAATCAAACCTTTGCACCACTTGGTAATATTACCGCAGAATTTAAACCCCTGACAGTTATCTGGCATGATGGCATTGCAGGGAGAAGGCAAGAAGATATAATGTCAGCATTTTATAATTTTCTATTGCGTAACAGAGATGTTGAAAAAGTACACATCTGGCTCGATAATTGCAGCTCACAGAATAAAAATTGGCTGTTGTATGCGACGCTCACTCATATGATTAATAGTGAAGATATTGCCACACAAAGAATAACTCTATATTACTTTAAACCCGGCCACACTTTTATGAGCTGCGATCAAGTGCATCACCAGGTAGAGTTGGCTATGAAGAAAAAAGGTAAGCTTTATGATTTTACAGATTTTGAAGAGTGTGTATCTTCCATAAATAAATCAAAAGTTATCCTTCAGTCTATGTTGCCAGAAAACTTTTTAAATATACCTAACCACGTGTCCCAAAGAAGGATTCAAACATCCAATCCAAGAGCTTATTTAAAAAATCTAGTTGAGTTATATTTCGTAAAAAAAAAAAGTATGTTTCGTACGTAAAAGTTATGATCTTGTGTATAAAAATAATTTTGATGATGCATCATATACTACTCTTCGTTTCATGAATGATAGATATTTAAAAAACCCACGTACAATGGTATTTAAATTTAGAACTGAACCGAAAGGCATCGAACCTAAGAGAAAAGCTTAATACTTAAAAACCTTTCGAACATAATTCCCCCTCACAAATTGTTATTTTGGAAAAACTTACCAACAAGCGAAAATGAACATGCCGGGTACAAGTTCTGATTAGAATAATAATATAGAGTAGTGTTAGTTTATCGAGACTGATTTTAACTAATTAATAATTACAAATAATAATTTTGTAATGTATAATAACTGTAATACGATTTTGAATACTGTGTTTTTAAGAATATATTTTATCAAGGAGGCTTTAAGGCAAAAAGTTTGAACTAAAATTTAAATAAAGAAAATTGTTTTTCAGTTGATGATTGTTTTTTAAATGATACTAGAAATATAAAGTTTTGAGTTCAAGGAGAAGATTAGACTTAGTTTTGATTGTTTGTTATCTCAAGTTTAATGAAAGACTGAAGTTTATATGTAAATTTTGTTTTATGTTATCTTATTTTAAAGTACAAGTAGTACATAATTATATTGATAAATAACTGATGTGATTTTAGTGTTATTCTATAGAACTGAAAGTTCCTAAAAAATCTAGTTATAAGTAAAGTTTTGTGAAAATTATAAGTTTAAGTATAATTACATATTATTTGAAAAGCAATAAAGAAATATTGACAATAAAGACTAGTTGATTGATATAACTATGACTTTTATTTAAAAAATATCTTTAATTTCAATAAATTTAATTCATTTTGTGCAAGAAAATAGTTCACTATTTTTTATATTATTAAGCTATAATGTCGTTAAACTGTAAGGTTTTTAGTTTAACCACGTTTTAGCTTAACAATGATTCAAGTTTATCCTTTTAATTAATACGAATCTCAAGGTTACCAGACTTAAAAGCAGTAAAGTACAAAATTTTTCATTTTTCATTAAAATTTTGCCGCGGTTTTTTTGTGTTATTCAAAACAATGACTTTAGCAGATAACGGCATTATAGTTATACCACGGCAGTATGCGTATGTCGTATGCATATCTTCTCCTTCATTGTACAATAAAGATAGTTTTGTCATGTAAATATTACTAAGTAGTAAGCACAAAGCCTAGGTTTATTTGAAAATTCATTTATTTACAAAACTACGGTACCTAATACTGCCGTCAATAGCATAGTTGCAGTAAGTATGCTCTAGACGGTTTCGAGAAAAACGCGGTTAAAGTTTTGATGCGAAAATCTTAAGATGACTTCAGCACCTATCTATTACTTATTTGGAAACCAATACTGAGTAATTGAAAGACAAAATACATCCATTATCTTAGATATACTAAGTATCTCCTAGAGGCTCTCTTAAAGAACACTTAGCATAAACACAGAAAGTGTGTTTTTACTGTATTTGTGCTAAGTAACCATATAAATTTATGATTAAATTTATGGTTTATAAGTTTTATTTATCAGGCTGTAGTGATAATAAAACAATAAGTTGTTGGTTTTAATTAATGTATTTGAATAATCTTGTTTTAGATATTCTGTTATTAACTGTTGCTGAAAATAACCTAGCAATAAAACTTGACAAATCATGACACTTTAATTCACTGAATTAGTGAATGAAATTGACATTTAGTTTAAATCACACTTCTTTCTTACAATTAAGTATGATCACATAATAAATCATAAAATAACGTTTCTTAATATTACTTAATTGAATCAGTCTTTTCAGTTAAAAAATGGCACAACTAAGAATTTAGTTTTCTTATATTAATCAGTCAACTCAAGTTAACTTAATATGTATTAATCAGTCTTCTCAATACTTCTTTTATTTTAGAATCACAGATGCTAATGTAAGGCAAAATGAATTACCTAAAGTAGCTTAACATTTAAAATGAACTAAAATCCTTTCTTCGGTATCAAATCAACACTTATAGATTTATCGAACGGTTATGGATCTTATAGATATTTAAGCCGTAAATAACAAAAGTAACCATTTTGGATAAAACATAAAACGTTCTTCTTAAACAATGTAACAAAATTAAAATATTCAATTAATTTGGAATCAACTCCTACGGGAGCAGCGGTGGCCCAGTGGTGGCAGCCCCGACTTACGAACAATAAGTCGCGGGTTCGAACCCAGGCAGGCGCATTACTTTGTGTAAATTATTTCATCACCACTGCTCTCAAAACGGTGAAGGAAAACATCGTGAGGAAACCGGCATGTTTTAGAACCAAAAATTCGAAGTCATGTGACATCTATCAACTCGCACTGGGCCCGCGTGGTGGATTATAGCCCACTCCCTCTCATAGAGAGGAGGCTTGATTCCCAGCAGTGGGAAAATTATAGGCTGATTATGCTTATGCAACTCCTACGAAAACAAGAAGACGAGAACTAATCTTCAAATTCGTTGGATAGATTCAAGGATGCATCGTCAACTGGCAATTCAAACCAAAATTGCCTTCGGCTGGGTAACATCAAGGGAACGAAATCTTTTACAATTTTCTCTTTTCGTGAAGAGGCGATACCCCTTGGTGAACTTTTCTGTTCAGCACAAGGAAACTGTTTGATACTAAAGCTAAGCAGCGACTGTCTGCCCCTCAGTGGCCTGCCTCGCCTCCCAGCGCACAATATCGTGCAACACCCCCGCGCCCCCCCCGCGCACCCCAGCGTCCTACAGTTCTTTTAATAAGTTATAAGATCACATTATATGTATGTACTTCTTAAGCATGAGTACAGTATCGCGACAACTGCTATCTATACATGAACACAGGATGGCTACATGCTCTCAGATTTATAATTGAAGTAGTTAACGTAACTTGACATTATGCGAGTAAAGTATAACAATCTAAATAAACAATGTATTACTTACATGAGATATTTCTATGCTTAGATTTGTTATAGCTGGATAGCTGGATAGCTTGCCTCCGGTCACTCTTATTTTATGGATCGATGACACGTCACCTGAAAAATGAAAGAGATGACAATCTTAGGTATCTATCAAAATGTTGGTGTGTTTCAATGTCATGTCAAAGTTGCCGCTTAGAAAATTGCAACACTATTATAACAGTGGCAACTTAATTTTTCAGCCAAAATAACAAGAAAAACTGTTTATTAGCTACTGAAAATATGATTTCACAAATTACACTATAAAGAGCATGTAATAAATCTAATCCCAAATAATTCCAAAATTAAATCTGACATAAAATTAAAATGTCTGACTGAAATGGTTCTAGCTCTTTTTTCGATTAAATATTTTTGCTTTGATACCTTCCAATAAGGCAATCATTTACCAATAAAATTATTATTTTTTGCTGTTTTATTATTGTATTTCAAGAGTTTCACGAAAACAAAGCCTCAAAAAAAATTGTTTGTGTTGCAAACGTGTAATATTGTCTTATGAAGAGTAGAATAAAACTATAATTCACTGATACGAGCAGCCTGTCCATCTATCTGGTCGCTCCATATTAACGGGAATAAATAATTCTCATTAGAATTATCCAAAAATATGATATTTCTGTTGTATTATGTAATATTACTTGTGAACTTGGAATAATTCCCATTTTGGTTAATTAAAGTCATGGGTTATTCAAAGTAACTACGACCAATTTGGATGAAGCGCTAGCCAGCCGCTGCCGTAGTACAGCTCGCTTTGCTCGCTTGGCTCGCGCATGGTTTGTCACATATAACATAACCTTATTTTATTGTGCCTTGATAACCTGTTTGACGCAACTGCCGCGTCCCGGGAAACAGCTTGATCATTTATTGCTCAAGGAAGGTTAATGGAGGGTCAGTGAGTCGCAGATTTTATGGCTGCATTCGAGCAAAAATGCTGCTATTTAGATGGTGTATTTGTTAGTAAAATAAAAGACAAAATAAAATGAGACATTTATTTTCACAACATTTATATTAAACATCAATTTTCATAGCAGGAAACAGTTTTGAATACAATAGTATTTTTTACGTATAAATTTCAATAAGTTTCTGAATATTAGGTCAAAACATTTTTTGTAGACATAAAATAACAATAGTACACAAGAGTTTGAATTTAGAATTAAGTATTCCACACAAGGAAGGACAAAGGGAAGGCCCTTGCCCAGTTGTGGGACACATTTTAATTTATTAATTTGGGGAGAACAAACAATTACACATTAAAAATGATGAACAGAAATGATACAAAAAAATTCCCACTTTACGAGTGAGATATAAGCTGCGGACAGACGGACAGACGGACGCACATGGCGAAACTATAAGGGTTCCTTGTTGACTACGGAACCCCAAAAAGAGGAATATTAATAGTAAAGTATCAACAAAACATGACAGGCTAACAAAAAAACAAAACCACAAATATAACTAGAACGAAAAATGAGAAACGGCCTGCGGTTATCCGACAAGCACATTCATCCATGGTGGTCACACTGCACATTCCATTTGCACCGTTTCAATGTTGGGTTCCCCTGAGTTTGCGCAGTGGCGGCTGACTCTGCCGCACTAGAGTTTGGTTCCTCCATGGAAGTCTGATCCGTTTTTGAAGTGAGATCCTTCTCTGAATTGACATATATCTTTGAGGTCTGATCCTTACTTATGGCCAGTTTACTTTGTGCCTTTAACATAGCTATATCCTCGAGGGAGAGTTTCTTGAACGCAGCAGTTAATTTTTCATTAGAGTCGGAATGCCTCCTTCCGTGTCGGTTTCCCATATTTAGATAACGTTTTCTCTTGTCTCGTTTGTTTTCACTCATCATTCTGAAAAAGACAACAAAAGTAATATTTGAATCATAATCAAAATGACGACAAATATATTCAATGGTAGTTGGAAAATTCTGAATAATGCGAATAATCAACAAGCCTAGTTGAGTTTATTTATGACTAGTTGTGCCCGCGGCCTTCATCCGCGTGAAATTATTATAAATAAAACTTTCCTATTTAAATCGTATTTTGTTGACAATTTCATGGGGTTTTTTTTTCACGGAACTGTACCCTTTTTAGGCTTCCGTAGCCGAACGTCAAAAAACGGAACATAGATTCGTCATCGTTCGATTCTGTCTGTCCGTCCGTATGTCACAGCCACTTTACTCCGAAACTATTACAACTACACAGTTGAAACTTGGTAGGTAGAAGTATTCTGTGTACCGCTTTACGATTTTTATCCAAAAAAAAAATAAAAATAAAAGATTAAGGGAAATACATTCATGGAACTGAAACTAAAAAAACCTTGGGCCTTTTTCATGAAACTGCAGCAGTAACTTTGTTTTTCATAAAAATACTATGAAAAACAAATTTAGTTTTGCTGTTGAAAGTAACAACATCATTATGAATGAGCCTTCAAAATTATTTTATTATATGGTTTGGTGCTACGGAACCCTGTGTGCGTGTGAGTACGACTCGCACTTGGCCTGTTTTGCTAAAATAAAAGTAGGCGTCAGTTATCCGACAGTAAAAATCAAAATTGGTCCAGCCATTTCGGAGATTAGCCGGAACAAACAGACAGAAAAAATTAAAAAAAAATTGCTTTAAGTATACTTTCATAATTATACATTCAGTAAAATGTTGTTATTTTGAAATTACAAACTCTTCAATTTTAATTACTTGTATAGATTTTGGTACGGTTCATTAGCATCCATGATTGTTAACAATTTTTATTGCTCAAGTTTAAATATGTTGTCGGAGCATGGTGTAATGTATACTGACACACTATGGTTACAATTTTCCTACTGCGTCGCGGAAAACAAAAAAAAAAAGATCCAAATAGTAAATAAGGTCAGACTATTATCTAATTTTTATTTAATTCCTTAGTGTTGAAATCAAGTGGTCCCAATATTTAGAATCGTGAAATCAGGAAATCTGTTTTATATTTTGCAAAGTCTGTACATATTGATGCGGATGACTGTACCTACGGGGAGTAAGTACAGTATGCTTGTCGTCCTCCAAGCATGTGATCTACAAAGCAACATGTTTGGAATTGCTTGAAAGAGTACTTTGATTTATGTGTTAGTATAGAAAAACAAGTAATATTTGATTAAAAGTATTAAAACAACCCGACTTCTAATTGTATTATGTAATATATTTGTATTCTCCTTTTTAATTTCCTTCATTTTGAAACATGGATTATTTTTTCCAATCAAATCGTGTAGGACGAAAGGTTTGATTGGAAAAATACTCCGCCATTTTTTTTTTTTAAAACACAAACATATATCTAAGCACACTTAGGGTTTTGAGACGAATCTAATGAATACCTTAATCGTCGAAATCCATACAGCCAATTGTAACACACGCGATAATAAAGAAATTTACAAAAAATAAAGACACTCAAGATACGCGCGGAAAACATTTCTTGGCAGTCGAGTAAAAAACACTTGATTTTACTGTATGGTGCAAACAGTTTCTGAATTGGGAATCAGCATGGTTATCTAAACACTGTAGAACTACAATGCCCACATTCATTATAACGTTTATTATACTAACTACTACTCACCTGGTGTTGATTTGTGAAACAGTCCACGTTAATTTATTTAATAACTTGGAGCCAAACGTATCTCGTTTCCGCAGTAGCGTCGGCAAAACTATAGATCGATCGGTTTGTTTGCGCATGTGCAGGTTTTAAGCCACATACTTCGGTATGATTGTATAGATGACTAAGGAGAGATTCTGCATGGCACTGAATATAATCTGCTAATTTGCGAGGGAAAAAAATGCTGCTATTTGAAATAATAGTTTTATTACAAACGTCTTAGCCACTAAAAAACCTGAAATGAAAAGTCAAGATGAATCGATTGTTAACATATTGATTATAGAATATTTAGTAGCCTATCGAGCAGTCAGTGCGCTTATAATTCAAGAACCCGTTTTTCGTCATCAGTTTCTTAGGTAGAAACTCTTATGAATGAAAATCTTCAGTTTTGAATCAC